>VZRZ01008467.1:48642-134406 GCA_013398175.1 Climacteris rufus | reverse complement strand
AACCCCCATCTTCCCTGTCCCCCCACCCCTTTTCCTTTTCTCTAATGGAAGATAGGATCCCAAGATAGGAACACCAGGTGCGTGTTGAAGGAGTAATTGTCTGTATGATCGCATAATTAATGTATTCCAGAGACTGAATGTATTCCAGAGATGTTTGCATTCACTTTGGCGCACATCAGTCTGTAAAAGGCTATGAAATGCTGTTGGAGACTGGAACAACTGGGCAAACTGATCTCACAAAGTTGAAGGCAGCTTCTGGGTGGACCCCCCTACCTGCCAGGGATGCCTGCAGACTCCATCCAGCCCAAAGATGGAACAGTCACTTTGGGATACCTGAGTAAAAGTGAGTAAGATTCACCCAAATACAAAGAAAAAACTCTGAATTTATCTCCATAGGTGCTTGTAGTTGTGAATACTGCAAGGCCAAAACCTGTGTACTTCAAGCTGAACCTGCTTATATTATAACTTTTTAGATACTACAATTCATTGCAACAGATGATAAAGCTGTTATTTAGAGACAGCATTGGCAATATTTAGATACTGAATTAGCAATAAATCCAATCATAATCATCCTTGTAATCACTGTGTCCTACTTCTCATGTCTGGTCGAGAACTCTTCCCTCAACAACACTGCTACACTCAGTTTGGTCCCTTTGTTGCCCATGAAATATCCAATACTATCAGGGATTTCCTTAAGCATATCAAGATACAGATAAGAAATCTAAACAGTAAATCAAATCACATCCTAAACCAGTGTATTTGCCTTAAGCAGAAGGGACAGGATATACAATAGTTACAGGCTGGATAATCTCTCTGTGGGTTTCCTGCCAGTATCAAAGCAAGGGAACACAAGGAATCCTTCCATGCTGCAATCTGTTGTGCCTGATCTCTACAAACAAGCCTGGCATCTCTTCTTTAACATCTGTAGCACTGTGATATCAAAACAGCCCCACCGAATGCTTCCCAAGGTGCTATGGATAAATGCCACTACTGTTGCCCCAAAGCCTTCCTTGTTCCGGGTGGGCTCTGCCACTTTTCTTCTCCCTGGGCTTCTCGGCATGCTTTCTGGGTGCAAAGACATGGAACCTTACCTTTCCACTTCAAAGGGCCCAATTCATGCCCCGAAGAAAGGATCTGAGGTGCTTTGATCTGCCATATGAAGATATTGATCTGCCATCTGGAGATATTGATCTCTCCTCCTTGGCTGCAGTTCCTTGCCAGTTCCTGCAGCAGGCACAGCTGGCTGTGCTACAGGAAGGATGAGGCTCCAAGGCCACTTGCTCTCTCCTGGTCCAACAGCTTGTAAGATCAGGTGGTATGCTGGACCAGGGAAGGGAAGCAGCTGATTGCTGACACTGGAGGTCAGGGGTGGGGGGCTGGAGGTATGGGGGGGAAAGGAGAATCTTCCAGCCAAATCAGTCTGTCAAACCAGCTTCACATGTGACTGAAAAAAAAAAAAGTGCCAGCATGCGGGAGGCAGAAGTGGTTTGGAAACAAGCAACTGCACAGATGAGCCCAATTCTTTCACTGGCAATGAAAGTGTTTATTTTGGGGAATAAAGAAAACAAGAAACCACCCTTGCTCCTCATGAGGTGCCTAAGGCTGAGTGCCAGTGATTCTGCACAGCTTAAAAATGATTCAGGGGTACATTGGGTGGAGTAAGAGGCACAAGCACAAGTACATTCGGTCCCTTGTCTTGGCCTGTGGTGTGGCTCCAGCAGCAGGAATGAGCATGAAAGACAAAAGAAATCAGCTTGCACTGTTTTCACTTGCCACACACGAACTTAATGAGAATAATTTATACGACTAAATGAACCCGAAAATTTGGAATAACATTTCTGTGTTGACTGTATAACCAGCTCCAGCAACTCAGGCTCCAGCAAATCTGAGATACATGTATATTAAAGAGGAATAAGCAAGCCAGTTTAAGAAATAACAACAGCATGAAGTTTTATATAAGCTTACTGCATAGCTTTGCTCTCCTTTAGATTTGAAAACCTGAAGGTATTTTTTACACTCTTTCAATTTTTCTTAATCTTTAACTATGTTTTTTAGTTCTGCCAGAAAGAATAAAAGGAAATGTCAAATTATCAGTAAAAATATTATTTTCAAGGTATACATTTTCCCAACAAAACCAGAAACCAAAGAACATGGGAAATACTAATGTATACTGTGTAAAATTTCCAGGTTCATTTCTGGATGATTAAGCTTGAGGTAAGCATCCAAATTAAATCACAACATTTCAGGGAAGAGAAAAATTATGGTATTCAAGCAGTTACAGTGATAACTGCAGTTGTAGAACAAAACTCAAAAGCTTAGGTAGTTTTTGAGACCTTAGCATAAGAGAGAAAAATAATTTCATTGAAATCTGCTTCAACTCCAATTTGCACCATACAAAAAACTTCACACTGTGCCTAAATTTGCACTGGCTCCTGGCACAGGGCACAATTTTATCACGTGAAGCACAGACAGACTTTTATTAAAGTGACTGCTTATATAATGCTATTCTAGGTCAGTATAGGTCTCAATCTGTTGGTGAGATGTTTGTGCTGTTATCTGAGCTGGGAAACCAAACATAGGAGTGATCCCTTTTGAGCCCTAAGGGCATGGAACATGGTGGCACATGTTGGAAATTCCTACGACAGTGGCAAAATGCTGACAGATTAATCTACACCTGGCCCCCAAACATGCCTATGTATGTCTCACTGAACCATAAATCAAATATGTTTTTCCAAGTTTCCTTCTTTTAGAAATCACTCAGCAGATATTTTGAGCTCAAATCAGGATCCTTTTTCTCAGAGAAGTGCCAAGCCCTTTTCAAACCATGTTAAGTGAGCAGCAGATTAAACTATCAGTTTGCTTAAGCATCTAGAGGAGCAACACTACAAATGAGTATCTTTAATGCTGCCTTGCAGAAGGCAAGTCAAGGTGCCATCACCCATTATCACTGCAGAAGGCCTGTGAACTTCTTGCAAACAGCTGCTGTTACATTTGTCAGCAGTTGATTTGCAAAAGCGGGGGCTCTCTGTGCTCACCCAGCTGCACTGTGCAAGTCCTACCACAGCGTTAACATCGAAGGATGAAACAAGTGTGGCGTGGAGTTTGTGTACCCACTCATGAACACACAGGTAAATATCCTTCCTGCCCTTCACTGGAGCTGGAAACGAAAATCAACATCCTACCCTAAAATGTGTTTAGACAAGTCTATCAAAAAAGCTAAAGAACAGATTTTTTTAAATAAATATGCTAAGACTTCCCCATCTGGAACAGAGATAGCTATGTAGTGAGATTTCCAAAACTAGAAAGAACAGAAGAGATGACCTGGGGTTGATTAGTCACTGTCTCTTCAAATTTAATACAGCTAATGAAACTAGGAACTAGCAAATTCAAAGGAACAAAAGGACACATTTCCCCACTCACACAATGGCAATTTCTACCATGAAAACCATCTTTTAAGTTCACATCAAAGATACACTGAATAGCTGTTAAAATTTCAACAGCTTTTTAGAAAGCTGAGTTGTAAATTAAAAATGTCAAGATCATAGTGACTCCCAAGCAATTCACATCCTATCACTAAAAAGGACACAAATTAATTATGAAAGGAACACAGGGTGGGGCTGGCTCTGCCATGCTTACTCATGCAGAACAGGATGTACCTAGACAATTCCCCCATGGGACCCTTCTGCAAAATGTACCACAGGCCTGTTCAGATTAAATTGAGAAAGAATATAATAAAATGTTCCCTCTTTAACTACATAAAAAGTTAGTATGTTGCTTCTAATAAAACCAAACTGGTGCACTTCTGGTGTAGGGCCTAGGTTAATCTCAGTCACCAGCAGATTTAGTTGTTTTTTTTTTTCCCTCCAGCTCTAATGCACAGTGGCAAAAAAGTACATATGTACATAGAAGAAAATATGTAATAAATATGAGCCAGCCTTCCTGAATTCCAACTGCAACAACACTGCCAGGATGGGAAATGCCTAATTGCTGGCACTCCATACCTTGCTTAGACATGTGCTTTGCCAGTGAGATTTACACCTCTTTGGTATGAAGCAGCAGACCGGTGAGACAGAAATACAGTTCTAATTCAGGTTCTGGAAGAAAGTAGGCTGTAGGGATTATGCAGAGACTTTCTGTGCATTTCTTTGCCAGTGTGATCTCTTGAGCCTCAGTATCACAAACCTGTCATTTGTTTCTTGCCCTTATCACAGTATCCGCTCTTCAGGCTTTTGTGCTCAGCCTTCCTTTTCCATTCAAACAACCTTTATCTTTGTGTGTCACCGCAGCCCTTCACCACAAAGCAAGCTGCTGAGCAGGTGCCTTCTCTTTCACCCCATCTAAAACAGTCCAACCTGGCTCCTTGGCTGTGTGCCCAGGACTGCATTTCTCAGCCAACACGGACCCTCATCTGCCCTGAAGTTATGCAATGCAAGATCACCTTTAAGGAGTATCTACATGATGGTAACAGTCAGCAGCAGGTAACAAGTACAGGTTGTACAGAGAGCTGGATCCAACTGCACTTCAGGTAAGCTTATCCTAAAGGACTACCCAAACAAAATTTGGGTATTTCAAGAATATTCTCCTGGAATACAAAGACATCACTCCACGAAGGAGCCCCAAATGCATGGAAGTGCTTAAGTAAAGCAGATAGGCATCTACACGGCCACAAAGACTTCTTCAGGTCACATTCACACAGCTGCATAAATACAACCCTTGCCTGTATCCCTTTCTCCCAGTTTAGTTTTTGTCCCCACTAAATTTGAATCTGTTCTCTCCTCCACGCTGCCTTGGCACCAACAAAAGGGTCACTGAACGCACACAAGAGACAGACTTCCTGCTCTTGCTTCCCAGGCTTGGCCACATCCCAGCCCACAACAGCTGGCTCTGGCTGCTGGAGAAACTCTGCTTCATCTCTGCAGCCCTGGGACACAGCGTGCTCTGACACCCTCCATCGGGAGCACACGCAGGCTCATCAGTGCTAATTGCTGGGAGAGCCTAAGCAAACTGTGACGTCAGGGTCTTTGGAGATTTCAGTTTCTAAGTGCAAGCAAGTTTCTACTGAGCACACATGTAGAGAACTGAGAATTCTTGCAGGAGCACCAGAATTTGAGCACATTTTTACGTACACAGGCAACTGTAAATATTTCTAGGAAGACTGAGGCAAACTGTAATCATACAAAATGTTAGCACTACTGCCTACAGTTGTTCTGCCATCAGTGAGCTTGCAAGTGTAGAGGAGCACATCAAGTGCTTATTTATGATGCATTTCTTCATGAGAATGACAGAATGACAGAATAATTTAGGAGGGACTTCTTGTGGTCATCTAATCTAACCTTATGGCCAAAGCAGGACCATCTTTGAAGTTAAATCAGGATGCTGAGGGCCTTGCCCTGTCCTGCTTCAAGTATTTCAAAGATGGAGATTCTATGTCCTCTCTGGCAAAACCTGCTCTGTCTTATGCTCAAACAGGTCATCTTCTGTTGCACTTTGACACCATTGCCCCTTGCTATTTTTTGTGTATACCTCTCAGAAGAAACTGTCTGGTCCATAAAGGCTCCTGTAACAGAAGGTAACAGAAAACAATGCCAGTTTCTTTAGCTTTCCCTTGTTTATGCTCTGCTCCCGCCCTCTATCCATCCTAGTGTCCCTCCACTGGACTGCCTCCAGCTTGTCAGCAATATTTGCAAGTATTTATAAAGCTCTCCAGATTGCTCAATCCCACAAGAACCCACTGGCTTAACAACAGTAATATAAATATTATGAATACATTTTACAGATCCTTCATGATTCATTAAAGAAAACAATTGCTAGCAAAGTGGTAGATCTGGGCAGTAATTACAACACAGTACATGGCAGTTTCTGTAGGTATGTTGTACAGTGGGGTTAAAATAAATCTTATGCAAGAATATAAATGTTAGGTAGAAAATATCCTGAGGCATTTGGTAACTCTGAAAAGAAATACCTGAAAGCATGTTAGGTGTAAGTACAGGTTACAAATGCTGAGCCACAATTACCTTCTGTTAGAATATTCCACATATGGCAAAACCACATATTTCTGTGAACTGAGAAGATTTTGATGTGCTTCTGAAGAGTACTTTAGAAAAAAAAAGCCTCATTGATCACCTTCTACACTTAGGAATTCGAAACACTTCTTTTGACTGATCATTGGTCAGTTTGTTTGAAGTTGTCTACAGAGAAGCTCTCGAAATTATTGGAAAATGGTAACTGATGAAAACACCTCCAGCATAGCAAGGGGAGATATGTTATGCTATGGCACTATTCTGTAGCCCTCACACAGGTTTTATGGATTGGTCAGGTCACAGTTGAGTTCTCCTTGCTATCATGAAGTCTGACTCCTCTCTTTTCATTATACAGAGAAACAATGAGGAAAGGCACCAGTTCTGATATTCCCAAAGGACACTAAAAATGATGCATTTCTAACAATGCCTGCCACTGTGAGCAGCAGGGCTGCCAAACTCACTCCCCTTTTCCTAATACCAAAACCAGCGTTAATGGCTTCGGGGAAATACAAGTCCAGGTTTCCTGGAAGCATCCTGCCTCCACAGAGCACTTCAGAAGGGAAGTGGAGAGGTGAGCTGCCCCAATACTGCCTGACTCTCTTTATCCAAATATGACACCAGAAGTACCACTCTACCTGCTTGGTCATGCAGCTGTGGGTCAGCGCCTATCACAGGCTCTGCACTTCAGTGTTCATTTATGACCCATAAGATTGCTCCTACTTCTCCAGATATATTGAAAAATACATGTAAATATCTTTAACAAAAAAAGTATTTTGGATTAGTCTACAAAATCTGGCATAAAAATGCACTCAAAAACCCAGTATTTATAAATTACAGCCTAAATGGTATGTAAAAGACTGTAGTCATGGTGTTGAGTGAGACTGACAGAAACCTTGCAATGTAACTCCACATATTTATCGGTGTACTACTCTAAAATAACAATAAAACCACAAAACAACCCCCGAACAATCAAACAAACAAAAAACATTAAAAAAACCAAAAAACAAAAAAACCAAAAAAACCCACAAAAATCCAAAAGCCAAAATGAAGCCAAACCGAACAAAACCCCAAAGTTTTCAGAATTAGCATTTTGAATTGAGGGGATGAGTATGTTGAAATTGGTGCAAATATATCTAAAGGCCCAACAAAATTTTCTATTACATATATACTGTGTATTACTATATTCTTAACATCATTAGAAGTAAAAAAAATAACAGTATAATAACAGCATTGCTAAAAGAAGGGATAAAAAAAATATTTCTTGCTTAGTTTTGTCTCCTGCTATGTTCTTTGGTTTTTCTATTTGTCTTGGTACGGTCACTGGTATCTTTGCACCTGGTCTGCCTCCTGTGCACAGCAATGTGATAGCAAGAGAAAAAAAGGGGAAAAGAAAATGTGGACCTTAACATGCTATAAAGCTTCTCCATTTGGAGACAAGAGGAAAATCCTTAAAGGTTTTAAGCATAAGTTTGAAGATCAGTAATGGAGGTGTCTCTTCCAACTCCTTTGCACTTCTGAGAAATCTAAATAACAGATAAAGACCGCCACTAAAGAGAAGCAGGGGTCACATGCTTGAATCGCAACATTATCTACAAAAAATCTGTAACAGCTGCCCCATTTCCCCCCCTATCTTTACAAAACAACTGTTGAACTCTCCCAACAACTCCCTGCTTCAGCTTCACATATTCCTTTCCTATCTGGCATGGCACCTTCTGCTATGATTTCCAAATGTCCTCTTGACACAACATTTGTGCACGTACCGCTGCATCTGTTACTAATTAGGGAGGGGTATTTAGCCTGGTTGGAGAATGACGCTCTTTGGCAGGGAAAGGAAGCCTGCAAGTTAGAAACACCTTTTCACTCCACTCCTATTAATTTTATACACAGCAAAACAGAAAGAAAAGAGCCTGTGAACTCTCTACAGAAGGCCAGTGTATCTGGGCAGACTTAGGTTTCTTCCCAAGATGCCAGAAAATTCTTTCTTTTCCTTTCCTTTGAACTCTCAGTAGGATTGGCAATTTTCCATATACCTGTCCATGATGCACCTTTTCCATCAACATTTGTTAAAACTCCGTCTAGGCTTTCACAGACTGAACAACAAATTCATACAGCCTAATTCAGCTAAAAACTATAGTATGACACTGTGCAACAGAAACAGCAGACAAAATTATCAACTTGTCAGGGAATGTGCACAGCAGACAAGAAAGCCTTTATTGCCTAAATTAATTTAAAAGGCTTTGCAAGCATTTTGGAGCAAAGGTACAGGGTATTTAGTACCAATAACGTTACAGTACGTTACAGTACGTTCTTGTCAATGTTAAATTGTAAATATGTTACTGCTAATACCACAACATTCCTCTATAGGATGGGTTCTTCAGAATATTGCAACTATCATATTCAATAAATTTGCACTCTGCATGCAGGACTTCAATATCCAGAAGTAGTATAAAGATGCGGTCATCTATGTCAGCAAAAATTTCAGATACCCATAATGTATGTAGCACAGTCAGCATCCTTTCCAATCAGTGGAGAGAAGCAGGAGACATGTAAAATCAGACGGACATCTACTTTGCGATGAGCTGAATCACGTTCAAAGAACACCTGTCATTCTTGTGTTACTGTCAATCTACCACCTAAGCATCTCTAAGTACAGGTGTCAAAAATTTCCCAATTTACTTTTGAAACCCAGGTGAACTGAGTCTATCAGTGACAATATTTTACTGCAGATCCTGGGCAGGACAACTGAAGGAAATGCTTTGCAGGACCTCCAGTAAGAGCTGGTAGCCAATGCGAAAGTTGACAGCAGCTTCAGCTCAGGATACCATGTAGTTTTGGTGGTGAAGGCAGTGGAGAAGTTGCTGTAATGGAAATTCTGGTTAGACATAAAAATTGCTTTTTTTTTTCCTCACAGTGAGGGTGGTCAAGGACCCGAATAGGTTTGCCAGACAGTTTGTGGAGCATCCATTGTTGGACACATTCAAAACTTGACAAAGCCCTGAGCAATCTGATCTAAGTTCAAACTCAGCCCTGCTTTCAGCAGGCAGGTGGACTAGAGACCTCAAGAGTTTTCTTCTGATTTAAGTTATTCTTTGACTGAAGGAGTCTATGACTCAATAGGGACCATACAGAACAGATGCTTAACTATTAACTAAGAAGGCTGTGGTTCTTCAGTTTAATAATACAGGCTTCAGAAGTTAAGCTCTGGATGAAAAAAGTACTATCTGGAGATGTGGTGAGAACTGCTAGGGCTTTTCAGAAGCAAGGCTTCCTTCAACATAATCACTCCAGACTCAAGACCATTTCTTCCCTGCTGCTGCAAAAAAAAAAAGAATGAGTAAACTCTGACAAAAAGAAAATCAAAACAATCTTACAGACTCTGCCCTCTTGACTAGCTAGCATTATACAGCTTTCAAGTTACACAGCATTTTCACGGTGACCCTGATTTTCCCTTTCCTCATATTGTTATTCTTACTCTTCCCCTCCTTATTTCAGCTCTCTTATGCATTTTTAGTTCCCTTCAGCCATACTCTGCTGTCCAGTTCATTCTTGACATGACCTGTAATCCTAAAAATTACTTTATTTACTCTCTCTCATGTGAAAACAAGAGATTAAAAACATTCAGTTGAATACACAAAAAAACATGCATATACACGCTTGCTGCTTCTGTTTCCATCTAGTGGACAAATGATACTTAATGTTTCCTAACCTTCTATATACTGGTCTGTTTGTTTTATTCCAAAAAGCTTTACACAGTTCACAACCAAGCTAGAAATGAGTATTTGTAGAACAATGTATGAAATTTTACTGATTTACTGCAGGCTTTGCATCATAATCACGTTTAAGATTAGGCTTCTCAGACATCTGGCAGCAGGACCAGGAAAATGATAGTTGCACATCTCTAAATGCACCACAAGTATTTCTAAAGGTAAATCTTACTGTTTCCCTGGAACTTCTTATTCCTCACAAAAGAAAACAAATCTGAAAACCATTGTTTTAAATGCTTGTGCTTCTGCCAGGAAAAAAATGGTGCCACTCATTAAGAAGGAAAACCCCTTCTTATGAGAACTGTAAGTCCTATTGACAAATGTCCAGAACAAATGTTATAAATCAACAACTAGTGACAACAGCCAAAGATTTAGGGCTCACTATGCTGGCAGAGGAAATAAACCATCTCCAACTTCCATGACAATACCACATGTAGATTCCAGTTGTATCTGCTCATAAGAGCATGTCAAGCCATGATTTGTTTTTAGAGTGAACCTTGTCTACTTTTTAGAAAATCATCTTATTAAGGATCCTTCATTCTTCCCAAGGCACAAACAAGACTGATGAGCTTGTGATAGCAGACAGGAAAGTCAAATCACACAACCAGCATGATGAAAAACTACTTCTTAACCCTGAACAGAATTTGTTTGCTTAATTCTGGAGGCAACCTAGCTCCAAGCATTGATGCACTTATGTTTTGCACCCCAAATTTCCAGGGTATAGGAATGGGTTCTTATGCTTACTGTGGTATGTACAGAACGCATGTATAGAGCTCCAAATACACTTAAATAAAAATACTGCCTGCCTTGTTGTCATGTTGCTTTATGTTAAAAATATGTAGTTGCTACAGATTCCTTTATTCTACTAGAAAAGAGAAAGCCTGAAATTCTTTTTGCTTGAAAACATTCTGCATCCAAATGCAGAAATAGCATTTGAATAGCAGTAGTTCACAGTTTTTAATTGCTCTGGTCTTCCAGTATTTTCTTTGGTTGCAGTTCTATGTTTTACTCAATGAATGCTCAGTACTATGGATCTGGCAGAACTGGTATCCTTCATCACAGCTCACCATTTTCAGTGTTTTCTTCTCTGGACAACTTAACAATACTGGCAGTTTTCTCACATGAAGTAAAACAAATCCAGGAAGTGCCTTTAATTTTGAGTGTTGAGTGTAAAGGGTTCTCAGCTCCTTATAGAATGACATTAGCCACACTCAATCATTTGAAATGTAAATGTTCTGTCACAAATTAGTAAATTACCCGCACAGGACTGTAAACTGCAAAACATAGCACTAGTGAAAATTTAATCCTACAAGTATTTAAATATAAATGCAACTTACAATCATCAAACTCTGAATTTGCTGTTTTTTCAGAATACAGACAATGTTATTCCTACCTTTCAACTTAATATGTATCACATGATGTAATTATCATTACAATTACTACAAGAGTACTGCTCTTGATAAAGTGGGCCACTGTGTGGCTAGCTTTCTGTGTCACCCATCATCATCCACTCCTCCTTTTCTGTTTTCTCCTCTCTTTTGTGTCACTGGACAATCTTTCACAAAGAACCCTGCTATGAGCACTTGCAGAGAGAGCACTCTCATAAATTCAATACTGCTGAACAGCATGATCCATACCACGACATATTTTTCTCTGCATATTTTGCATATATTTTTCAGGTTTCAGGCATCCCTTGTATCATTCTACAAACACAATGTTTCAGAGAAGCTAATGTATTCTCATAAATTACATATAGTAAGTAAGTTAAACTGATAGGAATTTTTGACCTCAGCAGACTAAAAGCTAGTAAAATATAAGGAGTGTTACCAGCATTACAAACAAAATCTCTGTACTTCATGCTTTCAGTGAGGGGAACAGTATCCTAAGTTAAGTAAAACACAAAATGAAAAGAAACACAATAAATTTTCTTCCACCCCTCCCAAAACACCATATTTGACTTGCACACACAAGGATCTATTGATCATCCCTTCCAGTAACTCAAAGTCAAAACCAGATGTTCTCTATATTATCAAATTATAATCTCTCAGTACAGCACATACTTTAAAAACATCATCTTTATTACTAATATAATAGAAATATGCAAAAAAAAAAAAAAAACAAACAACCAAACAACAAAGAAAGCTGCCCCTCCATTAGGATTTTAGTTTTTTCTCTGCCAAGTCAGCAGGTTGTCAACCACCACATTTCTGGAAAACCACTGTTTTTTCATATCAGTTTCCCTCAGCAGTTAAATGAAAATAATACTCATGAAACCTGTTGTAATTCTGTAGTAAATCTCTATTAAGTATTTTGATATTCTCAAATGCAAGATCCTCTAGAAGAAGTACATACTGTGGTCACTTTTATCTCTGTATATGGCTCTGCTACTATGCACTGCACATGAAGTCACCAAGAGCCTTCTAAAGACCATTTATCACAACACACTGTACTACTAGTATTGAACTATTTCCCTTAAATCAAAATGTAGCACTAGTATACGCTAGGGGTTTTTTGTTTTGTTTTAAAATTACATTTTGTCTTGCTTTGAATGGGTGACCAGGTCATATTCCTCCCACAGCAGTGGCTGGTGAGATTGCTTTAAATTAACAGGCACTGCTAACAATTACTTGAAAACAGTGTGTTCCGTTAGAAAAATGCAGGGATCCAAATTCCACAATTTTTTTCCCCCCCCACAAATGCGCTAAGGTTTTATTGATTTACTTATCCAACATCGTTGTTAGATGTACCTCTTTGCTTTAACCTAAATAAGAAAACTGGAAAATAAGCCAACTGCACTTATGAAACAGTATAAAACAAAGACTGAACATTGATTTCAATGACTGAATTTTTTCCGCCTAATTCAAAAGTACAGAGTGAGAATCTGGATTTCATACGCAACAGAAGGTTTGATACAGTTCACTATGTTCTGTTTTATCTTTGTGGGTAAACTGTTCAGCTGCTTATTTTTGAGGAGGAAGAAAAAAAAACCAGCACAAACCCCCACCCTTAGTCTCCAATTCTCTAATCACACAAAACAAATACTCTAACATCTAACAACATTAGATAGCCATGCCTGAAGTTTCTCCCTTAGGAAAGCTATTTTCAGTTCTCTTGCTACATCAGATGAGACCAGCTCACTGCCAAGAGCATGTGTTCTTGGATGGGGCTGCAGTTCTTGAGGACGGATAAAACCTCCTCAGCTGGAAAAACCTGGCTGCAGAAGGAACTATGAGAAGAAACACTGAGTGCTGCCCATCCTTGTTCTGAAATGTTCTGAAATATTTCTTCTGTTTTTTTTCCTGTGTTTGTTTTTGTTTTGTTGTTTTTCACTCTAACTGGAATGGTACTCATTTCATACCAAGAGCAGAAAAGGAGCCAAAGATTCCCTCAAGCTGACTACAGACCTGACAATTTCCAGTATTTTCTGTGGAAATAGCATAAATACCAGAATGGAGGAGAACATACCAAAACAGGAGCTGCCCTAATTCTCTACTACATTTCTATTACTCCTGCTCAGTAACTGAATTTTCATTTGGGTACAATGTTTTTAAACCCTTGCTTAAGGTTGGCAGACAAACAAAACAACCATTGAAAAGTAAGATTTTTGAGACCCTTACTCTTTTATTGTTTTCTTCTAAAAACTGGCTGTGTAGTATTTGTCTCAATCAACTATTTTTGACAGTGTTCCTCCAGAAAACTTGTTACCAGATGCAATGAATAGTACAAAAGGGACTAGACCCAACCAGAACTACTTTCACTATACTGCACACACTGGGACACAGTGTAATATTAGCTATGCCAGTGGGCTTCTTCCCTCCAGAGTGTGGCTTGATGCCACCTGTGCGCTGCCATCAGGTAATGTCTGCACACAGCACCCCACCTAGTCTGTGTGAGCACAAGTGAGAGACATCCTTGTTGTAGAGGCTCTTGGTTCTTCATTCAGGATATCAATGGGGGTATCTGAGGAGTAAGAGCTTGGGAAAGACCACCCAAGGTCAAGGAAGACCTTCAAAGAATCTGTTCCAGAGCTTTGCTCATTCTTGTTTGTGTTCTCTGCACTTTTCCAGCTCTGCTGCATGTCTTTGGTGTGGGGACCAGCAGAGCTGTGACAAGCAGTGAGCTGACCTTCTTGGGGACAGCCTGTCACAACAGCAAAATCCCATGTCTGAGTCATAACTTTTGGAGTGTGCGAATTTATGTGCCACGTTAGGTTGTATTTTGCCTACAAGCATCATTCTACATTTATCTGCACAAGTATAATTTGCTGATTTATTACCCAGGCATTTGCCCTGTAAGGACCTTCAGCAGCCCTTGAGCTGGCTCTTTGCAGCTTAGTGGGGCATTGACAAACTCCCTGTTTTGCAAACTTCAGCATTTGCCTCCTTTTAAGAGCTGTTTGTGAACACATAGGAAAGAACATGTCCCCGCACTGATGTCACCTCACCTCACTGACTCCTGCTCTCTGTTTCCTACCCTGCCTGACCATGCAACTACTGCCTCCCTTACACCTCCAAGGGATTAACTTTTCCTTACACGTGAATGGTTTCCCTCCTTTTAATGCTCACTTTACAAGTATCTACTGTTTAATGTCTGTACACAAATGGTAACTCAAGACGAAAAGAAAAATTCCAGTCAATTGCAATGAACCTACTGCATTTCATACACTTCCCTGAACTGATGTACTGTGCCACACAGCTTTGCTGGTTTGGCACGCTGTGCCTGCTGGTTTTAAGGAAGAGCTGTGTCCTGGTTTCAGCTGGGATAGAGCTAGCTTTCTTCCTAGCAGCTAGTACAGTGCTGTGTTTTGGATTAGTATGAAAATCACACTGGTGACACAGTGATGTTTTGATTGTTGCTCAGCAGTGTTTACCCTCTGTCAAGGACTTTTCAGAGAGGAGGCTCTGTATCTGTATTTTGGGGGCTTTGTAAGTTTTCTGTACATTTTTATTTACTGGTTTTACATGAAATGTTAAATTGAACTAGAGGTCTTGGAACGTAACAGAAAAAGGAGAAAAACTAATACAGGAGGAAGACTGAATCTTGACTTGTGAGGTGGTTGTCATCCAACTCTGTCCTGGAAACATGTATTTTAAACTTTCCATACTACTTCATCTTTGAGGATGAAAGGAGAATTTCAGTCTCAACAGCTTTCAACACACACAATTTTAAATACACCAAAAATAATATTAAATAAAAAATAAAAACATACAAATGGAAAAAAAAGTGCCTTACAGTAAGAAACCTCCCACAACTGTGAACTGAAATGCCCAATATATATTTCTGTCTCCGCTAGAGTTCATTTGCTGTATTTTGCTGTGTTTTATGAACAACAAACTATTTTAAGCATCTAAATTGCTGTATGATTCACACTGATGATAAAAGCCAGCAGAACACATTTGAACTTTGCACACATCCATCTCTTCTTGTTTTTAATGGTTTAGAACAGCCTAATGTATTTACACAGGTTAGGCAGCTTAAAAGCTGGAACACTGGAAACCTTTGGGCTAAGCTCTACATGATTAAAGTTCACAGTAATGGATGAAAAGAAAAATCAGAACACACTACAACAACAAAAAAATTCTTAACTTTTTTGCAAACACTTTAAATTGCAGGATTTTGTTGTGGAAAAAGTAACTAAGTACAATCTTGTCACTAAAGATTTTACATAATTTTCTTCATTTTTCAAAAGGTAAGTTTGGCAAAAGGATTAAATATTACATTTGGAGTATGTTCTTATGTAGTACATTTCATGCTTTAAAGTAACACACACACCTAAGAAACCATCTTCTCCAGTAAGGTACTTTACAAAGTGAAAGAATGAATGAAGTAAATTAGAAACTCTCATTTTGTTCATGGTTCTACAACTGCAACTATAATATGAAAAATACCTGTAATTCTATTTCAAGGAATTGAAACCGAAAATTTATCTACTTGGAGATATATAAAGATATTTTAAGTGGCCCAAGTAACACATACAAAATACTATGGTAACTCATCAAAAATACAGATAGCAGTTAGACAAGCTACCTTGAGGATGGAAAAACAAAAGTCTTCTTCTTTTACAACTTCAATATTGATAGTTCACTAAAAAAGGTTCTTTCTAAGATCATTAAACCTTTTGCAGCTTGAACAGTTTTCTGCCTCATTTATGCAATTCATTTAATGAATTCTTAAAATTCTCTAACACCATTTTAAAACAGTGAAACTTTTATAAAATATGTTTTATATTCACATTCTTTTTGTAATGTCTTTTCTTCATTAGTAAATTACTCAAGACTAGGAAAACAAGGTAATGGGCATTAGGCAGCTACATGCAGAGATGTTTAACTTGCTACTCTCACTTTCAGTATTACAGAATCAATTGTGGGGGAAAAGACCTCTGAGATCATCAAGTCCAACCTATGAGTAAACACCACGATGTCCCTGAACCATGGCACTGAGTGCCACATCATTAAAAGGCTCCAGGGACAGTGACTCCACCACCTCCCTAGGCAGCCCATACCAGTGTCTAATCACCCTTTCTGTGAAAAAATTCTTCCCAAAGTTGAACATAAACCTACCCTGGCACAGCTTGAGGCCATAGAATGTCTTCCTGTCAGAGAACATCCTGCCTGGATCCTTCCTGCCTGGGAGAAGATCCCCATCTGGCCACAACCTCCTTTCAGGCAGTTGTAGAGAGTCATAAGGTCTCCCTTGAGCCTCATTTTCTCCAGATCAAACACACCCAGCTCCCTCAGCTGCTCCTCACATGGTTTGTCCTCCCCAGCTGACCCTTCACCAGCTCTTTTGCCCATCTCTGGACTCACTCCAGCACTTCAATGTCCTACTGGAAGTGTTTGTTGTTAGTATTTACATTCATAATAGATACAGGATTATAGTTGGATGTGAGTTCTCCTAGTTTAAAGCAAACTTGTAATTTAAGGAAATACAGGCATACAAACACTGTGACAATCAGGTGTGAATTATGTCTCAAAATCCCACTAATATCTCCAGTCACCTGTAGTCATCTGTAGTACCATAATAAATCATAATCATAATAATAATTAAATTAAATGCATAGTGTGTGTAGTCCCCATTTTTTCAGACTTAAAGAACTCTTCAAAGTAAAAAAAGGAGGAAAGCAGGGGAACAACCTAATCTATTATACAATGTCACACAGTTAGAGGATCATTAAGTCTCATGCTCCTGTGACACCTGTGGCTCATCCTTTACTTAGGAAAGGATCTGCTGGTGCTAAAGGTGCTCACACACAACACCAAAGTGCTAGACAGGAACAAGTGCTAGCTTGCTGTCTCAAATGCTGCTATAATTAACATCTATATTAACCCAGTCACTATTTGGTTATGCAGAAGACATTGGCATGTTAGGCTGTTTTGAAGGCAGGGAGGGAGCCAAGCATTGCACTCTGCTGCTGGTGTTTCTTTCGTCTCACTAAATGGTGCCAAATTCACAGTCCAAAGCAAATGTGTAGCTCAGCCAGTGACAATGCAGCCTTTTCCACAACATTTCATCAATATGTTTCAATGTGCTTCACACAGATCTGCTTTGAAAGGACAATGGTACAGTGAGACAAGCCCTTGTCTCTTGACCCTAGTGATTCTACAAAGGTGCTTGCTAGCAAGTAGCTTGGCTTCAGTAGCAGACCTAAAAGCTTTCAGAAACGAAGAAGCTTAAAAATAAGTCAAATTTAATCTATCAGAAAGTATATCTAGAATTGGTAAGAGCATCTGCTTGGACAAGTACCTTCCACAAGTACCTGTTGGTTAGCAGAAACCATGGGCCAGTGACACTGCCTTCTCTTGTCCAGCAGACACCTTGGTTTCTACCCATCAACAAGGATGGCTGGGTCACTTCCAGCTTCTCCAAACTTCAGTCATCTGAGCTGAGATTGTCCAAATCAAGTGTAATTCTCATAATGCAAGTATTTTAGAAAACTTCACACAGGACAATAGAGCCTTTCAGAGTAAAAGAAAAGGGGAAAATGGGTTCATAATTCAAAACACAATACTTTCTTTTTTGAAAAGCTCCAGCACTTGCATTTTTTGTGTTTGGGTCATATTTTATTCTGTGGGGAGAAGGGCTGCAGGGTCACATTGGCAACAACTAAAGAAATTATGAGAATTCCTTCGGACTGGTTGTGCCTTTCTGTCAGCTCTGAGCACACCAATGAACTGAAGGAACACCAAGTGGCACTCTGGGCATCTTAGCACTGGAGCTGCCCCACAGACTCAAGTGTTCCAGGTGCTGTTGATGCTTCCAGAATCTTTAACATGAAAGGCAACCTTTCATAATTCAACTTGACCATGCTACACCAGGGAAGAAACATACACAGACACTAATGTGCATATGCTGACACACAGATGGAACACTATGCCTGAACACAAGCTCCATTCAGATATAAAAGTGTGGGTGGCCATTTCAGAGTTTCCCATGGCAACAATTAGTTATGGGCCCACATTAGCACAAGTCCTTGCCTGTTGGAAGAAAATCATAGTTTCTGCAAGTATGCAGATTTATGCACAAAATAAGTATGCACCAGAGGACACTTCAGTGCTTTCTCTGCTTGCAGGTGGTGTCCCCTTACCTCCTGACAAGCACACAGCCACCTTTCCCTGCCTTGGCAGAGGAGGCAGCCTCCCAGCTTCCTGAGCACTGAAAGAGGAGATACAATTTTCTATCACTTTGCTCTGCACAACAAATGCAACGCTGTTGACAGAGGATATTGCACAACAAGTTTCATCACTGTAATATCTGATACACTCAAACTGATTAAGAAGTTTATCCTTAAAGTGCCTTCTCACTTTTCAGCTAGGGAGCTGGAACACAGATATTAATCAATCTTCCAAGGACACGGAGCAATTTCTATGGCACAGACAGATGCTGAAAGCTTGTTTCAGACCAAAGTCGTTATTACAGAACTATTACTGTTCCTGGATTTACAGGGTGCCTACTTTAGGACAAGTAAATGGCTTTGGAAGCTCACCCCCATTCCTGTCAGCATGTCTCAGCCTGATCTGAAGAGCTCAGATTATTGCCACCTCTTTGCCTTTCTGCTAAGACCCATCACAGGTATGTCTCTAGTGACAATTCAGGGAAATGTTTCCCTCCAGAAAATAAAAAAAAATGAAAAAGGTAATTTCACACCAATCATGTGGGAACCACCTACAAATAATTAAAAAAAAAAACACCCCTCCACCCCCCATCTCACTCATGTCTTAGCACTGAAATAAACACTTGAGAACTCAGGACAGCCCAAATCTCCTAGGGACAAATCTACCCTGTAGCCATCTCAAACATGGAACAACTTTTATTTCTTATTTAAGACCTAAGACTTGCTGTGATTAAAAGGAAGGAAGTTTCATTTTCATGCATTTTTGTAAAAATCTTGTCTTTCATGCTGCATTTAAATGTTATGGTGCATTAACAGCCAGGAAGTGCGGTGAGACTTCCGGACATATACAAGTCACAGCAGCTTTACCTCTAGTAAAGGCATGATGGATTCAGGGCTTTTCTAAAAGCAGTTTGTTAGAAGACTGTAGCAGCTTTTCATAAACTACAACTGCAAGCATGATGGGACTCCCACAGTAATTAGCACAGCATACAGAGACCACTTCTCTCTAGATCCAGGAGTCCTACCAACGTAAACCACACGCTGTTTTTATCAGTCCCCACTTGTGTTCTTAAACAGGGATGAGAGTCACACACTAAGGCTAATATTCTGCTTCCTTTAAGGATAGCTATGACCTTGGGAAAAACAATGCTGTTACTGGAAAACCAGTGCTTATATATATATAGGTATCTTGGGATTACAGGAAACAGTAACTGCATTTCACACATCTTTGTAAGTTGTTGAGATGCGAAATCCATGAAGTGAATGAAAAACACTGACATGGTCATAACTCATGTTTCTTGAGGGATTTCCAAGGGGTATAATGAAATTAAATAGCAAGGCTTTAAATGTTAACACTTCTCTAAAACAGAAGAGCCTCATTCTCTTAAGAAAAAAATGCCATTTTTGGCTTAACAAATTGGAACAAAAACACGTTGAATTCCAGTGGTTACAAGCTCTCACAACTGAAAAATAGCACTGAACAGTAATTTACAACCAAGTCTTCTGTTATAATGCTGGACAACACAGACCAAACACTAACTCTGATAGATGTAATCCTTACAGTCCTTCCTATAACTAAAACTGCTACTTAAGACTATTAGCTACAAAACTGCTGTAGTAGAGTATCAGCACTGCTGCACTGAGGGGATAAGATAATATGTCAGATTGGGAGCTCTGCAAGGAGAATATAGTTATTTTGAGATGGTCAGGACTTCTGGAAAGAAACCCTCACCTCCTGCAGACCACCAACTGGAAGCTGTCACTCACTTATCTCAACGAAACATTCACAAGCTTGTACCACACGCAAACGTGCCAGATTCTGTAATGAATGTTCCTCCTGGTAAAAAACTAATGTTTCTTGACTTAGGAAGGAAAGAAAGGACAACCCAGACTAATATCTACTTTAAACTATGAATGGTGTTCACAGCCTTGAAAAAGTACATTAATAGCAGCTGCATGTTTTGGGCAACCACGTGAAATTCTGACGATTTTGTCTCTGTTACTTCTCTTAACATTAAGTCTCTGTCAGGAGGGTTCTTGCAATATTATTGCAAATATTCTCGTAGACAAGGACGTAACTCTACTTAACTGGCTTGGCCTGGAATGGGAGGTTAAACAGTCTCAGTGGTCACAGCTGGATAGCCTGAAGAGGTCCCAGCGCATCCTTTCAAGAGCAAAGTCTTGCCTTCAACCTCTATAAAGTATGGCATGATCCAGCCAGGAATTTAATTGAGTTTTGAAGGTCCCTGGGTGTGTTGAAAGGCATGTGACAAGAGTATGAGAAGACATCTTGGGTTTTTCTGATAAACTTCTACAGCTTCCTACTGTGAAATTGCTATGGAATCAGAAAGGAAGGATAATAAATTATTGATTTCACATCCATTTCACTACTTGTGGAGCTGCCCTAGACGCTTCACTTTTTACTGAAAAGTGGCTTGATAGATCTTCACAGCATGAAGGCTGAGCTCTGGAGCCTGGTGGAGATATCCTTGGGTAACAGGGCAATTTCAGAAAGGACAATTACAGTCAAAGCTAACTCAGCTAGTTACCAAGACCAAACATCCTCTACAAATCCACTGAAGAATACACTAAAGAATGAAACAGTTCACTAGAAAATAAACTATGTTGTTTATGAACACACGCCGGCATTTCTGACATTTTTTCACAAGTGTTTTATACCCCTTTTTTAATTAACCACTCATATTTCCTTTTCCCTATGAAATAAATTGGCCTAATTAAGTGGTGGAGAATAATCAGACCAGTGACTTATGCTTACAGACACCTCACTGGGATGAACCCCAAATAACCCATAGACTATAACAGAAAATACTTCTGTGTTATACTCCACCCTCAATCATTTCTGGTGTAGGAGCCCTCTAAAACAGACACCAAGAACTTGAAAAGGCATTTCTTTTCCTTGCCAAACCACGAACCACTAATAATTTCCATTCTTTTAATAATTGCTTTTAACTTCCAGAAAAACACTTCACTGTAAGCAAAGATCAACCCAGAATATATACAAGGATTAAAACAGATGGCTTGAATTAAAACCTATACAACAGGAACTATCGCTGACATCAGCATTTTCACTGAAGTGAGTATATTGACGATTAACTACTCAATCACTAACAGCAAATTATAAATAGACCATGTTAACATTTATAGTTATTTACTACACCTGCTTCCTTAACCCTTGCAGTTTCCTGTTAAAAATAAATTATCCCATTATTGTTTGTTCGGTGTTTCAGCGGTGAAGAGATCAAACACAAATTCAAAGGGCATAATGACATTATTTTACTTGTACATGTTTTTTGTTGGAAGATTTAATAAATACTATATGTTTTTGCTGTTTTACAGTAGGCATGGATATCAAACACAAATTGTCTTTTTACACATGGTGGTTGCCTGCCAGCCACATAGTTTTCTTCTTAGTTTGTCTTTACAAAGTGAAAAACAGAGGAGGGTTCTAGCAGACAGGGATTCACACATAATTTCTTGATCTAAGTCAGTTTTCAAACTTGCTTCTGAAGTTTCTGTGTCAGCCCTAAAGCCAAGACTACACATTTCTAGGGGAGTAACAAATAACCCCAGACCAAATACAAGATAAACATATGTCTTTTCAGCATGTTTCTCTGAATATGCTCAGGGTAGCAGTTCGGGATAGCCTGGAGAAGACACCCTTCTTGGTCTGGGTGAATCTTTGGTGTTTCCCCGGGCAGCCCCCACTCCACATTCCAGCAGGGCATGCTGAGTGTCTGTACCCACAGCTGCAGGGCTCCAGCAGCCCCCACGCACGCCCTGCTCCTCCATTCCCTTGGTGCCTTGCAACACTGCACTGGTTTCCATCCCATCCCACCCCACCACACAGCTCTCTTGGCAGAAGAGACCTTGATTTAATTTCTGCCCCTAAATCTGTAGATGGGAGCTATCCTTGGATGTGGGAGATGATAATTTGTTCCTTTTTTTGCTCCTTTTGATTAATTTTTTTAATCCATACAAGTCCTTTCATTTTTTTTAAGGAACCTTTGCTACAGTGCTCTCTGAAAGGCTCTCACAAAATGTGTATTGCAGGGAGTGAAAAACATCTGTCTCCTTGACCAACTTAATGAGAATGAAACATGGGACTAATTGGCATTATTCATAGCTCTTTAGATAATCCACCAACTTTATCAGCCTATATAATGGCTATTCTAGATCCCTTTGCACCAAATGATTTTGTAAAATACATTTAATTATCTGTAAAACAAAGCCCTGTACTTCTAGAAAAATAAAGTCTTCACTGCATTAAGCAAGAAGAATTCAAAATCCCTAGCAGGGTGACAATCTGTTAGATGTTCTGAAGAAAACTAACCATTGCTGCTACTACTTAATTTTACAGCATGCTTCTACAAAAGGCAAGAATAGCAAGCAAAGTAGATAAACCTCTATCTTGTTAAGTACCAGGGCTTGTTCCAGGTTCAGAAGCTAGAGAGTTCTACTGGTAGTTTGCAGCTCTGCCTCTCAGCTACTGCATCATTCTGCATCATAGTTCATACTGGGCACCTCTCCAGTAGCAGGGAAGGAAAAAAGATTATACCAAGTGCTTTTGTTCTCCAAGGGGAAGCTTGCCAGAAACTTGTTGTGGAGGGTCACACCATGGCCAAACTCCCCAACAGTATCTCATCCCCATTTCCTTTTCCATCCTCAGAAACAGATAACCTGGGTACCAGTACTGTCCTGGAACGTAACAGGGAAGACTGGGGCAGTTGCCAGAGTTGGAAACAGGCATCCAGGGGAGCCTCTGGAGCCCAAGTGACCAAGAATTCCAGCAGTGTGTAACTAGGTACCCTTCAGGTGGTGACTCCAGTTCCAGAACTACCCAACTGTGCTGGAAGTTCTGCTGCAACCCAGAAAATCATCTGGTTCTGCTGTGGGTGGTGGCCAGTGCAAAGCTTTGAGAGTTCCTCTGTGTTGACTCAAGAATGGCATTTTGTGAACTCCTGCTCTAGAATGCTTCTCATTCACTTCTGACCCCTTGGAACAGTTGAGGAGAACACCCAGTTGTGCCAAAATATTGCTGAGGTGCACACAACGCTCCCTTATTTATACTGGTAGAAACCAGGTCTGTTCAATGACAGTTCTCTAAATTCACACTTTTACTCAGTTTTCAGCAGGATCTCCACTGTCACTCTCGAAGAGCACAGCATGGAAAGGCAACATGCAACGTTGCTAACAGTCTCCTGGTTCTAAAAATCTCCTGTGTTTTAAATTAGCCAGTGCAAGTTACTGCACAATAACTGCATCATTGTTTAAATTAATGAAGTCACCCCTTCTCATGACCATTCCATTATACACTATGAATATGCAGCAACCAGAGGTTCTTTTTGCTGTTAGAGATGGATGGTATTGAAAGCAATTTGCTCTGTGAGTACTTTACGGTATGGAATGATTCATTATAACTCATATAATATGCTTTTATAATATAGACTAATGTTTATTTGCTTGAGCTACTTTTCCTTCCCCTGGTGCAGGGTTGGTTTATTAACTGATATTGCATTGATATGGCTAGTGCAGTACACATGGTTTAACTAATTCACATGAAATACACAATTACATTTGATATACAAACGAGAGTTGAAGTAAAAACTTCAACTAGGAATTCTGTCACTTGTTAGATTCTTAGATAGTGGTAAGAAACTACTATGCATGGCTTTGCATAATTTCCATCATCCAATCTTCCTCCTTAAATACACAGACTTAATTGCATGTGTGGGCAAAAGTTCGCGTTTCAAACTGACCTCACTCCTCTGAAAGTAAGCCACAAGTGGCCACCATCAGTCAGTGGTTCTGAGTGCAGCTCCATCCTGGTAAAGGAGGAGCAGTTCTGGTTCACAGGAGGACCACTGTGTGTGTTGGTGGCTAGGCTGCAGTCTGTAAGTCTGCCTGGGAGAGCAAAGATACATGCTGGGATCACAAGCTTTGCCACTGGAGGCAAAGACTGACCTCTCCTTCCGACCATAGCAGGCACTAACTACCAATGTGCTGCTAATTCTTGCCACAAAGCCCAACAATCAGAGCACAGCAAATTGGCAAGTTTGGGTTTAAAAGAGAAGAAAACACAATGGCAACAAAAGAGCAATCAAATAAATACACACAATAGCAGGAATATTAAAGATAACAGAGAAATCTGGATGGGAAAACCATGGCCTTTATGTTATTTTGCAGGGTGTCTGACTGAAGCTGATTGTCCATGAGGTGTTTTTGGCAGGCTTGTGGTTGAAGATATTCAAAGGCTTGAAAATCTTCTGTGAATGCTGGAGCCAGAGATGTGATTTGGAAGAAAGGACAAAGGAGACAAGTCTCTGCACCCCAGATTATCATTTAAACCATTGGATCTACTCAGTTACAAGCCTAAACACAGACATTTAGGGGCACAATGTCAGGGCTGAAATACCTTAAAATGTTTTCATTTTCTGAGCTTTCTTACAAAATATAGCCCTACCTGTAATTCATTTTCAGCATGTGTTTTCCACGCTTAGAAATTCCCAATTTTTTTCTGTTAAAATACAGACAGGCAAAGTGAAATATTTTGTTCTCCATGAGATACTGTCACACTGGCCCAGACAAATGGCTTATCTGAAATATATACTACTGGCTAGGAAAAAAGAGCAGTAGAAGTAACTCAGAAGTGCACTTCCTTGGCCTTCCCTCGGATTTTTCTGCTAGTCATCAAAGCCATCCTAATCCCAATGGAAAGTGATGATGGAAATACTGTTTTTCTCCCTGCCAAAATGAATCTTCAGTCGAAATGGTTTAGCCAGATCACAGTGGTATAACTTACGCTTCCCTGTGCCAAGCTTTCTGATTCTTGCTCTTGCAATGTCTCTGTAGCAATTTCTTTTGCATAATGGAACATATTTCTTGCTTAGAAACACTTAAACTTTAGCCAATAGGGCAACTATTCTAAAGGCTTTGTTTGCAGGTTGTAGTTTAAAATCCGACTTCTCAACAGTTCTGCCCTCATCCACGCACACCAGGATGCACCACCCTGATCACAGTTTTGAGCTTCCCAGGTTTTACTCCCAGCTCTGCTTCAACTTTGTGTTCCATATCTAGCTGCATATAACTGAGAAAATAGGCAACGCAGAGAAAGGCCAAAGATGCACCAATTAGAAGAACAAAGAAGGGAAAATGACCACCATGAATGAATGACTCCCAACTATATATGGCACTACTATTTACCATGAAAAGGCAAGAATGTTTGCAACTTAAGCTAAGGAAGAGTCTGTCCTTTTGTTCCCTCCTAACAAGTTTAGGATTGTAATATATGCAAATATATATAGTTTTTGTGATTATCAAGAAAGTTATTTAAAATAAACAAATACCTGAGAAACAGTTTGTCACTGCACTGACTGCATTTATAAAATTTGAGTTCACCTAAATCACAAAACATGTTTACAGCCAAAACCCTACACAGCCATTGATCTTTTTTTCTGAATGGTTCAAGCCAAGCAATGAGATCCCTGGTACCTCCTAACTCCATGAACTGATAGACAAATTTCCCTTTCCTAGAAGTGAATATGCTGCCACTCAAAGACACCTTTCTGGTTATTCTAATTCTAGTAATTCCCTCACATGTCAGAAAAGTCTTTAGACAATATGTGTCTGCTACTAAACTTCATTGTGACAGCAAGACCCCAACTGCTCTCCTGTCAATCCAGGGATTGACAGGACCCCTCACAGACAGACCCGTCACCTTGGCAGTAGCAGAAGACCTACAGTGTGTGGCTGAGCAGCTATGACACTACCCAGAAGAAAGCATGAAGAATTATGTACATTCAAACAAGGCAACTGCAAGGATGAAGCTCAGTTCAAAATGCAGACATTTAAATTTAGCTCTCTTTTTGCCACGTGGGGCAAAATCCAATTGCCTAAACATCTGTAGCTACCTCAGACTGCCTAGGATACTCTGCCTGCCTTCCAGCTTCTGTCAAAAAAGGTGCAGATGTGCTATCTACAAGTTTTATGTAGATTTTTTGAGTACGTAGAGGATATCCGAGGATATCCCTATGATGAAACTTATTCTTAAGTGTCCAAGCTCCTAAAAGTCAAAGGAGAGTAAATCAAAACACCCCCTGGAACAAGGAAAGCTGATAGAGTTGATTTAATTGTCTGAAAATAGATAGTCAAGTACATATCAGATGCCTAGCCTTAAGGTTTTTAATAAAGCTCTTTTAATAAAACTCTTTAAGCTTCTGACCATTCCACAATGATGCATATGTCCTGCAGGTCCCCTGGTACTGCTGAAAGTCCTGCACTGAAGTCTTGGCTGCCCAGGCATGTCTTTAAATGACACTGATGCATGGATTATGGATTCAATCTCCAGCTCTGCAACTAGAGCACTGATACCCGGTGCACACATATAGTTAGATGGTTTAACATGAATACGTAATGCAAAGAAAGCATCAAAATACAAAAGACACCAGTAAAACAAAAGGACATCTTGATGCAAAAAAAAATTGTATTGCATATGACTCAGAAAGGAAACGAACTATTTCTTACATAGAAGTTATGCAAATAGAATATATGAGCATAGCAGATTCATAAAGTAATTAACTTTTGATGGAAAAAAATAAATAAATTATTCAAATCAGATTTGATAACATAAACCAAAAATTCAGGCCTTGCAGCTCTTAGAATTGTCATTGCAGAAAACCAGTTCACTCAAAACTATTTCTCTTGTGCTATCATTAAATATTAATACCTCTCTAAACCTGTTTCAGAGAATGAATGAAATAGCTGTAATAGTCTGGAATGAAGTTTGATCTAGCATAAAAAAATGGTAAAAGACATTACCCACTTTTTTTCACTGGGAAGAAATTTATTTTGGAACTGCTTGAGCTTATGCATTGTTTTATTAACTGGGACTTATTCCCAGTTTATTCCTCTCTGTCCTTATTTGACCTACACTCATCAGTTGTAGAGAAGGAACAAGCAGACAACATTACAACATGTATTTTGCTTTCTCAGCATATTTCAGTCTGTCTGGAGAAATCCTGCTTAACCACTTCAGATGTCAGCAGGTAGAGTAAACCAAAAATACCTTGGTGAATTCTGGATATGTATTTGAAACACCACACTTACATTAATGTAAAACTCAAACAGAAATCGTGTATTTGTACGCAAATACAGGCTTTTTTTTTTGCTGAACTATAACTTATATTGCACAGATGCAGGTGATCTGCTTAAGAAGCAGTACTCTTTCTTGTTCAAGACCTAATTAACAAAATTAAACTGTCAAAATCACACAGTTGCCCATCTTCAAAGAAACCTAAACTCCCAGAAGCCTAATTCTTTTGACCTAACAAAACTATCTTCATCAGCTGTGAAAATGGGCCTTATCCTTTCCAATCCTGAAGGCACAAAACCCATTCACCTACCATCTACCTAGGTGATTACACACCTATTAGAAATTACCCTCCTGTTACTGCAGCCTTTACACTTTCTTTCTAGCACTGCTTCTGTTCTGCCCTTGTCATCATGTATCAGGTATCTTGAGGACATGGACAGCGTGTGGGTCAGCAACCCTGGTAAAAGGCTGCAAGTCCCAGACCTGCTCAGCCTGAATTAGAGTCAAAGACCTGGTGCAGTGGACGTGCCTGGTCACATTGAGCATCACCCACTCAGAGGTGGTGGCACCCCTGTCACTTCATGCAGTCTCAGTTTAAGGAGCTGGCAAGTCAACCTCTTTGCAAGAGGAGAGCATGAAAAGAATGGTAAATCAATAGAAAGCCTCGAGCAGAACTGAACACCAGCCTGGAGACAACAAATAGGTCACTAAATATCCAATATCTGGTCTCAAATGTTGTGCAGTTGCCTGCCCAACTGCTGGCCTCACACCCTTGATCCTGCCAGAAAGAAACGTGTACGGGATTTCACCCTGTGTCACGGTGGATCTGACCCCATGGCACAGAGCCAGCTCCAAGCACAGGCTCTTGTAAGGCTGAACCTAAGCTTTGTTTACTTTCAAGACATAAAAGCATTCCATGTACAAGTCCATATTACACTGGTTCAGTAACGGGCTTTGGTGCAAGACTACCAAGCATGTGTAATGTTCATGACTTCTGCTGCCAGACGAAATGGAACTACTGAAGTGAATTTTTTAGGGAAGCATGACACCATAGATCCAGTCCCAAAGCAACATATCAGATGTGGTATGGATGATATTTAATTAAGTTTATAGCAAGGTCTCAGGAAGACTATGCTGAGCAGAGCACTGTAAGATTGTCAGGATTCATCACCCCAATGGCACTGGATGCTCATGAGATCTTTTGCAGATATCAGGACACTCACATGGGGTAAAAAAGAACAAAACATGTCATGAACAGATTTTGTCTAATGCTCTGTCCTAAATCACTCAAGAACAGCAAATGGATGTTCTTTCATGCTGTTATGTCAAATACCCCTGTTAAATTTATATGTTCTTCTCTCACACTCTCAACTGAGCATGTGCCCAACTTAGAATAAATGTGTTAAAGCATTAGACGCAATTTAGTCATTGGAAGTCACTAAATAAAGCTCTAGTGCCTTCACACACACAATCTTTAACAATGCAAAAAATCAGGACATAAATATTTAGTATCATGTCTTGTATTTAAGCACAGAAAAAATATCAAAATATTCTTAATTATTTGGTTCTGAAGGTAATCTCATGGAAGTTACTATTTCATAGTATAGACAAAGTCATACAAAGATGATGCTGTGATCAAGTTTTATTTGTAACACAGACTTTTACTACATTTAAGACATCTGGCCCACAACTCATCTGCCAAGGATCATATAATCCTGCTCTTAAAGCTCAAGAGAGAAATCAGTTGATCCAGTAGACTGCACTGGGGGTTATTTTTGACTGTTGAATGAAGCTACCATGAAATGCAGACATTGCAAGGGAAAGGATCAAGTCAGGGCACATCAATTTTTGTTCTACTGACCATTCTGAAGTGGCAATGAAGAGAAGCTGGTATATGTACATATTTGGTAAATGCTAAAGAAAAAGCCTTACCTAGCAGTCTTACAGATTCTCTTCCTGATAACACAGAGGACAAGCATTTGAGCCATGCACATAGAAGTAAATAAACAGAAACTAGTGTATTCTCTATCCAAACCTGTTTGCTAATAAATAGAATGAACTTTATGGAAGAATTGTCTGAGAACTGATCATCTGAGTTTCAATTATTTCTTATTGCAGCTTAATGTCTCTATTAAGAACAAAGTAATACCCCTTACGCCTCTCCAGCACTTCTGCAAATACAGATATTTAGAAATTCATAGTATGCAACTCCAAGAAAATACAGAACTGCATCAGGACAAAGGTTACACCTTTAAACTACAGGACAGTTATGACTACAGACAATTATGCCATAGTCTCCTGGCTTAGGACCATATTCTAAAACAACCACTAGAAAGGCTAATGAAACACGGCTTGCAATTCTATGGATGTTTGATTTTAACTCAGTAACACTAAAGTATGGCGCTAAAGGTAAAAAAGTTGAGAGATGTCAAAAATGTTCATCAAAAATTTTATCACTTTATTTAGAGCTTACTGTGGAAGCTGTTTTGATCCCACTTTAAAAAAAAAATTACTTATCAAACTGCCCTCTCTGACTTACTCTTCTAACACAGATTTTGGTTAAGAGGTCAAGAGAGGCACCTGCTTACAGAGCCACCCAGATGCAGCTGCTCTGTAGCTCTGGGAGAAGCAGTGACACGTTTGCATAAAATTAGTTATTATGGAAAACTGTTACTGGTCTCTGTTCTGAAGATTAGAACAAGGCAGAGCCAACCAGGTCGAGCTGCACTTCCGTACAAAATTAGATCATAGCAAGCATAAGCAGATCAATCTGACACAACATGCAAGTCTCACTGGAGTTTATGGGAATTTTTGTTAAATTAGTTAAAGACCAGTCCCAGCTGGCTGGTTGAGGGTACAGGTTCTTTTGAAATCCCTTTTACAATCTCTACTCAAGAATTACTAAGTGTATTTCTTAAGAAACTTGTTCATATTGGCCTGAGATTGAAAGCAAACAGTCTTTAAATGTTTTTGCTCTATGTCCAAATACTACCATACTTAACACATGAATATATTAAAAGACTTGTTTAGGAAAAAAGCACTGGTTCACATAAACAAATTAACCTCATATAATTCTTTAATAACTTCAATACCCACACAAAGAAAATGAAGATATGTAACGTCAATGCTGATCCATCTTGCTTACACATCAAAAAATATGCAATTCACCTTCATTCTGCAACATGTCTCAACCTCATCCACTGTATTTAAAAAAAGATTAACTGAAGCGTTTTTCACATTATGTACCTGGGTTACTGCAATCAAGAAAGCTGCATGGTCATGAAAAATTCAATATAAAAATACTATTTACATAAAGCTATATATATATCTATACACACAAAGACACAGAAAGGTATCATAAAACTTACCATCACTTGCAGAAAGTGAGTCATTTGCACAGATCAGTGCCAAAGTAAACAGCAGATGCCTAAGATCCATACTTCTAACTCTGTAATAACAAAAAACAGTAAGAGAGTTTCTTTACAAGCAAATAATTCCAATATGATAGGACATTTAAACTATTACCTAGTTTTATTGAATTTCTGATTGGATTTAAACCAGAAGTGTATTTAGTTTATGGTTTATTGTCTCATAAAGTAATACATCATCTTACAGTCTGGAACAGAGAGTAAAAACTGTATTTACAAGAAAACTAGCTCATGCGTCTCTAGTTCATTTAATACAGAGGGAAGAAAAACCAAGTATTGTCAATTGCTAGACTGCATCCACAAATGCCTTTACAGCCTCCAAGAACGCAAACCCTTACAATCCCAGCATAAAACAACAAGCCTTTACAATTTCCCCAAAAACCACACTCCTCCTTTTCCCTAATTCACTTGTGCCACACACACATATCCTACAAGCCCATCACACAATCCTGTTTTGAGGCACTACTTGCTCCTGCCATTAACACCACCATCTGGTAACAACAGTGAAGGGCAGCAACTGGTCTAGGCTGGACTTGCAGACTCTGTAGATATCTGCACAAAATTGTACCTTGCTCCCAAAATCTCTTAGGGAATCCATAGATAGTTTGGGGAATTGCATACATACCATGTATTAAACCACAGAGATTACCAGAGGCCTTCAAAACTAAAGCTATGACACAGATGCTAAAATGAAGATGGATGTTGAAACATGTCAGGCAGCAGCTTTTTGTTCTGTGGCACAAAACTACCACAGTACACTGACACCCCACTCAGTAAAGCAGCAGAGAGCGAATAATAGCTCTGCTTTCATGTTTGACTGTAAATTGGTGTGACAGACCTTGATTCTACACTGGAGTGTTTTCAATTAGAGATTTTCTTTCTTTATCTAACAGGAGATTAAATCACAAGTGTCCAAACAACCAAGCCCACTAATGAGTAATAATCTCTAAGTGGGTGTTATCCCATAACAACTCATGGGTGTCAAAAACAAATCAGCTTCCTAGTACAGTTAGCAAAGTTTGAATTAGGCTAAAAACCATAAAAGGAGTATGTAAAGATACTGTAATGCCAAATTTAAAAGGTAATTCCCTCAAATTCCACACACTAAGAGAAGAGAATGAATTCCACTACAGGAAAAGCCCAAAACTATTACCAACTCCAGATTTTTCATTCATGCTGTTCAGTACAAAACTTGAAAATCAGAAGGTATTTCTCACATCTTCATTAATGCAACTGCTCAATATTTCTCAAGTTTCAGGCTCAGTATAGAAGTATTTATTCAAACTTCTCTAGACTAGCAGAACCTAAGCCAGACCTGCAAAGGCAACCTAGGAGATGCTTCCTATCACACTCACATCAGGACAAGGATGCCCAGCAGACAAGCTTGAGCCAGCCAAAGTGGGAACAGGATTGAAGAACCAAAGGAGATCTGTGGACTGGCCAGGCACCAGCAGTACTTTTCCCTGGCCAAGCAGACATAGATCACTGTGAAGGTGACTCCTCTATTCTCAGCGGACTGAGAGGAAGGAAGGGGTACAGAAGTGTGTTAGTGAGGATTTGGGGCAGTGTGAGACAACTTGGGGAGCAGGACCAGGATCAGTGACAGCTGCAGCTGTTGGAATGCACAGACCTGGGACAAAGTCAATAAAGCAAATCACAGGCCAACAATCCTCTCCTAACTCTCGAAGAGGAGCTACATTGCCACAGTACAAGGTTCACCCAAGATCAGCTATGTCTTCAGCTAGCTCAATTGGTGCCCTTGCTTCATCTCCACTCTTGTTTAAAGGATTCTTATTATCTGTTATTAATGTATTAATGTATCTCCTACAAAAATATGCCTCTGTGTTTGTCAATTACTTTCCTCATACACAGTTTCTACCCCATCTGTCTCCCCTGCTCCTCAGCCTTTCCACTTTCTCCCTAAAGCTTTATTTTCTTTTTCACAGGCCTGAGCACAAGTCACTTTATATACAACTCTCCTGCTCTCTCCCTGTCATGGTACTCAGGCTGCCTTCCTATTCACACTCTTCTGTTCTCCCACGTCTGCCAGACTCTGTTAATCTTCCTACCACCCTTTTCCAAGCTTTCCTACTTCTTCCTGCCTCAACAAGTAACAGCCACAAGAAAAGGCCAAACCCTCACAGGAGTTCTCCCATGAGAACAAATGTCATCAGAATCCATCATTCAGAGCACACCGTTTCATTTTTCATAACCACACCAAACAACTCTGTGGTGGGACCAGGGTTGGTGCCCACATGTAGCTGTCACAGCACGGCTATCCTCTCCCTCCCTGCACTCCCAACTGGTGGCCATCTCAGTTCCCTCCCAAGAAAAGTAGTTTAACAGCTGAAGCACCAACCCAGGAGCCTGGGAACACATCACAGAGGTCAACAAACACACAGCATTTCAGTAATGTCTTGCTATTGAAGATGAAAACAATCTCCTGCCAGTACTGCTGTTCTTCTTGCACTGGCAGACTTGTTTACATATCCTCAACAGTGAACTTCATCAGGAAATGGCTCCAGTTAAAATGAATCCATAAACATTTATTGTAACGCACCTGTTTACTGAGCGGTTTTATTAAGACTCCACAATGACGCAGCCCCAGAGCAGAGCTGGGGCACCAAAGGCATAAGAGTGAGGAGTCAGGATGGAAGGGAGGGCACAGCCACCCTCCAGCAGCAGCTATTACTTGTTTAAGAGCAATTCTACAATTATTGGGAAACTCCCTGCTCAGCCACAGACCTCGACTAAAACAACTAGCTCTCTGAAACAGGACACAGGATTAATTTGCATTCCTAAACCTCAAAGATGATCAAAATTTACTGCTACATCCCTTGCCCTTATGCTAGTAAAATGCAATATAGAAACAAATGGTGCTTCTTCAGTGGATTCACAAATGCCAGAATCTCAGGAAGACAAAACAGCAGTGTCTCTGCTCTGCCTAAAACCGCATGGAATCTCCCACTGAGTTATCCATCCAGACAAGTTGTGTCTGTGAAAAATACTCAACTGGTGTACTCTGAACATACCCAATATGGACAGGACTGAGCTAAGAAACAGTAACTGCTCTCATCTGAAAATATGGATACATAATGCTCCACCCTTTGTGCAATAGCCTTTGTGAAGGGCAAGTTGTGCTATCTCCTTGGAGCTGAAACCCAGAGCCCCTGGGACAGGGCTTGTACTCAAGGCCTCACCCAGGCGAATGGAACTCTGCATGGGGTATAAAGCACAGGGACTACATGACCTCTCTGCATCCACCATAAACACCAGAAGCCTGCTGGGCTGCAGTTATGACCACTTCTAGTAGTTTCTGAGATGAAGGGAGAACTACGCTGCCACGGCTCCAGTCTCATGCAAGAAAATCCGGTGCAAAGCAGGAGTTACTACATCATGATACCACTTTCGGTGGTACAGAACAAAAATTCTGAGAGAAGCGCCACCTTCATCACCATCAGGAAACTCATCAGGCCTTGTAAAGTTCTCAAAAATCTGCCCCATAGACACACTCTGCCCTTCCTCTAAGACACCTTTGCAGCTTGCTGTCAACAAGAACAGTATTGTTCAGAGGCTTCAGTGTTAACCTAGCAAAAGAGAGCTACTCTGCAGGCATTAGGACAAAACTGACCTGTTATAATCCAGCAGTATCTACTTCTCAACACCTGTGGGAACACATGTGAAAGTGACACTAATAAAGTCCCTCCTATTTAAGTGGAAAAAAATTCAAGTCTCTGTAATATACACTATTCTAAAGAATAATAGTCTATGTCTAACCCAACTCCAGCAGCTTGTAAGAATGAAGAGAGCTAAAAACAGGAAAAAAAAAATTACAGCAGCTGACTGTCCTCAAGCCAGCTGAAACTTGACCACAGAAACATTTGGCTAGAGGTCAGCTCAGGCTAATTGCTTCAGCACAGAAAGGGAGCCAGGAGTTATAAAAAGGATAAAAAAATATCTTGGCCCTTTTCTATAGCAATGTTGGAGTAAGGTCAATCACAAGTGAATTTAAACACGGCATCTCTCCAGTGGGACATGAACAGAGTCAGCATAAACAGGAGAAATGGGGCTAAGAAACATCCTGAGAAAAAAAATAGTTTAGTCACAGTACAGTGAGTGCTTTGCATCTAGTCTGGTCAGGTAAAACTGTTGACACTCAGAGTAAACCATAAGAAGTCTTGCTTATAAACAAGACTTACTTGAAGTGAGATCTTGACCTTTAGATAGTTCCTGATCCTGAAAGAACCAGAAGGAAGGAGAAGGACAAGGACATTGAACCGCACCTGTGACAGCGCTCCTGCTTTTGCCATCACCATTAACTCTGTGTACTCCAAATATGAGAGAGTTTTTCCCTGGAAACTTCCTCCTTAGTTTATGCCTGCCACAGGAGCATATATGCAGCTAGTGCAGGACCAAAGGTAGCCTCTCTGTTACAAACCAAACCAGAAAATTACTGAGTGGAAGATTAATCTGAAAATCTTTTCCCTACATTGCTGTTTCATCATTCCATCAGATCAGAAACGGGCAAGAGCACAAGAGCGTGACATGCAGATGAATAAACACCAACAGATCCACCACCAAATAAGAACAAGTGCTGAGAAGGGAATTTTAACTCCAGGCTCTCCAAGTCTGTTCTGAATCTTCTTTATTGCAACTACCAAATACATATGCATGTGCTTGTGCAGAATTTTTCTGGGTGAAAGGCCTTTATTTTTCACAGTGTGAACACTTCTCACAAGCTATTTCAGGGCAGGCCCAGTGACACCAAGAGGTAATCTTTCTGTGCTTGCCTAAAAACATTTACACCACTCTGGCTGATCGTGCATACCCTCGTTCCCTGGAGTGCCAACAGGATGGAGTCATTCTTCAACTGAAATTAGTTTCAGCCCTTCCAATCTACACAATCTAAAACTGAAATGGACTGAAAGCCTTCTTCCCTTGCTTGCTGATATTACAGCTTGATTAAGTCATCAGCAGCCCTTGGACAAATGCCTGTTTTTACAGAACCCTTGTCAGGGCTATATACTCAGCCCCAGTAAGAAACAGAAATAACAAATTGTCTCAGTTGATATGACTAACACACCATTCACCTATTGTGTGCCGTTATCCTGGATATAAAAAGAACAAGGAACGATACACAGAAGCAGAAGTTACATACTCCAAATTAAAGAAACAAACCAAACAAAAACCTCACAAAGGGCACATTTCCATTAAAAAAAAAAGTCAAAACCCTAACAAATAAAGAAGCACCACCGGAAAAGAATTAAGGAATCTAGCATAAAGCTGTATTTATTATGTGTGTTTTCATGCAAATTTGAGAACTGTGAAAAGGTACACTATAATTGCAAACTAAAACTATCAAAGAGAGGCAACTTTATATTAATTAATTAGCTCTATGTAACCTAAATAATTAATAATTATTTCAAGTGATAAAGTGTTAAAATTGCAAATGGAATCTACCACTTTGGGTTTAGAAATTTTTTTTTCTTTACACAAACTTCTAATTTTGGAACAGACAGCATATGAAATTTTAATTTCAATATCCCCCCAATTTGTTTCTCTTTCTATTGTAATAGACAATATTATTGTCTATGTCTTCTATATTTTTAAGTGGTTTCTTTTTTCTATGGATAGATCTGTCAGCTATTCACTCTGATTTAAACTTGTAACAGGCCAAATGATTATCAGTTCTTGGATGTGGTTAAGGAGCCCTTCAATACTTTGGACATTGCTCTGGGCTTGTACTGAAAACTGTTTAAAGTCCTTCTCCAAAAACCTGGCTAACAAGTCTAACGATGGCTGTGGCATATGATGCATCAATTCTTTATTTACAATAAAATCTGTTATGCTTTGACAGCAGTAACCTAGTGGACTAGGTACACACAGGAAGGATCTCAACTGCCAGACTAGTAGATCTCTCCATGAGAAGACACTTGTTAAAAGAGGCTTGCAGTTATAGTCATAAGTTTCTGTCTACTACACAGATAAAAAAATTTGAACATGGAAAAGACTTAATAGCTCTGCCTTTCAGCACCCCAAACAGATCAAAACAGCAAAATAGATGCAACTCAGATAAAAGAAATTGCAAACATTTAGCTGCATAACATGCAGATCTGACTTGCTGAGCAGATACTGAGTTTTACATATAATTGTATAACTAAGGAAGAGGCAGGCCTTTTTATGAGAACAGTCATTTTTTCAGGCTAGAAACATTTTCTCGATTATAGTAGTAATTTCTCCAAGGCTTCTCCTTTCTTTTTTCTTCCAGTTATTATTAGTATTTTGATAGCAGTCATCCGAAGGGTAAAACTCTGCTCTTTGGTTTGTTATTTGTACAATGAATTGCAAAGAGAAGTGAGGGAATTTCTCTATATGAACAAGAGTATATTCCAATTTGCTTGAAAAAATATAATGCATCCATTTAAAGTCAAATATCATGGCAAGAAAGCAAAGAGAGTCTGTAAGTCTGCAAGAAAGCAAATCTAAGTCTGTATCTACAACCAACACCCTAGTAATCTGTACTAAAAAAGTATGGTTTCATTCAAAAACATTTCACTGAGATAATTATTCACACTTTACATAAAGAGATCAAATGATATTTCCATTGCTGTAAAAAAAATTTGTGCAAGTGTGAAAAAAAACCCAAACCACAAACCAGAAACTCTTCAGTGTCTTGCCAGCATTGAAGTTCAAATCCCATCAGGACTTCAGCAGTGCGGACCCAAACAAGCAAAGCAGTAGAAGACATCTGATTTCAAGCAGGCAAGATTATATATTTAACATGAGAACATGGCTAAGTAATTCTCCTAGCAAAGCCAGAGAGCCTAGCACCTCACAGAAATTATGAAGAAATTATGAAGCACAGGAATCATGGTGCAAAGCAACTGTGTGACATCACTGGCAGTTTAGGCTGGAACACAAGGGAAAACAAATAGGATTAATTTCACGCTTAATAACAAATAACCATCTTATATGTGTTGCTGGATCATCACTACATAGCAGGTCAGCTCCCCTGTGCAGCTGACAAACTCTTTGCAAGCCTTCTCCTGTGTGCCAGTATCTGCATATCACTCAAATTAAAAAACATACTACCTGGTACTTGAGTAAATATAGTCAGTTAGGTTTCAGCACCCATCATAAATAAATCCACATCTGATCTCTTGGAGCTTTTCTGTAACACAAAACCCCTGCTCCCTCTGATTTTCTGAAATTGCTCTTTGAGGTCTGGAAGGCTTGTTTGTGGTCAAGGTGATTGGAAGAAACTGAGGATGCTCTGTTCAAAAACACTCAGCTACAACCCAATTCTGCTTCAGCCGAGATCACCAGGAGTTTCATAATTTTGCAACAGTTTTAATAGCCATTCATTTTTGTTCAAAGAACAATTTCAGGAAATAGGAGGGAGCAGGCTTTTAATTTTAAATAGTATTTATATTAAAAATATTTCTTCTAGGAAAAAACATCTTCAAGAAGCTGTAAAAACTAAGTTCAAAACCTGGTATATTTACCCAAGACTAATGGAATTACTTAACAGTTCATTACCATGGGACAAATCAATTATATGGCTTAATCGCATGCTAAATTATTCGTGTGCTCCTAATCAGATTAAAGACTATGTAACAGAGCCTGTATGGCACTTAGGAAGTCATTAACTTAAATAGCGCAGTAAGTGAAAGCCAGTAAATGACAGACAAAGCATTTCTGAGTGCATTTCTGGATGGCCACTCAGGACTCCAAGCACTCACATATTTACTACCAGCTGGCCTACAGGAAAAGAATAATCATCTTGACAGTAGGTCTAACAGTAATCGGTGCATTTTAATTTAGTGCAGTTTTGTATGTTCTGCAGCTCATGCCAGTTTAAGATATGAGGCATATTCATTTAATTTGAATCTGTAATATGCAGACTGAAGCTAACCTTAAATTTCATTTAAGCTAATGCAGAGTTAGCATATGAGCACACCTATTCAATGTAACTGTTTTTCAAAATAACTGAAAGCAAAATTACGTGTTTAAGAAGTTCTGTGTTAACGAGAAGCAGTATGACTTTCCATGTGTCTTCTGTAAGATAATACTAGCATTGTTCCCTGGCCCTATTCACTGCTGATTTGGTGCTTTAAGTCCACACAAAGCTGAATATATAAATGGTGGGCACTACCAAAAAGTAACTTACTGCATTCAACAACTGCATAAACTACTTTGTATAGACATATAGAGAGATTCTGAGCTAGGTCCTTAATTGTGAAAATCAGCACAAAGTCAAAGGAAATACTGAATGAAACCAGCAGTTAGAGAAGACTATTCAGTATTTTTAAATGCAGTGTTGCCAAAACAAGTTTTCACAAGGTAAGAAATAACTTGTGAAGGAAAGCTGATCTCTGTTCAAACCTTTCATAAAAATCTGTAAAAGCCTGTTAACTTCTGTCTCCATTTGCACTGGTAAGATCTGGACTATACAATACCCAATTTTTAAGTTTAAAGTATGCTTTGATGAAGCATCTCACATACAGAATAGACTATGCTCACACTTACAAAAGTGGATTAAAAACAAATGAGCATTTTTAGACACCATCCAAACAGGATCCCTAAAAGCGTTACACTGAAACAATCACTTCTGATACACATTTTTATGAAACAGCTATTGATGACACCTTTTAAGCCAAGAGCCATAGCAGTAATGCTGCTAATTTGTAATTGAAGATTTTTCCAAGGTTAGAGGGTCTAGTATTTCCAAATATAGGGAGACTAATTAGATGATTTCGCTGATGGAATTTACTGAAAGCCAAAGAAGTGTGTACATTGCTTGACTTTTCATGGACTTCAAGTAACTTCTTCCAGTTCACATTTTAGAACAGGGCATTATTTTAGCCATTTCAACTATCACAGGTCCTGAAAGAGTTCTTCCCAAGGAAGAAGCAGAAGTGGGATTTGGTTTGTGTCCAGTGCTTGCATGCACTGAACACACACGTGCGCACCGGCATATTGGTATTTTGATAAAATCTGAAAGTGTAGCTTTACAAGTATCCATATGATTATTTATATCCTATATATTTGTAAATATATATTTATATCCTGATTATTTATGTATGAGAGGGGGAGGTGCCATGCTGTGAGGCAGATGAGCATGCGTTAGAACACAAAAGATCTGATGAGCAGCAAGTATGGGAAGCCTCAAGGAAAGTTTTCTTCCCCACTGGAGAGGACAGAAGTATGTGACATGGGATCCAGAAACAACTCAGAGATGAGACTGATTATTAAGGAAGTGGAGACTAGTTTGGATTGCACAGTGAGTGATTAAGCTAGATTGATTTTTAAGAGGAATAATCCAAACACATATGCCTGGTAACCTCTAGAGTTAATTAGGTGCTGAACAGTTACTAGTTTCGCAAGTTTACCTCCTAGTTAATTAATTCAGGTGTGGACACCTGAAACTAGCATAGCACTACAATGAAGACTGTAGTCTGGAATGGAGGTAAAAAGAAATGCCAGGTTGTAGACAGAAATGCACACTGGAACTGACAGAGCTTTATCCTGATGCCAATCACTTCCTCTAAGAAAACCTTAGCAATGAAGAAATTAAGAAGGGTCTGTAAAATAAGCCATAGAAACAGACATATTGATTTTAAAGGTAATTTGACAGATCTGTTTCCAAAGAGATTTTTTAAAAATGTCAGACAGTGTTTTTCATCATCAAATCCTCAAATAGTCTGCAGCACAAGTCAGTGGTATTATCCATATAACAAACAGGGAAATGGACACACCAGGAAGAGGAACAGCTTCCCTGCATTTACACCACAGCCCAGCAGCAAAGCATGGACCCCCTCCAACATCTTACCTACCACAGAGTATTAAAGTCTTGTGGATATACTGCCAGCCATCTTAGCATCACAAAATAAAGCTGTAGCGGATAAAAAAAAACCAACCCAAAACCAAACCCAAACCAACAAATTGGCAGCTTGCATTAAGACAGAAAGACCTGCAATGATGAGAAAAATCAGCTCATCTGAAACACTCGAACAACTAGAAAAACCTTCTTAATAAGTATCTAGCTCTCCTACAAACAGTAGGAATGAGCAATGGCCTTTAGCTGTGATAACACCAGTGTAGTGGATGTCTCTCATACCACATACACCACTTCTCTAATGTCAGAGAGAAAAGCAATCATAGTTCAGCATTGAAACATTTGCTTTTAGACATCACACACGGAATATGCAAACTCTGGACTGACAGCTCAAAATGGGATACTCTGCAACAAACAGGTGCTACAAACAACAGAGCTGCTCAGTGCAAAGCTGGCTAGCTGGCTCATGGAGAGCATGTCTGCCTCCACTGATTTTATGACTTCCTCCTCTGCAGGAACTCCATCACAATACCATCTGTCTCATTAAAAAACTTTGGAGCACATTCAACTGTTCATTAAAACAGAGCACTGCATTCACATTTTTCCATTGCTATTATTCTTATTTCACACAGGACCATGAAGAAATAGGTATTTACAGAAAAAATTCACAAGATACCTGCCCTGAGAAGCAACTTAAGAGTCTGGGCCTTCACTCACAACCACTCTAAGTATTTCTCAGACATAAACCCACTTTGCGAGGGCTATTCACAAATAAAAATCTCATACCAAGCTAGATCTCAGGACTTACATAAGACACACAGTTCCATAAAAAGCAGCAGACTAAAGAGCAGGACACTTGAGGGCGTTTTGTAAAGTCCTGCTGTGGGCTTTTCTGGTCTAGCACAACACCCAACTCCTCTGAAGTCTGACCAGCAGTATTGCCTTAATACCAATTTCCATACTGAAGTAGGGAGCAAAGCTGCTTGCATGGATGCCTGTCAGCAAAAGTCTTAGGAAATGGCTCTATCCCTTTAATCAGGGCACCAGTAACCACCCTCATATCACTCAGCCCCGGACCCTGAATGGCAGTCTCACCCATGACCATTGTGGCAAGTGTCAGTGTGGAAGGGAGAGTGTGACTGTTCCTTTTGTGGTTTTTATACTGAATAAATTTAATATCACAGTAAGCTTTATTTCTGGAGAGATCAAAGGCTTCCAATTTTAGAAAAACTTTACCATATATATTTTATCTTTCTTTATTTTCAAGAAGTCATTAGCAACGATACCATCTGCTTCTAAAATATGTGTGACACCAATCATGTGAAAGCAGCCACGTTCACAATAACCTTGATAAGACTGACTACTCTTAGGTTCAATACAAAGTGCACAGCAATGTTAAATAAATCACTTCTGCATATAGCATATTTTTCCCAACATTACTAAAACTACGGAATATTACAGCAGATGGAGTTTTGAATTGCCCTGATGCACGAATCAGTCCCAATTTTTCAGTTCACTTATTGCATACAAGATTTTCTTCAGTAACCACACTTGATAGCAGATGATTACATTCATACACTCAACAGAATAAAAAAGGGTCACACTTAAATGCAAAAGGTTTAAATTCTCCCCTCGTAACAGTGTCAACATCACATCAAATATGACAGGCACTGTGCGAATAACAGCACCTCCTCAGGATTGGGATCCTTTGCTCCCTTCTGAAATTTCATAGTTATTTGCCTTTGTTTACAAAGAGGAGATGGAAACACAGTGAGGTTACAGATCGTGACCCCTGAGTGAAGTCTGTGGTGGAGCTCAGAAGCAAGGTCAGATGCTGTGTCCAAGCTGTACCTCCCAGTGCTTCCTGCACTGCTGCTTGCAGTGGAATCAGGAGTGGGCAGTTTAGCTATTGTCATTTGTTGAGACGGACACACGACAAGAAATTCCATGAGCATAAGCCCAAGCCTAAGCCACTTTATTAATTTATTAAAGCCTTTTTATATAATAATTGCTACTCGTGTTTCAGTCTCATTGGCTGCTATGCTACTTGCCGAAGTTTTTATTGGCTGCCTTCACTTTGTGCATATAAGGCTCTCTTTATCTGGTATGCAGTTTTTCACTTCTTTTTCCCACTGCTCGCTTCTTCATACTCGCTGATGTTGCATCTCCTAGGGGTACACAAGGATTTGCTCAAATTCAATGTCTTCAAGGCCTTCAAGACCAAATGCAGGCCCCCACATGCTATGAATCAACTGGCTTGCTGGGCACGGAAAGCCAGGAAAACAGAGTACAGAAGCAGTTTTCTGTATGGTTGCTTTGCCATGTTTCAGCTATAAAATAAGAGAAGCCATTCATAAACTGTTTTTCAGGTGTGCCTAACTGTCTATGAAAAGGCATGGTAACCACAACAGAGAAGGCTTTGTTTAAGGAGGTTCCTAATGACTATTTTATGCATGCTTTACAAGCATTTTTACAATTAACCTTTTGCTATTCTGACCTAATTTTTCTTGGTGAAATTGGTATAAATAAATCTCCCAAGCAGAAATCTCTAGTGCAGTGAGTGAATTTAGAGTTCTACCATCTGGTTGGAGAAACATTAAGAACACAGACACAGCCTAGTAAATTTTACCTACTGTCATTGTAACCAAAGCAAGAACTATCTAGAATTTCTCTTCTATTTAGTGACAGTACAATTGTGTACACTTAGACAGGAATAGCCAGTTCAAGCCTCATAAAACCGCTACAGCACACAGATAGCAGCTGTAAAGTCTCATGCAGCAATTTAACACCAGATAACAGCTTTTCAGCTTCACGCCATGAGCAATCACAAGTCTGAATCCCTTATACAACAGTGTATTTCTGTGTGTTTGTTCAAATTTACCCCACTGTATTCTGATCAAGCTTTCAGTAATACACTCTGGTTATGAATTAGAACCAATAAGTACATTCAAACTGCTTGTTATTTAAGTGTCATTTAAACCATGGTTTGTTACCTACAATGTTCTGATATGCATTTTCACATTCTCCCTCACTCCTAAAATAGACTTTTTTCTCTGTTTTAATAGTGTGCATAAAATGTCAGGCAATTAATATCCTAAATAACACTGTAAGTGGGAAATATCTCGTTAAAATGCAGTATAGTAATTTTCATCTGATAAGGAAAAGTGACTTTTAAATACTTTTAAGAGTCATTAAGCCTTCTGTCTCAAATGCTGGCTAATAGAGATTAACAGAAATAGGCTTGAAGCCATCAATGTCATCAGGATTGAATCTGACAGCCTTGATTCATATATCTCTATTGTTTCGGGTATTAAAATATGACAATTAGATCCCAACCAGAATTTTGTACACTGAGTATTATCATTAACACCTCCTGTAGGAATTAATCATGGGATCTGTGAGGATTAGCTGTAGGGAACTACTGGATACTACTGATCAATCTGCTTAGCCAACATTGGTAATAAAGTCACTTGCAGGCAAGATAAAAGTTATCACAGTACCTCAAATGTCAGCAGGGGATGGACGATGCTTCACACCTCCCTCAGCTCAACTGCAAATCACAACCTTCTCCAGCCATCCCAGCACCTACATGAAAACAGGAGACACAGACAAGAGATGAGTTCTGGAACAGCAGAGGTCACCTGTGGTGGGAGGGCAACATGACAAAATCCAAATGGGTGTCCTGGTCCTGCTGTCTCTCAGGGAAGGCCACCAGCAGGGCAGTCTGTTTGGCAGCCCTGAGCACAGCACCTGGGCTTCTCACTCAAACTGCAGTGGTGGCCTGAAACCCCGTGTCACCCAGGGCCTGCCAAGCCACAGGACCCTGTGCTAACCTTGACATTAAAATGGACACAGATTTAAATGGCAAAGAGAGGTCAGGGTGACTGATCAACTCAATACACATTCCGGTTGAAAATCAGCTGCCCTGGAAGTAATCTTTGGACCATCAAGAGGACAAGCAGTATCTCACTACTACTACTACTACTACTAATACTACTACTACTACTACTACTACTACTACTACTACTACTACTATTATTACTTTATATAGTAAATTACAGTGTAGTAACTTATAAACTGGTAAAGTTAAGAAAATAACATTTCCTTTTCCTCTGAAAGGACAGTGTCTAACACTCAGGAAGACGGCACCTGTTAAAAGAAAGTAGTACGTCATTTGCTGTGCTCAGAATTCCTAAACACATTATTGGTGCTGTGATATTTGGCACAGCAGCAGCATCCAAACCAGTTTAGAACTAGTAGCATTCCTATGTTTAATAAAAAAACCATAAACATCAAAAGTTACTTCTTCCCAAGGATGCAAGTCACCTTTTAAATGTATTTTAGAAAGTCAGACATGGTGCCCAGATTATTGAATAGTTCATAATAATCTAGTTTCTAGTGGTTGGGACTATGAAAAGAAGACCAGATTTCACAGTATCAGGCTCTTTAAATAACCAGGGGGAAAAAAAACAGTCTGCAAAACCCCACAAATAACATCTCAAGAAATATTGTGTACATGCAGACTGAATGCCTAGGGCCACACTGCCCTAGCCTGAACAAGAAAACAGCAACATTTTTTAAAAGAGAATTTTCCTTGACTGCGTTAGCACAAGCTGAAGAAGAGGCAGGAACCTTTCTGTACCCCTAGAACTTGCTTTCTGTTGTACGTATAACTTTAATGCATGGACAGATCACTATTAAAAAAGGAAAGCAAAATGTGATTGTGAGTAAAAGTTTCATCAATATTTCTCTGGAATCCTTCCACAGTGCAATGTATAAAAGGCTGTCACCTCTATATTTACATTAAAAAAACCCAAAACAATACTGCCCCAAATGCCAAATGAGTAAATCCTTCAATTTAGCAGAGAGAAAAATTAAACAGACATTTGAAAATAATAGAAAGCATTTTCCATGCAAAAGCAAGATTAATATGTAGTGTTATTACAAAATAAATCATCCTATGTGCAGTTATCTAAAGTGAAACCCCTAAGCAGGGTTCCCTCCTGGTTCACATCATGAAAGAGGTAGACTAGACAGATTTCTACAAAACAAATCTTTACCTTAGTCTACCCCATAATATGCCCAGCCAAGTTCTATTCTAACACTTTTTAAAAAGAGCCTGCTCACATTTCAGCAGCCTGAGAATATTCTGTTTCCCATTCATATGTAATTCTACATGGAGTCTTATGTTAGTTTAATTTCTGATTTTCAAAAGAACTCTGAATTTCAGAAATAATAACTTAGCAGTAAGCCACAACTCTCTTTTCCAATAATAAAGGGACAGCTTAGTCTGGAACAAAGTTATAAAGTCTAAGCCAGCTGTTGACTGAAGTGAGCTACCAAGGACTACTGACAAATTCCAATTTCAAAACACTCGTTATGGCATTAGCAAGGGGAAATGACCTTTATATGACAAAGTCACAATCCTATTACAATAGGACAGAGAAAATTATTCCAGTAGTCTTTCCAAAATATTTTTAAATCCTGCTCAACAGCAGAAAAGATCTCTTAGCTACTTTATGGGCAACAAAGGGAAATGTCCTAACTTCTGATTACCTGATTGTACTCAGAACATTTTGTTTCACTGTTGGCAGCTGTGACAGTGTGCTCCAACCCCTGCCTTTTTCTGCTTGAGCAACAGCCACCCGTGGAGGTTGTGACGGCTGCATCTGGCTTACAGATATCAACACAATAGTTAAGGGTCATAAATCTTGCTCGACACCTAAGGGCCCTGAGTCTTGTTCAACAGCTGAGGGCTGGCTGAGCATGCGCCAGCTGAAGTATGGCTGCTGTGCAACTATGACCATACATCAATCCCCTTACCCCATAAACAGTGGGCAGCCCGAGGTCTGCTCAGCTCTCCTGCACGGCAGGGGCTGTGTGCCAGGTATCCCCTCGAGCACTGACACTTCTCAAGGCTACTCCTTGAGGCTGACAGATTCCTTGCTACAGAAGATTATCAGTAAGTGATTAGTAACATGCTAAACGTTGAAATCTTAGCTAAGTGATGTAAAATACTAATTGTGCACGTATAAACTTTTAGACATAAAACTGTTGACCATGTCTGGGACTGAGTCTGGATCCAGCCTCAATCGAACTCCCATCAGAAACTTTACAACACAGGGAGGTCCTTTCTTAACGCCATGGCTCAAAGGCAGGGTCTCCTGGACAGTTCATCTGTCACCATCCTCTGTGCTGTAAACAATCAAGTATTCCTTGACACTGAATACTGTTCAACTGCTGACGCACTTACTGTCAAATTTTGTTAAATCACTGTTTTACATCAATAAACATATTGGTTTCTCTCTTGCAAGTGAAGTGCGTCACCCTATCTGTGGCAGCAGCAAGTGCTGATAGCACAAAAAATGCCAGCAGCAACACTTTATTTGCAACAGTGCAGTCTAGAACAGGCTATACAAGCACAAAGCCAGCTATATTTGCACTTGTCTCTGACAGTTCATCATGTGTGAAAAATAGGCACTACTGTACATAAGGTAATGAGTTAGATGTTTAAGTGATTATCAGTCTCCCTTTACAATGATTCTTGGAGAAACTGCAGCATCACAAAAGGAAGACATAGATTCACATGAATAAGTGATACAGATGAGGATTTTTTTTTCCACAGACATCTATTTTGTCAGAAACGTATTTTATTATTATAACCCACATGGCAAACCAGGATTTTGCACTGAGCACTGTGCCCATCCTGACTAGTTGCTTCACAAATTGAGAAGGAACTAGTCAGGATGGGCACAGTGCTCAGGGCAAGATGAGCTGAGCTGATAAGGCCCATCCAGACTAGTTTGCTTCACAAAGTAAGAAACAGACTCAGACTCGTCAGTTCCTTGATTTGGACATGGGCCCATTATTATCTTCTCATTATATCCCAAGCTAACCTACCAAATAATAATGCGGACAAAACGAGATGAACCCAAATGTGACAAAAGTTCTTTTGGTCTTCAAAAGAGCATGTAAGGAAAGGTCCAGTGCTGAAAAAAAAGTTGGCAAAGCTTTTGAATCTGTCCTATATAAAATCTTAATGATGAAGTACAAAGTAGTGAAATGTACTGAAAACTGCCTGAAAGGCCTGGCTCAGCCTGGCTCAAAGAGTTTCAATCAGCAGCAGAAAGTCCACTGAGGGGTAGCCACTAAACAAGCAGCCCACAGTAAATAATGTTTTAATCTTCATTAATGAGCTTTCTCACTGAAGACGTGACAAAACAGTCGAACAGATTGATTATAGGTTGTGGAGTCTGGCGGCACTCAAAACTCCAATGGACTCAAAGCACAACTGCATTAATGAAATCTCATTCTGAGCATTGGGACTGGAGTAGATGATATTCAGGGATCCCTTCCAACCTCAATAATTCCATAATTCCACAATTCTGTATATTTACATACGCAACTGAAAAGTTGCATACAGTTGCATATGACAAAAAAAGAGGAGGGTACAAATTAGGGTACAAATTACATGCTTTGGAATGAAGATGGCAAACCTTATGACTGCATGTACCATTGAGAAGTAGAGGATTATTTCCAAGTAGACACATGATCTGGATTCACAAGTCCTAAGAGACTGTCCCGGAGTCCTGCCTCTCCATTATGCTGGGCACAGAGATGAGTCGAAGGATCTCTGGCATGTGTGATGAAGTATTTCCAGAGCATCTGTGCTTCTAAGATTTGGCCTAAGCAATCCTAATTTTCCCTTTATTCTATTTCTCCTGTACTTTACTTCTTTCCATTTCCAGTTAAACAACTACTCTGCAACTAAACTCAAAGGAAAACAAAACGTCATTTGTCCAAGATGTATTCTAATTTTATCTGATAAGCACTTTGTCTCTCTAGTTGGCATTACTTGTGATGTGTGGCACTTGCTGAGAGTCTTGAACTACTTTCTCCTAAACCCATTTTCAAAATATTTATCTCAAACAGAAGGAAAAACAGACTCTTCACATGCATTTTTAAGTTTTCTCCAACCAAGTAATTCCACCCATTTATGACAAGTTGGATATGAGTCAGCAGTGCCCTGGCAGCCAGGAGGGACATCCCTGTCCTGGGGGCATCAGGTACAGCATCACCAGCCAGGCAAGGGAGGGGATTGTCCTGCTCTACTCTGCACTGGGGCAGCCTCAGCTCGAGTCCTGGGGGCAGTTTTGGGTGCCACAATATAAAAATGACATCAGACTGCTTAAGTGTGTCCATAGGAGGGTGACCCAGATGCTGACAGGCCTTGAGGGCAAGACTTACAAGGGTCATCTGAGGTCACTTGGCTTGTTCAGCTTGGAGAAGAGAAGCCTAGGGGGGACCTCACAGCAGGGTACACCTTCCTCATGGGGGAAGAGCAGGGAAGGTGCTGATCTCCTCTCCCTGGTGACCAGTGGCAGGACACAACCAAGTGGAATGAAGCTGCACAAGGGCAAGTTCAGGTCTGACACTATGAAAAGGTTCTTCACTGAGAGGGTGATCGGTCACCCCAAGAAGCTCCCCTGGGAAGTGGTCATGGCACTACACCTGTCAGAAATCCAAGGAGTGTCTGGACAACAGTTCTGGTTATATGGTTTAGTTCTATGTGGTCCTGAGTGGAGCAGAGTTGGACTTGATGATCCTTACGGGTCCCTTCCTACTTGAGATATTCTGTGCTTCTGTGTTCTTAGGTTCAAATTTCTTATCTTCAAACTCTACTTCTCCAATAGAATGAGGTTTCACATCCTGACCTGAAAGAACATTCTGCGACTCTGAATTCACTCTTTAAGTTCTCTCATCAGCTTTCTCCTCTGCACTGGAATTCCCTAAATTCTCCCAAGGAAACACTTAAAGCACATCAGAATCTTCCATCATCACCCCCTTGTTCTTCTATCCAGGTGTCTAAGACTTCTAATATGCTTTTCTCCTTTAATCTTTACACTTGCCTCACCAACACACCCTGGGCAAGGGATCATATTCTAGTTCCAAATCATAGCCTTTTTTCCCCCACCTCTCAATCTATTCATACCCTTAGGAGTCTAACAATAAATCTTGCCCTTCATGCTTTAAATACTTCACTGAACCACATTTCTGTTCTTACAGACTTGGCAGTCTTTGCCTCTTTGACATAACAATAACCGGAACATTTTCTTAGCAGCACTAAGCTGAGTAACAACTGATATTTGCTTTGGCACTCATACTAGGGATGAAAGATGAATTTATGTTTTCCACTGCATTATAGTCACAAGTGTATATGTGGACAGGATAGCTCAGGAGGTCTGCACTGAAGTGCAAGGCCAAATACAGGAATTAATACACCTCTTTGGCTTTTTAAAAGAAACCATCAGTACTGTAAAGGATGCAAACAGGCAAGAAATCCAAGCAATTTCACTTGACAAACAAAACAGCTCTTGTGGTATCCAGAAATTGAGACTGTCTTCCGTAAGTGAAATATGTCATATTCACAGCTACAGTTAATTATCTTCTTGTACTGGAGGATTGTTATGAAGAACAGTTTAGTCAATGTTTATAGAAAGTATTTTGAGATCGGGGCAGCTGGAAATCCAGAACTCTATTAGATGAAACTGTTACTGACATATCAGTAACTTAAAAGGAAAAGTTTCTTGATAAATTAACAGGAAAATGCCAAGTATACAATTAGAAAAAAGCTGTATTACTGGATTATTGTAGACAGTTTTTATGTCCACACTTAAGAGTCTAACAAATTTCAAAGAGCACAAAACTAAAAATATTTGAAGTCTGGGACCTATTTTTATAATCAAGATAATATCCCATTAATTGAGAAAAATACATAACAGATTACTGTACCTGGTCATAATCCATGTGTGGAAGAAGCAATAAGCACTAGATTGCTCTTTAGTGAAACAAGAGATACTGAGCAATTAAGAATAGAAACAAGAGAAAAAAAGGTCTTTTACAAGGCTGAAGTAAAAACTGGAATTTACTAGAGGCAGAATAATATTAATTAGAAAAGGTCCATCACTTTGACTCGCTTTTCAAGTAAACAAATTACTGAGTACAAGTCACTGGTGACCTGTGTAACAGAAACAGAGAAAATTAGGTGGCACAGGACTGTCAATCATTAACTAGTCCAATCCCTTTCTTCACAGTCGGATCAATTAATGCAATTAATACAATTTAATTAATCTCCTTTTTGATTAAACCTTTCTCAACAGGCAAATAAAATGTCCACAGATATGGAAAACCAAAGCTACTAACTAAAGCAATGAGAAAAACTGCAGTTCAGGGAACTAGGACTGTACAAAGGTAGAAGAAAGAAAATACAGAATTTTCAAAAAGCAAATACAGCATATTAAGATCATCACCTGCTACATGCATGTTGCCAAAACTGTCACCGCTCGAAGAAAAAATGCAGTGTACAGAATGATTTGGCAAGCTGTTAATACAGAAACACACAAATGGTATTTATTGAATCAAAAAAGCTCATGACTAACCAGCACAGCGGGTAAACACTTTAGTGCTTTAAAGTACAAGGCTTAAAATTCAGACACAAATTTTATTTTAGGCTTACTGGAGCCTTAGTGCATAACTCAAGCAAAGATAAAACTTCCATTGCTCCCATTTCCTCCCTAGTCTTTGAAATGGTGTAATATGAGGACATTATTCTTGAAAACAAAGGAGAGAGGTTTGGATGAGAGCAGCAAATTTACCTTATCTCTAACAATGCTATGTTTGAGTTTAGTTTGGCTGTTAAGTCCTGCAGGTGATACCCTAAGCATTACTAATTTTTAAATGACTGGCTTTACTAGGTCTAGAAATGGCTTACATTCAAACAAAGCATTACCTGTGAGTGGTCACTTTCTTCTTCACCTTCTCCTCACTCAACAGCAAATACAAAAAGCACACTTTGTTGTCATATCCCAAAACAGTTACTCCATTGTCTGCCTCACCATCACTTCTTTTTCCTCAAAAAAGCTAACATTTGCCATTTCAGTTTAGCAGGGGTCAGATTTCACCGACACAAGAAACGTAACTCTTCATGAGTTATTGACTATTTTGAGTTTCACTCAAAATTATATAGCAAAACAGACTGACCTTCCTATACTTTTGAAGTATGTTCTCAGCTTTCCAGTGTTGAGCTGCATTTCCTCAGAGCTTTTGCAGAGCCAGGGTCTCTGGACATCACTTGGCTATGCAGAGCATTGCCTAAAACCTACAACCCTGAGCATACAGCTCCAAGGTCAGCATGGCTGGTGCTATCAAGAGACAGTACATGTGAATAAATTAAGCATTAAAGAAAGGGGTTTACAGAAGTTTGCTAGGAAGAAAGGTGTTGAAGTCAGCCAGGAGTTAAAAGTGCAGCTGGGAGGTATAAATGCATGTAGGGCTGAAGAGCTAAAGTGCAGCCCCCTTTCACACACTCTAGATCCTCAGCCAGGGGCTGCTCCTTGGGTTAGGCATCCAGGCCTCATCAGCTGTTCCTGCAGTATGCTGAGATACTTGTGGCCTCAAATACTGCTGGAATATGAGTGAATGCACTATTATGTTACAAATAAATATTTTGTTAATATAAAATACTGGACTTAATTGTGTTCATCAGCAATCACTACTGAGGTATCATGAGGCAAAAAAAGTCACTAAGATTTACATCTTAGTTGTGGCTTTTCTATTGCCCTCTGTTGCAAGCTATGTATGTACTTTATGTATTTTCATATTCTAAATATACTTCTTTTCTGTCAATCCTCCACAATTTTGGAAAACAAATACTCATGCTAGAGAGCTGTCTGTTTAACAAAGCCACAGAAGCCATATACGCTATGGTTTTTAATAGCTGTTTTGCAAACTCTGAAAATTGCTTAAGAAGAAACATTTCTTGTTGGTTTTAGTTTTCCCTTTCTTCATGCTTTCAGAATTTCTAGTTTCTGAAATCTAAATCTGAAGAATGACCCTACAAGAAAGAAGCTAATATATCAGGAGAAAGAAAATCTTTTAAAGGTCTCAGGCAAAGGCACTCAAGATTTTATTTCAGAGCTAAATGTTTCATCTAGGGAGATGTCAGATCCAGTTCCTTAACTCAGTGAAGATTATACATGGCATCACTGGCCTGTAACACCCATGGAAATAGAGACCCAGAAGAAATACTCCATGTCACAACAAATTCTAAAGCCTATACAGCAAGGCCACTGGACAGTCGATTTTGCATTTTTCTTCCATTCTATCTAAAAAGCAATCCCCATTTGCTTTTGATTATTACACAGATCAATAGAAGAAGAACATAGCTCCAGAATACCTCCCTGGAAGTCAATCACAATGAGGCACTTGGGACATCTAAGTATTTAATCCATACCTTTCCATTATCTTTCCTAAGACTGCCTGGGCTTGCATATATGTATACATTTGAATTAAAGGATTTATGCTTACAACAGGAGTTTCTGTTTCATGTTGCAAGTTCTTGTCATAGCTGTCATTTATTTTCTCTTAAATTCCGCTTCTGATTTTCAGTCAGCATCCACGCTGCCTCTTTGGCTAGAAGTCTTTTTGATATATCTCAGGAAAGGAGCAAGACAACATGCTATTCAGCTGATGAAAAACAGAGTCCAACTAAAAGACCACCAGTATCAAAAATTAAGGTTTCTTTACATGTGGCTAAGTAAGGAACAGAAAGTATCTGTGGCAGAAATTTTTTTTGGGATAGGGTCAGAATTTATACAGGAGTGGGGTGGAGAATTCCTCCAGAGTGTGTTTTACCTGAGGTGTCAAGTGAGAACACATGACTAGCGCAATTCGTATTTCCAGCCAATTACTTCTCCATTGATTCAGGCTTGTTTTCCCTTCTAAAAATATTAAATCAACAATCTTAAATCAGACTCAGGAATTCAAAGAGGCCTATTTTCAGGGACTGGCAGGAACACCACTGATGGCAGGACTCAGCTTCCAGACTGTAGCCAATATTAGACTGAATTAGGAATATAAATTTACTTATGTATTTACATACCTGCACTTATATAGGTATTTACTGCCAATTCTCTCATGTTTGGTGATACAGTACACAACAAAAATGGTGAATAATTGCACAATCAAAACTCACTTAACATTTTCAATTAAAAGAAATGGAGAGGGCTTCCTCTTCCTATTTCAGTATGCAGACATCACAAAGGTTCCCTGAAGAGATTACCATATGCCAAATCAGATAATCACTAATAACTTCCTTGTGACACACTTATAACTTGACGGTAAATTATGTCATTAAAAACAAAAGAATTTGCAGTTTTCTTGCATTTCATGTTTGCAAATTAATTGTCTCAGCATTGAAGTGACTTGCAAGTTACCAAGGATTCCCAATTATTTACAACAGGAAAAGAACCTAAAGCAAAGAGATGCGGGATTTCAGTTCTCCTTAATCTCAGGTTATTTCAGAAGTTTCATCATAATGGACTCACTGATGCTGACAGTAACTGAGTACGAGATGTCACAGAGAATACTCCTGGGCATAACAACTACTGTCTCCCACAAAGCATGTGCATTTATACAGATGCAAATTATGCTTCCTTGTACTTCCGCTTAATGGTAAGTTTAATGCAGAGTTCATTTATACTTCACCCATACGTCTGAATCCTCATTTTCCATTACTGAACCATTACTTCAATGAAGCTCTAATTTACTTTGTCAGTGTTTAAGAATCTAGACTAAGGGATCAAAGGTTTCATTTTGTTACAGTGTGAGTCTTTGAAAATATTATTTCTGTATGCAGTTTTGTACTGGGCACAAAGAAAAATGAAGTCGACTATCTGGAAATAAAACCTGAACGTAATTAAAAAAAATAATAGACCAAAGTGAGAATGAAAAAACGTGAACTATACAGATAAACAAAAAGCAAGTTTTACTGAAAAGAAACTGGTAAAAAAAAAAAAGGCAGCATATTTCAAATAACATCCAAATTCAACTTGTTTTTCATAACTATGATGCATGCTACCTTGCCTTGCCAAAAATAATGAATCAGAACAGTGGACAGCAGTTAGACTGACAGGGCAGCATGAATTACAGAACAGATCATGGTCAGATTGAAAACTCACAACAATGGTTATAAAGATAAAGGTAGCATTTCAGCATTTGGTCACACATCTGAAAAAAATGTGCAGATAAATGGTGTCATGCAATCTTTACAGTGCTTCAATTCCTTCTAAAGTAGCACAAAGTCCTCAGACCACACATTGGTATCAGAACATTTCAATAACTTTATGACTTGGAACTTTCGATCAATGAATGATTTAACCCTTTTATGAAATACAGCTTACTTTGATAGCTGATTAGTCAAAGACCTCAAAAAGAAAGAAACTGTTTCCAGCAACTCGAGCTGCAACAGCAGTGTGAGAAACTGAAAGTGCTTCTCATCTCAGTGAGTGCTTTTCTCCAAACACATAAATTTTTAATGAAATTATGACATAAAATCAGACCCGAACACCAAAGCAAGATGCAGCTACTGTGCCACGAATCTGTTGTTTCTGAGTGGTAGCCTGCTGTAGAGAGCCCAGCAGATAGAATCAGCTATACCCATTCACCTGTGAAAGCCAGTTCACAGAATGCTGAAGCAGGATGAGATTTATCCTGTGATAACTTTTCCTACCAAAAGCAATCCATTCCTGTAACCACAGCTGAAGTGATAACCATCAGGAGAAATCACCCCAACCAGGAAGTGATTTACTTTGATAATTTACATAGGAAAGTCAGTTTCAAGCTAACAGCACATCCTCTTTTTTTTTTTTTTTGTATGCATACCACAGACCCACTCCTTCAGTATGCCCCAGCTGCCACAATGACTACAGCAACATGTCAAGACTGGCAGGTAGAATACATGTCATGCTCCTCAGTCCATCTTTCAAGAGGAGTTCATACTCTTGATGAATGACTCCTACACATCTTTCAGCTGCTGGATGAATAGGACATCGTGAGTTTTATCCCATCTCTGAGAACTATGCTTGTCAGTAGGGAAGTATTATATGAATAAGGACATATCCGATTGAGCACAGATGGATTCAACTCTGACAGTGCAAGAAAGAGCTCAAATAACACTCACTGCATTAGAAAAATAAAGTGAGAAGAAGTAAAGAGTGAAGATCTAAAAGAGCCTGGGAATAGGGTGAAATGAAACTTGGAGAGAAAGTAATAAAGTATTATTCACTATGTACACTTTGTTTAAAGGAACAAGGGTGACTGTACAGGCAGGGTGAGACAGAAGACAGGAAAAGCCTGGTAAGGTAGATATGCTGGTGAAGTGGCTGGGTGTCATGTACCAAAATTTGGACTTGTCATTCACCATGAGCCAGAAGACAAACTTTTCAAAACAACCACAAAAGATTCAAAATAGACCCACAAAACTCACCATACAGCACTGTCTGTACTGATCAACAGCCCATCTCCAGGCTGGCCCAGAGATCAGCTCTTCCCACATGGGCGATGACTCAAGGATAGCATCATTCAAACAGCATGGGTGGTGTCTCCCTGCTACAGAGGCCCAGCTTCTTTTCTAGGTATCCAAAAAGTGCTTCAGGGGCATTACAGAGAACACTGAACTAACTCTGTGTTCCCTTCATGAGTCAACATTCAAGTTATTCCAAGGCAGAGCACAGGAAAGAGAAGGTAATTACAGGCCACATCAATCTTCTGCTTACTGAGAGATCTCTAAACAGATCAGGTGGAACACACAAGGGAGCTACCCAACAGCTACTCCAGATGGGCCACTGTCCCAGTGCTGACACAAGGTCACCAGCCAGAATAATTCATAAAGACCTTTCCCTTCTGGTATCTTTCCTTTCAGGGGAAGGCAGGCAGGAAGGCAGGAAGGCAGGAAGGAGTGGATTAGTGTTGAAACAATCTGAAGACTTCTCTGAAGTATTAAGCATATGAACGCTTTTTTTTGTCTAAGTCCTGCGACTCACTCCTCTTGCTCTTTGTTCTACTCCTCCTCCTCCTCTCATCATCACCTTCATGCTTTCTTCTGATCTGTCACTTTCGTCTGCCTCTCCTTTTCCATTACAAATATGTTCAATAATTCTCATCTTACAGAATCCTCTGTCCTATCAGCCCAGAACTGTAATGAGCCTTTCCACAATTTTCACCTCAAACTCATCAAACAGAATGAGTCCACCCACTGAAGGTCTAATCATCCAGTTTGTGGGCCTGACTCTGAAGGACAGATCTTTTACACCTCAAGAAAGTTTCTGAAAATCTGTTTTTGGAAAAAAATCAGAATTGGAATGCTACCCTCAGTCTCCTTTGCTCACTGTTCTGATTGAACTTCATAAATCTGGGGGTTTTTTGTGATGGCTTCCATTGAGCTCCACACTTTTACACTCACAGCCTTGCATGTATGTAACATCCTCTGACTGAAGATACTCCTGGCTACCTCTTACTCCAAATCAATTTCTCATCACACTGAAAAATACAGCTGGAAGTAAGTTCAAAATGACTGTAAACTTAAGAGAATTTCACAGAATGGAGATGCAATAAAAGTCTGCAAAAATTTTCTTTCCTTCCCCTTGAAATTAGTGCCCACTTCAGTATTATATAAAAAGGTAATTATTTGTTTAAATACATTATTTAAAATTTGACCTAAATCTAATTTTAAAAGGTTAAAGGACAACTAAAAGATAATATTTAAAGGCAAAAGCAAATTTCAATTAATCACCTCCTCAAGCAATTAAAAAAAAATTAAAGCAAATTCTTGCCAGAAAAGAAATTACTTGAACAGCCTAAAGCTACACAAAGAAAATCTTCAAGTTAAGAGTTTGGAAGCCACTGATCTAACTTTTAGCAAAAGATTTCATACAGTTGAAGCACATTTTTTTTATTGCCATGTCAACACAAAATAACATAAAGGGAAATCTGAAGTGTCTATCTGATATAACGAGTTTTTAATTGAAAATTACTTTGTTTCTTTTATTTGATGTCAAAATAATCATAAATCAGGGCATCAGAAGGCATTTTACTACCACTGCTTATACGTTGGTAAGCACAAACAGCTAATGCTTTTAAACAATAGCAGCCTTCTCTACACTAAGAGCAAAATCACACTAGCTTCTTATTAATCAACACGTATCAATTACTCTACTGTTAACTGAACTGAGATATAGACAGCTTCTATCTATATTACTTCATAAATATGCAATTATGAAAATGGCAATTGTGTAGCTTACATAATAATTTGTGTTTATTATTAATGACTAATGTATTTTTTCCTCTGTGATGAACATGTTTCCATGCCATGTACTTAGACAGAAGAAAATTTCTGCAGTGAAACATTTTAATACAGATTTTCTTTTAAAAATATTTTTTTTTATTTTAAGAAAAGAACAGCAGGTACAAAACAAAGTAGAGTTAGTGAAATGTGATAGGCAGAAGCAATAGATTAAGAATCCCAGAACATTTCACATATTTGTAACAGATGTAGCTCTAGCATCCTGGAAATCCCAACACACACCCATCATGATGTGCACAAGTCATACAAATGCCACATGGAGGATCAGGGCAGAGTTAAGCATTAGGAATTTCTTATAATGTCAAGAGACACTAACCCAAATACCAGTCACTACTGCAGAATAGTGATTTTGACATTATTCATACAACTTTCCTTGTTTTTAGACAGAGAACACAAGCTAGTAGGGCTATACATACACATTGGGCCAAAAGTTCAGTCCCTTACTAACTAAATACCTTTTCTTAGCTCAGAACTCATTAAGCAAAAACTAATTATCCTCAAGTGCCATTTTTTAAACACCTCAGGAAGAAATAAGCCCCCAGAAGCAGTGTGAACCACTCCCCCCTCACTATACAGCGAGTATGGAGTATGTACAGCAGGAGTAGAGCTTCCTGGGAATAGCCTGCACTCAGTCCTACTGATAACAAAACACAGATAACAACTGAATGTGTAAAATAAAAAGTCTGAAAATTAAAGATTAGGATTGCATTTTAACGTTAACATTTATTTCCCCCTACACACTACTTGAAATCATTAGTGTGATATTTTCCCCTCTGATTCTCCAAAATGTTTCTATAGGTTGCTCCAGGGTCCTCTGATACATTAGTAAAAGCACAGAAGGGCAGAGAATACATTAGTTCAGGTATGCTGGAGTTGGATTCTACTTTTTAAAAGTAAAAAGGAGAAGCATCTCTCATGCAGCAAAGAAGAGGACATATAAAATGCTCTGTTCGTTTCCAGTGCTGACTAGCTAATAATGCATATGTGTAACATACGCTTAGTTCCTAACATGGAAAAGTGCCAGTGCCTGCGTATGCATCATTTAGAAAGAGAAGTGGACTCAGTTCTTAGCTACAAATTTGTGTAGTTAAGAAGCACTATGATTTAAAAGATACTGCAGTACCCAGGCACATTCCCTCACCCCACTCTTACTACCCTGGAGTGCTAGAGAATGGTCTGTAAAGCACCACTGCAGCCCATTAGACAGATGGCTGAGCGATCCTGGACAGAACACGGGGGTTTGTAATGAAAAGCTGAAAGTTCTGTTTCCCACAATTCCCTTGCATGATTTACAACAATCATGGTAAATTGAAACTGGCAACCGCAGACCAGAATGCAATGACTACTATTGTTTCAGTAGCACAATCAAATTACCCCTTTTGGGCTTTTACAATTAACTTGTTACATGCATATGTTATCACTTCCTAAACAGTAACATTATCAGATTAAGAAATTCAGCAGGGAATAGCAACAGGAACAATATTGTGAATATAATTCCTAATCGGAGCCCCAGTGAGAAGTCCTTTATCATAATATGCATTTCATGCATAAATATAATTTTAGAAACTTTTGTGGTAATCTTTTCTTTTCTATTCCAGTCCGAGAAAAGGAATGAAGGAAGGTCTTTAGAAATAAACATATAAAATTCCTGAACACTAAGATACTTGCATGTATGTTTAAGTAATCCCTCAGGCCCTTAAAGCTTTAATTAAGACTCCAAGCTACAATGACACTAACTGCCAAAGCTAACATCAGCCAGATACCTGCTTCTTTCCCATGTTAGGATTGTGAATTATGGCAAGATCCCTTTGTAAGCGTACATGATGAATCAGCCAGAAGTGTAAAAGGTCGTTCTTTTCTTACGCTCACTTTTTTGATGAGATTTGTCATCAACACTAATAAGCTAATTCCACATGACTGACATGCAGCAGTGAAACACACAGAACATCACAATAAACATCACTGCACTCCTGTCACTGTGGCATTAAACTGAGCAAGAGGGATGCAGAAAAAGCTCTCTTTCTACATCATCTTGAGGAAAAAATGATGAATCACACCAAGTGAGCAGCCTAGCAGTAATTGTTCTGTAAAATAACTATAAAGAAAAAAGCAAGGTCACTTGGCACTTTTAGTAAGGAATATGGATGTATAACAAACGACAGATCTAAGAATTTCAGTTAAGAAAGTTGACACTTCATACTAATCAGATCCTTTCCTATCTAAGCAAGGGGAACCTAAAATGGCATTGCAACACTGGCAGACAACATCAGCCCATGTTTACACAGTATCCTGTCCAGCTGTGTGTGAAAAATGAGCTGGATGTTGTGTGTAGATCCTCCATTGCTGCTCAGATCCTGTCTTCATAGTCAGGTTGGTTTTACTATGGTTCTGGCCCTGGAGAGACACCAACCCCTCAGAGGTGTATTTCCCACTTGTTTATCCTGTGTTTGAGATTTCATTCAACAATCTTGTGGCTTGCTCCTGTTAAGCCCAAGTTACATCTGCCTAAAGCATTAAGGGAACAGCCCAGAACACAAAACCTTCCACAACTGCAGTTGCAGAGATGCCTTGTAGTAGAACAAAGATTTTGCAAACGGTATCACTACAAGCTACCCTTAAATGCAGCAGCAACTTGAAAATCTGCCTTCAATTAAATAAATTGTGATGACTCAAGAGCAGTTACTTCACTGCTCTGAGAAGACACCAACACCCAGGTGAGCAGCACCAGCCTCTTCAACCACCTCCCTGGTGCTGGCAGCTGTGTGGGCATGAAGGTCTGCTGTACTATAAAAATCAAAATGAGCACTTTTTGCAACCACCATTGTTACAAAAAGTGCTAGTTCAAAGAGCATTATTATCTTGCAAAGCATCAAGAGATACTGATGTGGCTTTAAGTGTAGGAGAAATCTGAAACAGTTGGGTTTATATTAGAGAGCAAATGTGTTGTGACCAGATCCCTACACAGCTGAAATTGTAATGGAGATATACAACATTGTAAAAACCTAGCTGGCTTTGCCACAGCAGTCTTCAAATGAAGAATGAAAAACTCAAGTGAATTTCCCTTATTCTCTCTAACATATAAGTTAGAAGAAGAGTTCACATGAATGTAAAGTTTAAATAAACCAATGGGAAAAGAATACATCGTTTTCTGAATGGTGAAAGTAATGGTAAGTCCTTACCCTTTCTTAAAAAAAAGATCAACAGAGCCTTTACACTTTTGCTTTAGGGTCTTTTTCTGCTCTTTTCTATCTGTCATATACTTATTTTACTCTGACTGAGAACGTTAGGGATTTAAAATCTCCTTAGACAGTGTTTAGCAAAATAATAAGGGTCTATAATATTGAAAAGGAGAACATCTCACAATTGTCTGCATTATACAGCTTAGACATAGCTCAAGAGCCTGACAAAAAACAGGCAAACATTTTTAGGCTTCTGGAGACAAAGGTTTCATGCTCACAGCTACCAGTGTATTCTGCAGTTTCACTTGCAATTCTTGGGCTTGTTATTTCTGGCCCAAATCTTGAAGAACCTCATGTGTTTGTTCTTTGTGGAGATCATGTATTTCAGGTATTTCAAAAGCATATGAAAAACATTCCACAGAGACACAAATGATTATCCTTTGGTTTAATAGCCACAGTTATTTCCAGGTGTATTCTCTTTCCCCCAAAAATCTTGGTATTGCAATATTATATTAATATGAATCAGTTTTTTTATTTATATTCCTTTCCATTTAGGCCATCCTGCTTTGAAAGCCAATTACTTGCCAGTTGCCAGCTTCAGAACGAAAACACAGAAAAATGCAAATTAATTTGCAGTTCAGCAGAACTAAGGAGAATTGCTCATTAACTCTGGGTCATCAGTATGAATACACTCAAAGCTTTCACAACTTGTATTTACCTTCTGTGCAACTTGGACTTTCTTACTGAAAGGCAGAGATCTAGCATCATCTATAGAGACTGGGGTTGTGATAAACCAAATAGCTCCAACAAGAACTACATGACTTCTTTATTATTGCTCCATCCTCCAAATTATTTACAAGCCAAATTCAATAGCTGCACCACCTGCACCAGGGCATAGTGATCTGTTCTCTCTCTAGACTGCACGGGGGCACAGGTGCTGGCAGACCTGACAGCATGGGAAGATGGCACTTGCATCAGGTGCCAGAGGAGGCATCAAGAGCCACTCAGCTTCCACAGAAGCAGCCTACACACACAGTGTGTAAGAATTCTGCATAATATTCCAAGGGATTTTAATAGATATGCTGAAAAAAAAATTAATTGATTTCAGATATTGTCCCACTGCAAACTCATGCTGAATAGAGCTCATGCTTACTGCAGCTGTGATGTTTTAAGCAGCACCTACTAAGTTCAACATGTATCAATATTTTTCTGGGTTTTGTTTTGGTTTTATTTTATTTTTGTCTTTAGGTGCTACTTATGCATATTGTAGTAGTAGTAATAGTAGTAATTCATAATATATATAAAAGCAGTTAGACCTGAAAGCTTGCTTTCTGTAAACTTGGACCATTAAAGCCAAGCTTTAAAGGTTTCAATTTGGCTGCTATTTTATTTTAAAAATAAGATGCCCCCCCAATACGCTTCTGAGGTAGCTGCTATATATTTATAAGCTTTTGAATCAAATTAATTCCAGGTATTACTACATACAACTGCCCAGTGACACAGTGGTGGCAATCACAAGCTAAGGTGAGGCAAGCACTAAGCATTCTGAGTTGAGTAACTTACTACACTGACTGCCAAAACCACAGGACAGCACCAAAGTATGCACACAAAATTCGAAGTGTCTTGATGTTAAATACGAGGTTCTGGGGAAACAGACCTTACTAAGACTAAATTGTACCATTTAGAGATTAATTATGTTATTGAGAGAGATTTCCTAGTGTTTTGATACTATCAGAAACTGCTTATACAATAGAATAAGCACAAAAAAGAAGAGAAACCTTGTATGATGTCTCTGTTGGAAAGCCATTAAAAACAGTTTTATGTGATAATTAAATTGAAACTAAAATGCTGTTCTCTCCTTTTAAATTAGATCTCCAAGTCAAGGCTTTCCTCCTGCTAAAAATCCTTAGTCAATTTGGCCTTAGCATCCATCAGGACATTTCTTCCTCCATTACAGGAATTCATGATGGTCACTGCTTGTTATTCAAAAATATCAGAAACCTATCCAGGTCTTGATCACCAGCTTGCTGAAGCCATAATGACCTCCATGTGGAGAGGCAGAAGAGGAGCAAAAGGACTAGTACATCACATGTCCCCACCTGGGCTGGCTCTAAACCAAGTCTAAACTAAACTTGGGGATGTTCCCAGGCACTTTGTTCCTGAAAGAACATTTATCCATGTATGCAAGCATGGCTATCTCACTATTATCCCTAGCAGATCCCTGTCTTGGGTCAAGTCCCACAGCTCAAAACAATTCTAAGTGTGTTTTAAGAACAAGACATTTTATTAGTAAAGAGGTGGCCATTCTGCAGGTCCCAGTCCCAGATGTGTTTAAAGTACCAATCTATGCCTCCCAGGCAGCCATATCAACGCGCTGGAGAGATCAATCTCAGAGGGATGCTGCAATGGCATTTTTAAGGGGCTGTGGTACAACAGCAGGAACGCTACAGCCTTGCCTCATCACACCCTAACCTTAATCCGAATAACCCTGTGGTTCCCCCAAAATACATCATCCAAGGAGGCTCTCATGCAGAAAGCATAGAAGAATGAAAGCCAAGAGCTGGTGTTCAGCAAAAAAAAGCACCTGTTGCAAATATTCCTGGCACGGCAGGATGCACATCTGGACAGTACAGCCTGGTCCTGTTTCACAGCAGCACAATCCCATGGTGCTGTCAAGAGGGGATCCCAATGAAATCATGGGGAACTGCCCATGTAAAAGAGCCAAAAATAATTTTTAACATCCTGAAAAAAAATGCAAATATCTATACTGGTTCTGAATACTGTCAATCACACTAATTGCCAAGCCACTTTCAGCAGAGGTGCAATTTTCAATTAATAAACAGAAGCTGTTAGTAAAGACTAACACTGTGGAGGTCCATAAGAGGGCATGCTGGGAATGACAGACAACAGAATAAATTCTGAGGAAAAAACAAAAACAAAAACCAAAACCCCAACAAAACAACAAAGAAACCAGGCCTTTTAACAGTCTAAAATATCCCTAAGCTCAAAATTCTGTTTACCATACTACTGGATATTCAAAGGAGCTACAAACCACTTAAAATTTTCTACAATATTTGAAGTATTTTTCTGTAAAGGAGGGGATTTTTAACTAATTACATTTCTCATCAAATATATTATAGACCAATATGTTAGGCTGTAATAACAGCTGGGAAAGAAATGTTTAGTAATGGTAATTATTTGTACAGAGTAGGGGTAAAATAAAAGTGTGCTGTAAATTTATTCAGCTGGTTTTATGATTACATATGTCAGAACAAGACATCTATACTAGACAGATGTTTAATTATTAATGGCCTGGCTGTGGGCTGAACTATTTTGTTGCACACCTTGTCCCTTAGAACATTTACAACTGCAGCATCTCTCCATTGTTTGGAGTAGTCACTTTTCAAGCACCCACTGAGCTGTAAATTGTGAACCTCTATGATCCCATGTCCATTTTGGACTCCCAGGACTGGCAGATTATGCCAACTGGCTTGATAGACTTGTAACAAAAGATTCAGAGTACAACGGCCCAGCCAAAATACAAGCAGGATGCACACAGTAAGGGGATAAACCAGTCTCCAAGCATACCTGACCTCTTAAAGGGACACATTAAAATCAGAACCTGGTTCACAACAAAACAGTACTTAAATTTAACTTACCCTAAATAAAATATCTTGCTAGATTTTACAGCTATTTTTCCTAGTTTTCCATAGTGTATTTGTCTTCCTTGTTAGTGTAGTGCTAAATAAAACCTGACTGTCTAAAATGCAATCAGAACAAAAAACATACAGCAAAAGAGAATAATATTTATTTACTTATTAAACCTTTACTAAAAATTGGTCATTAATTCTTTTTCATACATTCTTTTAGGTACTACCATTTTTTCCGGTCATTTGTAGCAAACCCTACCTTCCAACTAGGCATTTCTACATCAGTTAGTGCAAGTCATAAAATGATAACTAAATCGCTTTTGAAATAAAAATACATAAAGGAGAAACAAATACAGATATCCCTTCATAAGCTGATCACTTTGCAATCATTAAGTAATACAGCACTAAGAATCTAATTACTAAAATGTGCACAAAGGGAGATATGAAAGAGAAAAACACAAAGTGAATGTCACCATTGCACGATTTATATCAAGCATTATCCATTCTCTGACAATGGCGATCAAATCAAAACCTCTGTCTTCTCAGGGAACACTAAAGGTGAGAAGGATGAAAGCACAACTTCAACAGATAAAAGCACAACTCCCATCCCTTTTGTAGACATCAGCAGAGCTGACCATGGTCTGCACCATGGGACAAGGGTTCAAAACTTGATGTCTGTACAGTGCATGCAAATATAAAACAATAGTAATCCTGAGAACAGAGAGGAGAATGCCATCTCAGCCTTGTGAATAAACCTCTTTCTGCCCAGGTAAATAAACAATAATCAGTTTATAAAAACCTGATGATACAGAGAGTAGGCAAATTTTGAGTCTTTATTTTGGAGTTGCCTTTAGTCAACCTGGACTGAAAATTACATTTATTCAAGATCCATTCCTGAGACCCTGATCCCATGTACAAACAAAACCACCAAGTGTTTTACAAGTAAAAAGGAAGATAAGGGTTTTGAGACTTTAATATCACTCACTCCATCAAATAAGAAAAACAATTATCAGAAAACTGAGACCAAATTAATGTCAGGGGGGTTTTGATGTGGTTTTTTTTCCTTTGTTTTTTTAAACTAAACTGATTGCAGCAATCAATAAGTAAGTTTCAAAGAGCTCTTTCAGTAAAGACCAGACCTAGCCAGCAGGTATTACATTAACAGTCATTATCAATTAGGACTCACTGGGAACAGACATTATTTACAAAGCAAGAGTTCTGGGAATCCAGTCATGTGTTAAAAGAACCTCTGTACTGCTCCAGAGCAATGTTAGCAAAGCTAAGTGCTGCTTCATTAAGTGCAGTGCACACACTTCTTAATGGAGAGCAACTTTAATAGTCAGAGGGAGTCCATCTTTACCATCTAGTGTGGGATAAACACATTTATGTTAGGAATTTCAGAAACAAAGGAAAACATTGTTCATTTTTCCTCTTTTGTTTTTTTCCCGTAGAAAAATATATAATTAAAAAAAATCAGTGTAAACTAGACAAACATTCTTCACAGCTACTAAACTCTGTCAGACTTTAGCAGGAAAAATGCAGTGAAGGAAAGTTAAAAATAACAAAATATTTCACCTTCTGAGAGCTATCTCCTCAATTCCATTCAGGCAGACACTGATCACTCCAGTTTATGATGGAAATAGCCACGCACGAGAAAGAAAAGAGGACAAGTACTTCTGATGAGTCATTTTGTTCTTTCTCAATAAATCCTCCTCCTCCCTTCTCTAAATGCCTCTTCCAGTAGATACAAACATCAGAAACACATTTATTAAGTCATGGGCTTTTGAAAAGGCTGCTCTTTTGATATTTCGATGATTACAAAGTATGCAAGTTACACAAACACAGAAGTATCACTGTACTGCATTTGACTTGAAGACACAAAGGCAACATATTAGCTAACGATGCTGATGGTCTTTGACCAGTAACAAAACAAATCTTTGTCCGGGGTAATCAAGATTTTAAGGATTTGGTTTTGGGTGCAGCAGTATGAGCTATAGGTGACAAGGAGATAAACAGCATCATTCCCTGTAAGAGGAGAAAGCTCTGGAATGCTGTTAGTATTTGCAGTAAGACACCGAACAAACATGCAAATGAATATATCAGTCTCTTTTGAGAGGAAAACATCTTAAGTAGTACAATTAAAAAGATTTTTTAAATCCCCCACAGCAATCAATTAAACATAATTGTCTCTCCTTTTAATAGAGGCCACTTGTCACCACCCTGAAGTGACAAATAAATAGCAAAGGGCAAAACTATTTCCCAGCTCAATATTCATCTATCATCCAATGATAAGTGGCACTGAGTGTCATTGAGATGGTTTAACTGTTGCTTAAAGAAACAGTAGAAAGAACAGAGGGCAAGATGTGTCTTCACTTTTAAAAGCAGCTTAATGCTGAAACACTCTGAAATTCCTATACTTGGATAAGGTTTGGGTAACATGCTATTATTAACTGGGAGCACACTCTCCTGAAATAATTTAACCATGAGAATTCCAGTAAGCAAACACAACTGCTGGTTATTTTAACATGAAAAACAAATTTTCATGTTTTTAAACGTCTGACTCAGTCCTACACAGCAGTTTTACTCCTGTCCCTTCCCTGCACTTGAAACAGTTTGTCCAACATTTCCATGATAAAATGTGCCTTACTGCTCTCCCACAGCAGGGCCCACACATGAAATGAGCCCCTTCCACAGAGATGCATGTGTTCTCATCCTGCACCAGTGATTTCAACAGTGGCTTACGCTTAGAAATCTCACTGCAAGATCGGGACCTAAGTAGTGCTTGAGAAAGCAAATAATATACAACATATATATCTGTAAATCAGTTTGCTCACAGGCTGAGAGAAGATGTGGGAAAAGATGCTGTTTCTACTCTCTTTGTTCTGAATAGCTAAGGCATTCATACACCAAAGACAGCGAATGGGACTGTATTAAGAAGTTACTTGACTTGCCAAGCCTGCCACAGGCATTCAACATTCAAGAGACTGGCTTAAACCTGTGATTAAAAATGAACTTTCTTATTTCTCCTGGGGCCTCAGCCTTTAGAATTTACATTTGCAAAATTCTGTAAGCAACACCAAAGGCTATAAAATTTCATTAAAAGCAAGAGAAAGGCATACTGCACTCTTTAAAAATTAAATGCTTTCAGGCATTTTTTAGCACCACGTGTAAAATCAATTCTCTAGCAAGGTGCTAATTGGACATGGAGGTAAACACAGAGTAAAACAGAATGAATCATCCTACATGCATTCACCACTTTTCAGCACCCAACCCCCTCCAAACATGACATTATTAAGAAATAAACGGGCCCAATGAGAAAGGGGAGGCTATACCCCCTCCATGAGGCATTTAACATTACTGAACTCAAGTGGACAACATTACAATATTCAAGTGGAAAGTGCCCTTTTCAAAAAACAACCCCTTTATTAGAGGTAATTGGCTTTAGCAGAAGCTCGTACTCATAATCTCTCAAAAAGCCTCCAGGCTTCCCTCAAGTAGTTGAACATAAAGGGTAACATTGTACACAAAAACACTCTTCCCACCTGCCTGGTTTGCAAATTTTTATTTAAATATAAATAGCATTAACTTTCTCCATGTGATTCATTTAGTAGGTTAAAAAGTTCACAGGAATGTACAGTACTTGTTTAAGTAGGCCATGGTGAGCAGTAATTACAGCTGAGCTGTTGCAGTGAAAATGGAACGCAAAGTGATTAATGCTGTACAAAGAAAAACATTATTCCTCAATATAGAACAGCCCCATCTTCAAAGTCTCTGTAAACCAGTCCTTATAATCCAGTACTGCCTTTTGTCTTCCTCATTCCCTAAATGCATGAAAATAACAATTAGAAGATAGAATAATCCATCATCTGGATAAAGACGAACAAGCAGGCTGCTCAATGGGAGCTCACCTTTTGACACACATGCAGTCATGCTCAACTTCAAAGGAGAGGACACAGTCTCAAGCTGCACCAGGGGTGGTTTAGGTTAGACATCACGGAGAAATTCTTTTCTGAGAGAGTGATTGGGCACTGGAATCATCTGCCCAGGGAGGTAGTGCAGTCACCATACCCTGACATGTTTAAAAAAAAAGATTAGATGTGGCACTCAGTGCCATGGTTTAGTTGATGAGGAGGTGTTAGGCTACAGGTTGGACTTGGTGATCTTAAAGGTCTCTTCCAACCTGGTTTATTCTGTGATTCTGTGAAAAAAGAAGCTGGGATGTCCAAGAGAAAGAGACAGGCTGGGGAACAAGATGGGCAATCTGTGCTTAAGCAGACTGGATGAAGGTGACCCCTGGGAAGTCTTACCTGCTGCAGCCTCTCGCAAATACCACTCCTTCCCATTTGCCCAACAGCCAGAACTCCCAGCTAAACCTCACACCCATGTTCTACCTGACAATCTCCATGTCTAGGTAAGCAAACCATCCATTCATTGGCTCTGGCAATTTCAGTATTCCCATTCACAGTGCTAAAAAACAGTAACATGGAAAATCTCCACTATCCATCCCACCAAGCGCTTTCACAGCAAGAGAGAACTATCACCCTCAGTACAATTTGGAAACTGTGCTCCCATTCAGTTTTTCAGGAATGGGCCCTCTGACAGAATAAACAATAAAATGTATAAAGAGATCAGCCGGAAATTTAAGGGCAAAACTGTGCTGTGTGAGAGCAACAGCTCCTTGTATCCAAAAATCATAACAAGATTCCAAGTATTTTGGAATATGAAATCAGTATTTCTTTTGTTATCAAAGTTTACAAACCTGAGTTGATGCCAAAGAGAAAGGGAACATTCTCATTTTGCAACAGACCTCAGGGAGAGCGAAAGCTTTTATGAAGGTTCTCTGTGTAGCTGAAGACAACCAGCCTGACAGCTTAGGAGCTGTGTTTGCAAAATTTTGTAAGTAGCACTTAGGATCCAAAGGGAAGCTACACTGTCATACACTTAGTTTGGCCACTGCAGTTACCACCTTAGTCCATGAAGAAAGCAGAGCCAGGACCTTTACACACCAAAAACCAAACTGGACTTTGGCTCTGACAAAGACAGAAGTAGGGCACCAGTGTCACACTAATGTAGTGTGGAACCTGTCCAAGATCCACAGCAAAACCCATCATGCCCTAACCTGGAAATAAAGATGAATGTTGTGTATTCCACTAAAGCATTTTTCAGTCTGAAGCTTCCTCTTATAGACATTTATTTTGGGCAGAGTCTAAAGGAAAAAAACCAAAATAAAACCAAACAGAAAAGATCAAACAAAAAAGTGACCACATCCAGGGACTTCTCATGATTTAATATAGTTCTCACTGCTGTATGACAAGATTAAATGTCAGTGTCATATTCTACCACTGAGAAATTTAGTGTAAAGAGTTACAGGCTAGGCAGCAGTTTTGCAAGGAGAAGAGGGGGAGAAAACCAAACCAGTGGAAATCAAAGAGAAAAAAGTTGATGAGAAAATGCCACTGTCTCACAGGCACCTGGAATTCTGTAGTGCATTAACAGAGCAGTAAATGTTAGAGGGCTTCTCCTTTCCAATACTCCTGCCAAATGACAGACTGTGCCGAAGAGGGCAACAAAGACATGAAGTTCAGAAAACTGGATCAGTGGAGAAAGCTTTAGAGAGCGGCAGAGGAGATGCACGACTTTTACAGAGGAGATGCACGACTTTTGAGAGAGCAAGGAGAAAGTAAGCAACCTCAAAGCCTTGCAGCCTGGAAGTGAAGATCTTTTCCAGCAACCTTCCAGCTAGGTAATTAAGAAAAGCAAAACAACTCTGTAGCAGACCCTGCGGAGCTCACTCAGAGGTGCTAAGGGGCTCTGCTGACCCATCCATGCAAGAGGCAACAGCTTCCTACCCAGACTGTACAATCCCCAAAGGACACAGAGCTGCATCCACTCAAGGCTCACCATGGCACCACCAGCAGCAGCATTGTGTCTACCAAGATCCTTACACAAGAGTATTATCTTGCACAATCAACACTTTGCATCAGTAAGTAATAATTTGTAAGTTTGATCTGTTTCAAGGCATTTTATTATCTTCATCAACATAATAAAAACACTTATTTCTCTTTAAAGGAAAACTGACAGCAGTAAGCCTGGCAGCAAAATACACATCAGTAACAGATTCTTCTGGTGAGATGAAAAAAACTCAGTTGGCTTCATTCATATTGATACGTAATTCTATAGGAAGACTGAAATTTTTGTTTCAAGTGAATTTGTATCATTTTATGAATACAAAATATTTTTTTATTTCTATGAATGCACTTGAAATTATTTCAATTTATTTGAATCTATGTGAAATTACTGTTGTTTAGCTGTTTTTAACTCATTAAAATAATTTAGACTGAAAAACTAACTTTTATTTTATATGTGTTTATCCAGTACAGCATTTATGAGTTATACACAGCTACTTCTGAGAGATGAAACTATAACTCTAATTCAAGCCAAATGTAGGAATTGGCTTGATTTCTCGAAAACTTTTGTTTTTCCAGATAAGTTACAATTTATTTCATCCAAGCAGAGGAAAGCTTCTAATAAAATGCTTATGTGCTTCATTGCACATTAGAGACTTATTATCTCCACTGTAAATTAAAAATTCGAGGATTCCTGCACTGTTATATTTCATCACACTATATTCAGAAGTCCTCTAAAACCTCAGATTCCAGAAAATATTTTCCTAGAGCTATTTTAGCAAGGTACCAAGAGGCAACTAATACTGGGGATCATGAGATTCCAGCAGGAATACAGTCAACAAAAAAACACATTAAAAGCACAAGTAATCACCGTGAGGCACAACTGCAGGTGACTGTATTTGTTTTGTTCAGAATCATAAATTACCCTGCTATTCCTGAATGCTGCCTGCCAGTTCTCCAGGGCAGGTATCTTCCTATTTGTTTAGCATAGCTGACTGAATTGCAAACTATGGCCGTGGCACTGCATAAGTAATAAATTACTGTCACCGGAGGCAAGAGACTTTGCTCCTATTTATCATAGCAGACAGCACATTACCAGAGAAATTCAGCAGTCACCACTGAAAAGCAGACACTAAACTGGGGTGGCGGAGGTGGCCTTAGGCTTCTCACAGTCTGTTGAGACTTTACAGAAGGAAAATAATAATTCAGGTATATAGTGCAGATATTTAATACTACATCATATGAGTACTCTTCAGCAACTTTAGCAATCGTTGGAAACCGCCCACACAGACGAGCTACCATGAGGTCACATTTCCCATGTGCTGGTACATAGGGCTGTCAAAAAGCAGCTCTGTGCCTGACCAAAACCTACCTGGCTGTGGGCTGCTGCCAAAAGGACTTGACTTGCCCATTCTGGTGACAAGGCAGGCCCCGGCCACAGGCTCCCAATGTCTCCTGCTACCAGGCAGTTCCAGGACAAGTTGCATCAGCCCAGTGAAAACTGAGCTTCCAGCTGCGGGTGCAGCTCACACAGCCTATGCTGCAGCCCCCACCCACAGCAGAGAGACGAGATCCACCCCAATTAATCAACCTGGGCTTTAATTTGGGGCCACAGCCTTTGAATGTACTTCATATCTGACTCTATTCTAAGCAGCCTGTGTATTGACACACGCTCCACAAAGCTGCGTGACTCTCAATTTCGGACTCTGAAGATTCACATTCAGATTGAGAAACCGCAGCTATTTTAGGAGGTAACAGGCTTCTGATACTCCAGCAGATTGCTAGCATAGTCAAGTTGTCAACTGACAATCAAGAAAGAACAAAATCCAAAGAAGAAAAGGAAATGTCATCTGGGAAACTCCTTTTTTTCACTTATGCAGTTTCTATTTACCACCATCCCCACAAGAGTTATCATTGCTCACTTGGTAGCATATCAGAAGGGTCAGAACTGCAAATATGCTTCTCTGTACGCATTTAAGAATTTGTGTGTATAAAATTTGATACGCAAATAGCATGTTTTCCTTTGGTAAAACATGATGCAGTATACAGAATATCTGCAGGGAAAAATCACATACTTACATTCCTTGAAAATAACTAGATATGCTTGATGATTAATTTACAGTTATGAAATTTAATAGCCTCATTCCTTCAAGACAAAATGCTTACTGATAGTAAGAGACAAAGCAAGTTACTCGTTCAGAAAGGAACAAGTTGTTATGTCCACACATTTCTTTCTCCCAACAGTTTTCCACCTCACAGAATGACAGAATGGTTTGGGCTGAAAGGGACCTTAAAGGTAATCTAGATCCAACCCTACTGCCATGGATAGGAACACCTTTCACTATATCAGGCTGCTCAAAGCCCTATCCTATCAGGTCCTGAATATTTTCAAAGATGGGACTTCCACCACCTTTCTGGGCAACCATTTTCAGTGCCTCACCACTCTCACAGTAAAGAATTTCTTCTAAATGTCTCATTTAAATCTATTCTTGTTCATTTTAAAGACATGCTCCCTTGTCCTATCTCTGCTTGCCCTTGCAAAAAGTTCCTCTCTGACTTTCTTGCAGAAGTTTGGTTTTTTTTTGTTTGGTTGGTTTTTTTTGTTTGTTTGTTTTTTGGTTTTCTTTTTGCTAGCTTAGTGATGGAGGCATTTCAGCTGTGTGTTTAAAACAAAATAATCAAAAGCATTTTCCTGTCTACAAAATACCCAGGAACATGCCAGAAAGTAATTAGGAATGACAAGCATATAATGACATACAAGCTTCAAGTATTCAGTTTTCAGTCTGGAAAATAAAACACTTAACGGATATGGAATGCTTTTGCTCCAGCTCTTTTATGCATAGCTGGCATGACTGATCTGAAAAATAAGAGAACATGTGCCAGTCTACTTTTCAGGCAGAGTTCAAACAACAGAGAAATTCAGACAGAGGAAAGAAAAATGAGACTAACCATACCAGGTGACTGAATTAACTTTGCAGAGCAACAATGAGTGTATCCGAGGGCCTGTGGTAAATCCCCACAAAGAGACGGGCTTGTACTTGTAGCCTACCAGATTTCTATTTTTGCTAAAGAGCAAGTTTTTAGCCATTCTGAGACTGGTGAAGAAGTGTTTGCTTCCTGCAGATAGTTCATCATGTGGCAGTAACTGGAGGTGCAAATTAATATTATTTTAGATGATACCTACTGGTCATGTTTAAGCTTTTCTGGATTTATAAAAATATCTTTTAAATAAACTTGAAAGCACAATCTGTATTTCTGAAAGTATGCTGAATTTTGAGCAAATGCTTAGAGATCTAGTACAGCATGGAAATAGCAAAATAAGCAGATTTGCTAGCAACCAACAGGATGTAGTACTACACTCTGACTAGAAACCTTCCCTTTAATCCCAACGGAAGCAGAGCTCCTAAGGCTCAGCTTGCTGATGAGCAATAGAGGGAAGTTTTATGATGGAAAAAAAGTTGGTTTTTTTATTGTGCAACTTGGCAGCAATAGGTTATCAAAGATATATCTGTCCCAAATAATGCTGGCACTGTATTTCAACTACTTAGCAAAATAGCTGTGTAGCATATTATTGTCCTGTGCCTCACAGGACAGGGTTGCTGCCAACTGGGTCATACAATAATCAACAAACCAGACTCCAGAAAGGATGCTAGATTCCTCCCAGTAGCACCTACCATCGAAGCAATTAAATATATTTAGTGAGTATAGGGTTGGATTTTCACTTTATTAACAAATTGCTCAAAGTCTGATCAGCAGATAACTTTAATAGCTTCACTTCATACTCAGCCGTGAATCTTTAATTCACGTAAACCTTTCAGCTCATGCTACTGCCAGAGAGAACAGCTGGAAGAAGAGGAACAATCTGTCTGTAGGCTCCCTAGACTCTTGGTTTGGATACATCACCCATGAAACACAAGCAACACCTGACTTATCACTAAATGCAAAACTGCATCAAACATAAGAGTGCAATATTTTCAAAACAACACCACAACACTCAAACAAGTATTGCCCTCTTCCAAGGTGGGGAAAAAAAAGTAAGAGGTTCTGCTCTGGTTTGGAAACCGGTGCCATGAGCACAGGCTTCGAAGGCTCACATCTGGCTGAGGTCTTTCTGAACTCAGTGCAGAGCCTTCCATGCAGTCATGGATGGGGTTATGGCTCCATTCCTAGCCACAAGCTGCATATCGCTTCCAGGAGCTACTGCTTGGGAAATACAGACCAAATCTTTCACTCCCGTCCTACCAACCATGTTACAATCCTTTTCTCACAGCTACACTGAAATCCCAAATAGAATATGCCGTATGCATTCCCACAGCTAACAGGATAAGGTGAGAAACACTTCCCTCACAAATGTAATTTCTACTTGCTTGTCTGTCATTCAAACAGTCCACAGAGTATTAATAATCCCTTATAGCAACTGGACTGATAAAGAGCTTTAAGCAATCGCAGAAAACTAATTCCCTCAGCAGTGGTTGCTGTTCTCTCTCACTCAGCATGAGCATCTGGCAACAAGTGACTCTACTGTGTAATCTTGGCAAAACTTGGAGACATTGTTTTGAATTTCCCTCACAGCTTCTCAATGCCTGGCTGTGTTAACAGTTGAACAGAAACTACTGTTGTGGGTCTTCTTGACCCCATGATAAAAATATCTAGTGGTCCATGTGGCTCTTCTTTACCATTTCAATGTTTTCTTAAATTTATAACAATTAAATGACCATGCTCTACACAGTGATTTCTGGTAATACTAGGAAGAGCAGCCAGTACTTAACATCCATGAATTTATCTTTTGAGCCAAGCAATGGCAAAAAGTACTAACACTACATAAAATATATCCAAAATTTGTAGTATTCTCTGCAGATAGATCTCTAGACTCACATGTCACTCATCAGAAAGGAATTACAAGGGTAGTTTTGAAAGCATCATCCCTCACCCACCCCATACACCATGAGTCTGCAAATAAAAAGTCAAAGGAATAGGAGCACTTGCTTTTACTTTTTAAACGACAAAACAATACAATGAGTGGCATTTCCTGTAACTGAAGTGCTCTGCTAAGACAAAGAAATGTATGTTAGCGGCAACAGGGATCAAAAGTCAATGCACAAAGCCAGAGCTGCTGATAAGCAACTATTTATAATGTAGAACACACAGAAAGGTTAGTGCTGTTGAGAGAGAAGTACATACCCTCCATCCTTGATCTACAGTGTTAGAATTACTGTCTACTCTTGATGTCTCAGTCCCTTCATGCATCCCAGAAAACTTATGCAACACAAACTATTGATACTAGCCTGCTAAATGTGGTTTTGATACTCTTTTGTCGTTTTGCTAATGCCCATATTCTTCCAGTGCTGTTTGTGGAATTATAGCACCCACAAATGACTGCCAGCCATTTGTGCCCATGAACTGCACCAATGGAACAAAATGCAGATTGACATCCATCTTTCCCCAGAAAATGCCTCATTTCTGTCCAGTAACTGCCATAATGAATACCAGTTGTTCAGCCTTCCTGCTCTTCTCTACTATCAAGTTTCCACCTCCACCGGTGCCACACTTTCACCAGCTTCTGCAGCGCTGTCCCCCTCTTTGGAATGGACACTCAACACACAGGCTAGATTCATCTGCTTCTCTGGTATTAGAGAGCACTGACTGCTGAATTCATGTACATTAGTCCCACCTCGGAGAGACTTCAATCTGCTCTGCAAAAGCAAAGGGAGAAGGGCTGGTGAGGAACAAGGGGTGGCAGCTGTGTTTGCAGGCTGTTGCATGGTTAGCTGAAGCCGCAGCTGCCATGTCTGGCTGAGCACATCCAGCACTTTCCCCAAGCTGCCTTCAACCTGTGCTGCCTGAAAGTACTACACAAGCCATAGCATGTAAACAAGTGCACTGCTTCTGACCAGGTATTTTAACAACACTTTATAAGAGCACCTATCTGTATTGTTAAGGTAGAGAGCAATCAGAGCATGGGGAAAATATCAATCTACTAGGACATGAAGTAACAATGAAAATTCCCTAGAAGAGAGAGCTGTATAAAACCATGACACCTGCAGGTCCTGAAGCCACAGCTGAGGCTGCTGCTCCATAGTACTGCTCAGCCTTAACAGTAATGAATTTACTTCTCACGCTAATTTTCAAGGTATCTGGTCAGTGCAGGTGGTTGAGATGTAGAGAGTGGGAAGAATAATTCTTCTTTTGCCCAGAAAGCCACAGTTCTGCTTCATACAAATGGGACTGTGTATATAAACAGTTCACATGAGTAATCTCAGCCTCTTGGCAGGAATCTTTCAGAAGTTTAAAAAATCCAGATGAATAAGTAACTAGTGAGAGATAGCTCTTCCATTTCAGCCCTAACAACAAATTGTGCCAGTCCTTTTTTACTGATAGCTTACATTTTGTTTTCATGCTCTGGCATTAGTAAATAAAACAAAAACTGCAATACAAACAAACAACATGTGTACCAATTGCTCACATATAAAACGAGTAGGTGAATGACATCAGCTGTTTGGTGCAAAAAAAAAAACCTTTCTGTTCCCTGTATTTTTACAAGCTGTTGCACTGACAGGCTGCTAAAAAATACTGCAACCAGTATGCCATTTGGAAAGCATAAAAATGCAAGCCACTGTCAAAATCATTCTACCACAATCGGTCAACACTACCAAAAAACGTTTCTACTTCTACCATAGCTCTGTTCACGAAGCAGGATAATCTTTACAGTAATAATAAAAAGAATAAAATATTAAAAAAATAATTATGAAAATATACTTCTGGGTGCAATTCAAGTTATATTTGAATTTTTTAATCATCTTGAGGATGTTGGGATTTTTACTGAGTTTTAGTCCAGCCACCACAAACATCCTTAAACAAACCATTATAGTCTTAGTCTAAACACGGTCTTTTGATTACTGGCCACAAAACGTTCAGTTATATGGTTCACATAATGTCCACTTAAGACAGTAGAACCAAACAGTTCAGAGTCTACAACTTCAGTCTTTCCAACAGTTAATAATAACCAACAGTTCCCAAGGTTTTCATGTCCTGGTCTTCCTACTTGTGTATGTTCCACTTTGTTTCAGACACAATCCAGAATCTGTATGCAGTCCTTGCCTCTTGATCCTTCAACGCCCTAAAACCTCTTCCCCTTTTCTGCATGATTTACTAAACTGAAACACTGGATGCATTCTAACACTGTGAAAAACTTCTTCCCTCTTCTAATTGAAGATCTCCTGTGGTTAGCTAAGATCCCAGGTTCCCTAGCTTTGAAGTAACATTCAAACAATAGGCCAAAATTATTTTTAAAAATTTGCAAATCCTACCTCAACAAAGAAAAAGCAAGCATGACTATAGAAGGTTCTGCACGAAGATTTCCATTATATTGTTCAATGTCAACATGAACCACCAGTCATGAGGAGTCTCTCTTCCTAAATCCTATATTCTTTCCTTTTGTTGGATGGACTTTTTATTCACATTGGATCCATAAAGCTCCCTGTGGCTCTTACGGAGAGAGCCCTTCACCTTCACCTGCAGTAGCAGAATAGGAGGTGAAAAGGATCTGCTATGATTTTCACAATATACCTGAATACCTTAATAAAAGATTCATTTTATATTTGAAAAAAAAAAAAACCAATAAAACAGGCCACAACAAACACATGGGTGCAATAGTAAACAGCATTACTTTTTCTATCATGACATTAAGTGCACTCACCTATGCCACAAGCTGGATTAAAGAACGAAGGGCACAATTTATTGCTTAATTCCCCTGTATGTTGGATACAGGTCTTACATCACTATACACCATAAGCCTGAAAAATCACAGAATCATAGAATGTTAAGGGTTGGAATGGACTGTAAAGATCATCCAGTCCCAACCCTCCCTGCCATGGGGACGGACACCTTCCACTAGACCAGGTTGCTCAAGGCCTTATCCAGCCTGGCCTCAAACGCTCCCAGGGCTGGGGCATCCACAATCTCCCTGGGCAACCTGTTTCACCACCCTCAAAGTAAAGAATTTATTCCTTATTTCTAACCTAAATTTCCCCTCTTTCAGTTTGTACCCATTACTCCTTGTCCTGTCACTGCAGTTCTTGACAAGAGTCCCTCTCCAGCTTCCATGCAGTCCCCCTTGAGATACTGACAGGTTGCCACACAGCCTTCTCTCCTACAGGCTGAACAGCCCCAACTTTCTCAGCCTGCCTTTTTAGGGGAGGCTCCAGCCCTCTTTATAAACTTTGTGGACTCCTCTGGACTTGTTTTAACAATTCCATGTGTCTCCTAAGTTGGGGACACCAGAGCTGGACACAGTGCTCCAGGTGGGGTCTCAGAGCAGAGGTGCAGAATCCCCACCCTCAACCTGCTGGCCATGCTCCTTTTGAGGCAGCCCAGGAATTCCTTGGCTTTCTGGGCTGTAAGTGCACATTGGTGGCTCATGGCGAGTTTTTCATCAGCCATCACCCCCAATCTCTTTCCCCCAGGGCTGCTCTCAGTCACTTCCCTGCCCAACCTGTGGGTGTGTCTGGATTGCCCTAACCCAGGTGTAGGACCTTGCACTCGGCCTTGCTGAACTCCTTGAAGTTTGCATGGTCCCACCTCTCAAGCCTGTCCAGGTCCCCCTGGATGGCATCCCTTCCCTGCCGTGTGTTGACTGCCCTGCACAGCTCGGTGTCATCAGTGAACTTGCTGAGGCTTCTCTCAATCCCACTGTCCATGTCAACAACAAGATGCTAGACAGTATCAGCCGCAGTACCGACCCCTGAGGGACACCACTCATCACTGGTCTCCACGTGGACAATAAGCTGTTGACCACAACTCTGACTGTGGCCATCCAGACAGTTCTTTATCCACCAAGTGCTCCACCCACCAAATCAGTGTCTCTCTAATTTAGAGACAAGGATGGCATGTGGGACAGTGCATAAGCCCAAGCAGATGATGTCAGTTGCTCTGCTCCTGTCCACCAAAGCTGTAGCCTCACCACAGAAGCTATAAAGCCGTGTTGCCTTTACAATGATGTATAAGGCATTTTCATACAAGTATTCTTGTGCTCCTCCTTGCTTCAATGCAAGTAAGGCAAGCCCCTCACACCACTTAGACAGGTGAATGCCATACTTCCTTAATGTCAGGACCAAGTAAGGCAAGCCCCTCACACCACTTAGACAGGTGAATGCCATACTTCCTTCATGTCATGACCAGCACCCCTGTGGTCAGCTAAAGCCCTGAGAACTGTCAAGCGGAATCCACGGTAGTTAACACACTTATGTGTGGCCTGTGGTTGAATTACATGCTGCTGAAAAACCCTGGACCCAGTAAAATCAAAGAAATTCATTTTCTCAAGGCTATCTATTATTTCAAGGAAATTAGCTATTCAAACAAAATACCTATGTAAGAACCAGCAGTAATGAGGCACAGGCTGCTTTACAACAGTGACTTCTTTTTCTGAAATAGTTTTTGAACTGATATGACTCTCCTAATTAAAGCACCTCAGAGGTGGAAGATTCCAGAGCTCATCACAGAGTTCCACAAAAATAGCCTTTCTCACAGGGAAGTGGAGGGGCCATTTCTCCCTGCCTCAGGCTGCAGTCCCTCCATGCTGTACATGCTGTCCTGCACCAGCAGAACTGGCTGGTGTACAGGAGGCCAGCAGTGACCATATCACGTAGCTAGCACCTCTCCTGTGCAGCTTTTGTTAGCGCCACCCAGTACGAACAGACCCAGAGGCTCACTGTCACTTCCAAAGGTCAGAAATCACAGCTGAAAAGTGTAAAGCGCTGTCTCACACACTCCTTCTGATCCTACCGCAAAAGCATTGCAGCTGTAAGATAAGCTCATTCACACATGCAGGACCAGTAGGTTGGCACTACTCGGAACAAGCACAAGTCAAGCCTGAAACATTTTAGTTGCACGTGTTGCAGTTATATGTGTGCCTCAGCCAAAACCAGGTAACAGATTGCAGAAATATAGCAAGATTTCCCACTGCACCCTGCAAACCATTCCTTCAGGTCAACTCACCTAGAATGTGCCCTAAACCAGCCAGGACTCAACGTGAAGAACAAAGTCCCAGCAGAAGCACAGCTCACTGGGCTTGATCTATGTGTCCTATGACATAGCTGGCCTGGTGGAGTCCTGACCATGCTGTATTCTATCCTGTTTACTTAACATTTGACTTAGTCCTTAGAGCTACTCTGTGTCTGACTGCAAATTGTCACAGTCATTACAAAAGCTATGGTTTTCTTAGAGCTTTCTTTACAAGTAAAAGTTCCACAGTGCTCCCCTGACATACTTTAATGGTCCCAGCCATAAAACACAGTCAAAACACAACAGCTTTTAATAGCTCTTCTCTTAATCCTCATATCAGATCTTCTTTCCCCTTGGCAGAACCAGTAAAGTTTGGTCCCAAAGTAATCACAACCAGTCCTCTTCAAACCAATGCAAGGGACAGGAAGCACCATCTAGAAAGACTCCTGCTTTCTCTCCACTCCCTTTTTACAGCATCACATAAAGCCACTAGCAATCCCACAAACCATCAAAACACCAAACAGTTGAACCTTTTCTGGATGAAAACAGTAAACAAGGCATTGCTCAGAACAATTATAAAGTACATTCATAACATGGCTCTTGAGCAAACAAAATTTAATAAGCATTCCATAAGAAATTCAAACAATATTTGCAGTCATGCGATAAAGGAGAGGCGATTGCACCAACTTATGCTCTAGGTAGCACTAACATAACACCTGCATGAAAAAGCAGGCAAAAAAAAAAGAAGAAACGGGGAATATAGCAGAAATCAGGCTGCTAACTGAGAATTTAAGAGCAGCTAGGAAACAGGCACACAATCACTTCATGAAGCAAGGCAAAAACTGTCAAGCGTGCTCGTTTAACTCAGATAGCTGGAATAAAACACATTGGTTCTTTTAGTCTGTTTCTTCTGTCCTACAGGTTGTACTTCATGATCAGACTATCCCCAAACTCCAACAGACACAAAGAGAGTTGTTTGGCTATACCACTAAGGTTGCAGTGATGGACTGTGTATGGATCAAAACCCAGAACTGTTGCACTCTGGTCAGGCACAAATGCAGGATTTGAAAAATATAAGGGTTAAACCTAAGGCATCAACACCTGTTCACAGAACTAACACAGTTAGTTACAGTTTCTACCTACCATCAACACATCCTAGAGATCTACTGCAATATGGAGTTTTACCAATCTCATTGCCTCTTGAGGCAGTAAAATTTGCTTGAATGCTGCAATATGATGGTTGTTATTAATAACCTTACTCTTTGCAGCTTCCCCTCCGAGTAGTTGTCTGTTAGCTACTGACAAACTTGTTTTGTACAAAATTACTGTTGTGCATCTGAAAAAATATTTCACGTTTGGACTGACCACTTATAACTAAGTTTGAAGACCGTAACAGACTTATGACAGTATTTAAACAGCTTTTGAAGTTCAAAGTATTAATTATCTCCATCTCTGTTAATGTCTACTCAAATGCAACTGATTATTCGTATTTATGTTTTCATATATAACCTTTGTTCTAGGATTACGAGCAATAAGCTTATTAAGTGATCAGAGGCAGCAATCTGCTGCCTTAATGAGCACAAAGCCACCAAAGCGTCTTTGCTTTGCACATTCTGAGTTCAGTTTCACACATTATGAACCCATCCTCGGCAGTCACCCTGTGCCTGATGCAGAGGCCAGCCAGGTCAACACTGTCATACACTAATGCTCTGAGTCTCCCTCAATGGCTAAAGAAAAGGAGAAAGGATGCATAAATCATTCCACACCAACAGAACGGGTGCTGCGTTTATTCTCTTAATGCAGAGAGGTTAAAATTTTCTGCTACATTTACCAGAGTTTCACATCCTCTCACCAGCAGTTGCTTTGTCTCCTTTACGTCTCCAGTGTTCTCTGTGCAGCCCTGTACAACTTTCCTCTACAGGACCACAATCCCATGCAGTGGATCCCTTCCACAAAACATCATAGCTAGTTTGGCCACACAGCAGGACGAAAGACTATGCTGCAGACTGTGTCACTACAAGCAGCAGTACCTTTATAACTGTAATTTATGAAGCTGAACATGATTTAGTAGTTACAGGTCTTGGCATTGCAGTCAGTGGATTTTTTGGAAAGTCAAAAGACAAACATAAATGGTTTAAATCAGCATGGTAAGTATGAACAGCATGGCAAACAGAGTTCTAGAACTTATAAATGCTTGATTATTGGTGTAGTCCTTCAGCTACTGAGTACATGGATAGCAAAGTGCGCCAACATTACATCCGAGAAGTTACTCTGACCCAAGTGTCTGAGCACATGCATCCAGCACCAAGGGTGTTTTCCAGCAGTTATTCCTCCAGTAAAAATAATTTCAATTGTCTTTCACCTCCTCACAATACTCTACATCTGAAATGCCCAGCAAACAGTAAGATACATTATATTGTTCAAGTTCCACCCTACTGCAAACCACGCTGCTACTGTGAAGCATTTCTGAAGTTTATACTATCTTATTAATAATGAAAAAAAGAAATAATTCTAGTCATTAAGGTATTTTCAATAGAATACATGCCTTCCAAAGGTCAATAAAATATATGCTTAAGTGTATTTTCAGTTCATAATCTGCAGTAAATGTGATATGAACAACAGTAATCTCTGTCAGAAAACACCCTTTACAATTTTCTGGGAAAAATTCTTTCTCATCCACTGAAAATCAGCTCTTTGTAAGAGGATGCTTGTTCCATCTCTCATGAACTAAAATGATGAGTAGACAAACACCCACCTCATACAAAGACTTAAACTGGGATTCATATACGGTAAAGAAAGATTTCTCTTGTGATAAACAATTTGAGCACAAAGTGTTCTTTCAAGTCCTGACATAAATCTGTTCCTGCCAAGCTAGTATCTCATTGCGTCAGCCTTTCACCTTCACCACAGCGAAGCAGCAGCCCTACTACCTCTCTCCCTGCTTTCCTCACACTGCCCTCTTCCCAGAATTACTATCTCAGCTCTGCTGGGCCAGAGAATTGTCTTTCCATCAGATAAATATTTAGTAAAAAAATAAGGAAGATCCTTTATTTAAAAGAAACCTGACCCTCTAGCTAACCCATCACTGAAGGACTCCCATATGGACTGAGCAGACTCATTATTACACTGCTGGTATCCTTGCCCTTCCTTACCTCACCAGCTTTATACCCCCTTCTTGTTATTCCTGTAACTTTTATTTGTTTGTCATGCTTTTGAAATGTTTTGACACATACCTTAAGATTTTGAGATCTTCAACTGGGCTGAATGCAAGCAAGTGCTGTCGTGTCTGATAAAGCACTTATTTTTCAATAAGACCAAAAAAAAAATAAATTCAAAGCATCTCTGTCTACATTGCTTTCTCAATGACAAATATTCACAGCTTCTATTTTGTCCATGGAAATCTGGTATTTGAAATAAGATACGTGATCTTATATTTATTCAATTCAATGCTCTTTTTAATAGTGCAAGACAAATACTTGCTTTGAGAAAAAATTTCTGCAGCAAAAGGAAGTTTCATTTAACAGGAACTAGGCCTAGGTCTAGTTTGTATAAGCACTTACAGACATGTACATACAGTCTGTGTGAGTTAAAGTTATATTCTAAAGGGACCACTATATACTCATAGTTTTTCAGTCTCCAGTTCATGAAAGGAAAGGTACCAAACCGTAAACAAGGGATTTGCCTTCAGAGTTTTTGATCATTCCTTACTGGAAAAGGGCACAACAGGTCACATACAGTATTACATGCTACTTCAGTTTGTAAAAATGTTTAGAACTGAGCTCGATACATTTCCCCAACACAGCCAGTATGGCAGAGACACCCAAGCACTCTCTGGGAGCAGTTCTACTGTGCTGCACAGTGCTAGAGGCTCTATAGAGCCCCTAAGTTTTTATACTGGACTGGTGCTACACTGTGCTGTGCAGATACATCAACACCAGGAGACAAAGAAACAACCCACAGTAATGAGAACAACGGTTGACGATACTCAGAGAATTTCACTTCAAAATATTTGGTGGGTATCTAAGACTTCTCTGTGCACTAGTTTAAGTTTCGGCAGTTTTAATCATATACTTGATAAAACTACCACTACTATTTACTGGCAACGTTAGAAATTACTTCTCAGAAGGATTGCAAGCTGTCTTGTTTGTCAATCCTTTATACCTATTAGAACGAGCTAATGTGAATTAACACGGCAAGTTGCAATTCTAGCTAGTAATGGGAGACTGAGATGTGGTGGAGATGAAAGACACCACACTCCTACTCAAACAGTTCAAGCTGCCTGAATAACTTTCAGTAGTACTTACATTTATCACTCTGAGCCACAAGACATCTCAACTGCAATCAACTTTAATCCCATCATTTAAAATAGCATCTTTTAAATAAACACCAGCATTTAAATAAAACTTGCCAAATCTCCTATATTGATTCTATGCTCAACTACATTTTCATTGCTGATATGAGCAACCAAGTCTATGCTAGAGTTAGGAGTCTTTTGGATTTAAGCTAGGAAGATCTTTAGTTGACAAGTAACTTCAGTTTTCCCTACCAGTAAATACTTGCTTAAAGCATTTCTAAAATGGGATCCAACTCATGGAGTGGGCTACAATTTTTTAATTGCTTCACTCTTATTTCTGACTTAATCATGACAAGAAAGATGACCAGGTGTGGGTCTTCTGTAGCTGTTACACAAGGAGGAAAGTGAAGGTTTGACTGAACACCATGAAGTTAATAATACACTATATTCTGAACAAAATATACTGTACTGAAGAGATGAGTAACTAATGCACATCCACTCACTTGATCTCTAGCATTAGTCCCATGCGAGTTCGCAACAACTTTTACTGAAGACATTACTATGATAAAGCACTAGTTATTCCTCTGCTGAAACTCCTGTTTGCACACTTCTGCTCAAAACATTTGCAGTACTTGTTTTAAAACTTTCATTTTTTATCTTATGTAATACTTAAAGCATGCCACACAATAAGAAATACAATGATAGACAAAAGGCATTAAAAACAGAAAAAAAACAAAAAAAAACCCCACACACGCACACACACACA
>VZRZ01008467.1:0-47445 GCA_013398175.1 Climacteris rufus | reverse complement strand
CGCGTCTCCGGGATCGCCGCCGTCCGCCCCGAGCCCCGGCCGGTGCCGGCACTTTGGCTGCGCCGCGGGGTCCGTCTAGGGGGGGACTGCGGCTACTGCAGCGCACATCGCCGCCGGACGGGCGGGAGCGCGGCCCCGGCGCCAGCTCCGCGCTGCGGGCGCAGCCACACCAGCCATGGGTACCGGGGCTGAGCGCCGGGCCCCTGGCCCGGCGTGTGCCGGTGAGAGCGGGGCTGGCGCTCTCGTTTGTGTTCGGGAGGGCGACGAACCCGATTTTAGGGAGAAGGGGGTGTCAGCGTGCCACGGCCATGGCTGCCAGGTGGAAGTGAAGTGGTCTTGGACGGCTGAAAGATGATGGCACCTTTCGCGACCCGGTGTGTGGCAGTGCACACGCAGGGTTGGGTAGTGTGGGCGTTGACAGGAGCTACAGCAAACGGGAGAGCGGCGTCTAGGCATTGCCTTAAAATAATAAAAGATTTCTCTTTTGTGGAACAGGAGAGAAAACATTGAAAGAGAGCATAGTGCCGTCAGTTTATTTAGGTATCATTTATGTTGACAAAGTACCGGAGGCAGACCCACACGTGCAAAGGTTACCTCAGCAGTGATACATTAATCTTTAAGGCCTTTGCGAGCCCCCTGTCGTGTGTGTCCACCACCTTCAAGATGGCTCAGCATCTGACTTCTCGTACAAGCGGGTGGGACAAGAGCCACACAGGTCAGTGTTGTAAGAGTTTCGCAATCATTCAGTAAGTCACAGAGTCCCCTCTGAAATTAACTGGGAATAGAAGAGAACTGTATCTCACCCAAGCTTTCTGCTGTGGTTTCGTAAACAGGAATACCAGTGCCAGCACGTGGACGTTGATCCATTGTAATGACTGGGGACAGGGCAGTCTTCTGGCACCTCTGGCTGCTCAGGCTGGTGCTGCCCGTCCCGTGCTGTTGAACCAGGAGCTGTGTGACTGGGAGTTGATGGGCTTATGGGCTGGTGTGCCTCAAAGACTGACCTGTGAGCAGCAAGTGATGTGTCCTCAACTGGGCTATCAATCCAGGCTTGTTCTGCACAGAACAAACGGGGTCGTTCCAGGGGAGTGAAGACATTTGCCTGGGGTAAGACAGTCTATAATATGTGACCTCATCAATTTTCAATTTGACTTTAGGGAATTAAAATCTGACATGTTGAGAACTACATGGCAAAAGTATCACTGAGGTTTTAAACTAAGGGCACACACATTAATCTTTCTTATTCCCACACCAGAACAATCTCTTGCCTTTTTCTCATTCAAAAATCACAAGAACAATTTTTTTTTTTAACAGTATCAAGCAATATCATAGTCTTTCCTTTAGTATATGTGCAAAGGACATTAAGTTCCAGTTCTTACCAGTGGTTAGGGGATTCATAGCCACCTCTCCTGGGAAATGCCTGGGCTGCCAAACTAGTGGTTGTTATTCAGGCCCTTCATTCTTACCTCTTGCTACTGAAGCTATGGCAAAGCATGATTAATAACTCATTGTGTTACAAATTGCAACCACAGGTCTGATCCTGGCCTTGTAGTTTTGTGGTTGAAGCACTGTGTTAAAAGAGGTCCAGGGATGTTTATAGGGTTTGTCTAATACAAAATTTCTATAGCATAATACAATCTGAGACTATGACAAGTTGGTTTGCATTGGCCAAGTACCCGTGAGAGCTGAACATGTAAAATGCCACGTAGATAAACCAGAGAAAATAATTTACTGCTCCGTCATTGTATGTACAAATACACGTAGGTAATAATAAATTCATAGATTTGTTATATATTCTAGGTTTATAACTGCCTGGACTTTCTATACTAGATAAAGTTTTTTATTTCTTCATGTGATAGGTGGTTTAATTTCACGGGAATGAATGTCAAACACAGTTCACTGCCAACAAGGCCAGATTTAGGCAAAAGCAGTCAAAGTAATTTTCAATCAGATTGTGAGGATGTGGATGGGGCTGGAAAGACAGGAAGCAAGAGTGTAGTTTCCACATTGTCTACAGCTGGCCTTGGATCTGTGAAAGCACAAGCTTGTGTGTAACTTGTGTGTAGGATAAATATTTTGAGTTTTCTTATTCACCCCAATACAAATAAATAGCATAATAAATGATCAGTGGTCTTTTGGTAAAGACCACTGATTATTAAAAAAAAAAAAAAGGTCTTTCTTTTAATAACTATTAGATTCACTGGAGGTTTTTGCTTGATATTATACTTATTCTGTACTGCTAGTTCGTGGTAGTATTTCAATCAACCACAGAAATTAGCTTCAAAGTACCCAAGTCTGCTATCTTATGAAGCATGAATCTTAAATTCAGCTCAGCAACAATATAGAAATTGGCTGTATGCTTTATGCATCTGTTAGGAAACATCTACTTGTAAAACTATGTATAATTTCATCAAGGCTTACGTTCTTCACTTTTTCATTTATGCTGTGTTATCACTCTTCTAGATTACCCCCAATCTCCTTAAAAAGCCTGGAAAAGCAAGTCAGGCTTTAGTGCACTCAATAAAGATACCCGAGGTCTGACTATTTGTTCTGACATAATATCCAGTGATGCCTACATCTGCTCTTTTCTCAGTATGTGCAGTTGCTGCTTCAGTCCATTCCAGTGTGTTGAAAGTCCAGTCCTTCCTCAGCATGATGGTCTGGGACCAAGTGCAGAAGACAAAATGATGTCTGAGTCTAGTTTTGCTCTCTGTTTGTATTAGTGTATGACACAGTGTTTATCAACAGGATGTCAAATAGGATTCCAAGATTCTTGATAATTCTCCATCTGAAAGATAATTCAGTGTAGACACTTCACTTTTAAGTGTCTACAGCAAGTGCTGATTGTAATTTCTGCCAGACTTGCTGTGAATGCCTACTGTAAGCACTGGTTAAAATCTGGTCTTCTACAATGTAAAGGTAGCTGCATCGGTAAAGTCTGTCAGCCAGCTCCCTTTGTTTGACTTAGCAGGCAGTAGTTACCTCCAGTCAGCAAAAACAACATTAACTTATACATTTCTGGATCAATATGCAAAATCTGTGGTAGAAAAAAAAAAAGGGGTTTCTTTGTCTAGTAGAGTTTTTATTGCAAGGAAATAAAGTGACGTTTTGCTAATACAATATTGTGTGACAAAAATGTGTGCTAATACAATAAAGTGACGTTGTTGGACGTTTTGCTAATACAATCTTGCAAAATGCACTCTTAAATGACACTTTTTTACCTGTAAAGCTTTTACATGAGGACTAACCAACAGAGTTTAGTCTGAGTAGTTCAAAACTGCCTATGGTTTGAGGTTAAAGTGAGCATGGATATGTTTCTCTTGGTTGAGAAACTACTTATTACAAAAAGAGTTTTAATTTTTCAAAACTGGATGAAAAACTGGAGGAGACTGAGATTAAATCAAGACATTGTTTATATTCTACATTTTTAACTGCAGCTTAAGTTTATCTTCTTATTTTCTTGGCTTCTTGTTTAACACAATCATAAGTATAGAACATGCACAGCTTGGAAAGGATCTCAGGAGTTCCCTAGTCCAACCTCCAGCTCAATGCAGGGTCAGTGAAGAGGGCAAATCTTTTTGGGCTTTACACAGTTTCAAAAACTTTCATGGGTGGAGGCTGCACAGTATCTTGGGGCAACCTGTTCCACTGCTGCACTGTCCAATGGAACAAAAGGTTTCCTTTCTTCTTCAGTCTGAACCTCTCAGTTCTAATTATGCTTATTGTCTCCCCTTTGTCCACCATGCACTGCAGTGGAGAGCCTGGCTCTGTTTTCTCAATGTTCTACTTGTAGCAAGGGCAAGACTGTTCCGAGGTACTTCCAAAGCCTTCCCTTCTCCATGCTGAAACAGCACTATCCCTCAACGTCTCTCTGAGGGGTTCATGCTCCAGCTCCTGATCTGAGCATCCTGGTGCTGCTTTATGGGGCCACTCCAGTTTGGCAGTATCTCTCCGTACCACAGCATGGGCTTGTTTCTTCTCCGGGCAGGATTTTGCATTTGTCCTGGCAGAATTTCTCATGGTTTCCATCAGCCCACTCATCCTGTCTAGGTCTTGCTGGAAGACAGCCCTGACCTTTGAGCATGGTGACCAATTCCTCCAGTTTGGTGTTATCTGCAAACTCGTTGAGAGTACACGTTACCTCCTCCAGGTCATTGATACAAATATTAAACAGGACAGGTATAAGTTACTGATCGTGTGCTACTCCACACGGGGACAGACACAGGGACTATGAATCCATACATTTTAGTAATACAATACATCTTTTTCCAATTAATCTCTACTGACGTTTTTTAGATGATAGTAAGAAATGGGGGGATGTGAAAGGAATGTGTTGGTCTTTTAGAAATGAGATAGGTCATTATTCAGATGAATGTGAGTTTCCTGGTTTATGTCATGCTTGTAGAAGACTTAAGGGGAAAGTCCACTGCTGGTGTATGAAACTTAGATGATAAACTTTATAGGAAGTAAATCAGTCTTCTAGGCATTGACTGTGTTTTCCAGCAAAATATCTGTCCATAGCATGATAGCAAGTCAAAATTCTGTGTGGAGGATAAGTTAATTCTTCTTCTTTCCTCCCTTCACCTTCTTAATGTTCTTTATTCATGTAAGAAATAAGAATAGCTGAAAGAAGAGAAGCACTCCTTTAATCTAGATTTCCATCATAAGTAGAATTGCAGAAAAAAGTACCACGACACACTATTGCTTGCCATGAAAAGAAACCACACTAATAAAATGCATATTCCAGCCATGATCAGACTTGTACCCAGAGCTGGGAATCCACAGTGCTTGCTGTGTGTAAAAATAAAAACAATATTTAATAGCAACTCTGTTCTCAGCCTCTGAATATGTGGAAAAATTTAGTTTGTGGGTTGTCTGGGTTACTTCCTTTAAAGCTGCAGAGCAAAGCTCCCCCAAATACTTTATATGAAAGCAGAATAATTACCTAACCAATAAATATCTGTGGAAACAGAGAACTTTCTCTAAGGAACTAATCTCCAAGGAATCAATATGAACATGCATGCAGAATAAGAAGACACAGGCAAAGCAAGAAAGAAAAAAAATTAATAAACACTGCCACAGCCCGAAGTCTCTAGCTCTCTCTTTCTGTTGTTTTTAAGTCATCCATCATGTCATTATCTACAGCTAATATAAAACAAAGACCTATCTGCCATGCAATGAATACACTGACTTTCTGGTTCTCTGGGAAAGATGTAAATTGCAGTGTTTTGCTTGTTTTTTTTCTGAAGAAGGGAGATGCAGGAGAGTAGAAATGAAGGTTTTGCTTCAACTGATATATTCATTGTTTTTTTTTTTTTTAAGGTGAGAAATATCAAAGGTGGTGTACTGGCCTGTTTCCAGCACTACACAGGTTGTCCTGCATCCTAGATGTTACATTAGCCAGAAGAACTTCTCTAAATGAACAATGAAAAACATCAATCAATTTTATGGTATGTATGTATATGTATATATCTCTTTTATGTGTATATATGTGTGTATATATATATATTTTATTTTATGAATGTGCTAGTGTTGCCCTCTGGATCTTAACTAAATCCCATTCATAGTCTTTCAAGTGTTTATTGAAGACTGTGACTGGGCACATATTGCAAAGCTGGAATCCGTAGCCTGAGACCACGTCCTGAACCTATCTGTCCGCATTCTGCTCCATTTCTTTCTCCAATAGAACAAGTTTACATGTCTGCTGAAGCTCCTGCTGAAAATGCTATTTTCTAAAGTGTCCCAGAAGTGTAAGCACGTTAAACAAGGCTTTCTTGGATTGCTTTCCTGTGTTTGAATCCTAAGTTCTAATATGTTAAGAGACCTAACTGGTTCACTTCTCCAAATATTTTACATTTTATTGCTAAGAGCATATATTTATTGTCTATGCGTGTTACAGCATTTTTCTGCAACTTTTTCTGCTTATTCCTGCTCTCCACCTCAGGTTCTTTTGTCTCAGATTTAGATGGAAAGGAGAACACAGAAGCTAGAGCAGACACTATGCTTGATTATTTGTGTACTTAAATTCACTTTAAGCTAAACAGTAGTATTACCATGCAAAAGACAACAGACAATAATTTGATCCAGGTCACAGTGTATAAATCATGATACTTGAATTTCTTGGGCTAGATGAAGAATGTAAACAAAGCCAGATAGCGACTTTGTTGTTTTCACAAGTCTGCTAGTTCCAGGAACATCAGCATCCTTTAATTTGTGCTTCAGCTTAAGGTCTGTAGTTGACAGATCTTAAGCGCTTGTGACAACAAGGGATTTGAGACAGACAGACTAATAAAACATGTACTGTTGCTATCTCTACATAACGGGCATGCTTCTATTGAAGACAACATTAACCTTTATATGAAGAGCTTGGGTTTTTACAACAACTCACTGTTTTGAAAAAATTATAATATCAGTAGAGGAAAATCCTGACTTAGTATTATTTTGTCATCCAAATACTCACTGGGCAGTTTCTTTCAAAGCAGAATATTTTTATGTACATGAAAGTTCCTAAGATGATGCAAGGTAGCACTTTGACTCTTCAAAAAGACTGTGACTGTTTGCATGCTTCCCAGTTCTACTCTGTATCATCCATTTGATCAGGTGTAAAAATCAGAGCCACCAGTCTGTAGTTCCCTGATTTCCCTACTAAAGAGCCTTTTTTGCAGATGTGATTACACTGATAATTCTCCCATCAGAAATCTCAGTGGAGCCCTAACCACCTTACAGCCAAAATGCCGATCTCTGGACCCTGTTGTTCTAAGGTGACAAGTTCTTCTCCTCCTTGAGGTCCTCCCATGGACTTTCCATTTCTTTCATGGGAAGTGGTTTGGCTGTCCATCCACACAATCTGTTGTCCCTTAGCCCTCAATCACTGTATGGGTGAAATTGCTGCACATGATTATTTTAAACTCTTCATCCTGCGTGCTTGTACTTTGATGATTCTTAGTGCTCATAACTGCACTGAGAGCAGCAGCAACTCAAGTCAGCTGACAGAGAAATGACCTCAAGAACCATCCAGTCTAGGGAGTCTCCAGCCTTCCTGGTTAATGGAGTTGCATAACAGTATTTTACCTTGCATGAAAGCCATGTGATGCATACCATATGTCTTGGGGAGGCCAAACAGCAAGAGTCCTGTGAACAACAGTGTTCTTACACGACTCCTGAGCTCCACTGTGGGATGTGGGACAAGCTAAGTATAAAGCTGGGTTCCAGGAAAATAGGTGATTTCACTCTAAACAGGATTTGGTGACTACTTCTTTTCACAAGTGGAAACTCAGATTGAGCAGTAGCTCCTACACCAGAACAGCCCCACCTGTTCATCGTGTGCTTGACATGTCACCATTTTGATATGGTAACCACATTTGAATTACTGAGAAGCCAAATACTGCTGAAGCCTGTGAGTTACCCACTCATGGTGTAGTTCACTTACATATACCAAAGCAGGATTGACTGTCCTTACCTAATTCTTGGTATTTTCTTGACTACCTTTCTAAATATTTCAGTAGAAAAGACCCCCTCACCTACCAAAACTACCTGTGTCACGTATTCACAAGTTTATTATTAGAATATTTTCCTTAATGCTTTTTTTTTTTTTTTGCGCTACAATTTATATTCCAAAATTCTTCTATCCACACTGGAAATGGTGATCACTTAGATTACTCACTTCCGTGTTTGAAAATAATTGCCAATTGCATAATTTCCACTCTGCAGTTTTTCTTGTGCCTTAGGCCAAAGGATCTCTATTTTTTAAATCTTTCTTCATAAATCACATTCTCTTTGCCTCTATTTACATGCAGTGTTTTGGGCTGTCTCCAGTTGCCCCATGTATTTTCTGAAGTATAATGCACCAAAGGGACCAAGTTCTCTACACAACATTCTAATCGTGCTCAGAAGAGTAAGGCTTGAAGGTTATACTGCTATTTATAAATCACAGCATTAAAATTTGATTGTTCCCACCAAAGTGCAGTAAATTAGGTAGAATTTAATCAATTTTTCATTCCACCACTGCAGTTTCTCAAGATAATTCTGAATTTATGTCTTTCAACACATTCGTGTTTGCACTTCTTTTCAATTTTGTCTCATCTGCAAGCTTAGTAAGATTGTTATTGAGATTGTTAAGAAAAGGTTGAATAAAGTCAGAACAAAGAAAGGTCCTGGAAAAGCCCTGATTTTTTGATACAACAGTTTCAAAATAAAGGAAATGGGTTTAAAAAGATATGCATTAGCAAATTAGCTTTTATGCTGTTAGTTTTCATTTAAAGGGTTTTCAAGGAGTTTAATTGATTCTAGATATGTTTTGGGGTTGGGTTTGTTTTTTTTTTTCTGTGAGTCAGAGTTAAATTGATTAGTTTTATTATCTCCAGGCTCTTCTTCCTCTGTTTTCTCCCCTCTTTTTCTATAATGCAGCTGTTATCTTTTGTCCTTTCCCAGAGTTATATGTTTTAGCCATTTTTCACAGGTTCTCAAGTAATTGCTAATCTGAAGAATTCACTTCATTCTTAAAATATCCCAAGCCATAGTATCTCTGGTCTGGCTGACTTGAGAACATTTCATGATGCTCTCCTGATCTGTTTTTTCCCTGTTTTACATTGAGTGCTTAACCCTTTGTCATGAATTATGCTAGTGATATGTCTGCAGCTGACATGCAAAAAAAGGTTTTAAATATTCCGGTCTTCTTGGGATCATCGGTTATGTTATTGCCTTAGCCCAGTCTCACAGACGGGCAGGAAAAACGATCATCATTTTCCATTCTATTAATTATTATTAATGCACGTTTCCTTTTAAAGTGTTTCATAGCTGTATGTTGGGTTTATGCCTTAATTTTCTGGTGTTTTAGAATTTGATCTGATTTCTGCTTTTCAGATGGAAATTTGAGGGTTTGAGATGAATTAAAAGTTCCTGGTTTACCTAAACTAATCTTTCTCTTAGTACTTTTCCCTTCTGATAAGAATAGCTTATGTTTTCTTAATTATTTCTTCCTTTGACTTTTTTATTGACTTGAGCTGGTGAAAGTTTGCCTACTTCAAGTCCATGATTTTCTCCTTTTTCTCTATTTTCTTCCTTAAGATTGTATACTCTATAATTCCAGTCACTGTCTCCAAGTGACCTTTCATCATTCTTTTCTCAAACAGCAATTCTTCTTTCGTCAGAAAGACATCCAGAAGAGCCTCTCCTTTCTCTGATTTTTTCCACTGAAATAGACACGGTGACCAGTGTTTTTGAGGGTAGAGCTTGTTAACTGATCCATGTCCTGATGTTTCCTTTCCTATCCATTCTTTGGACAGTTAAACTCTGTTGTGATTCTCTGGTTCTGTGCACTGTGTGTTGAATGATTTGTCATGTTATTCATAATAAAGACTTCTACAATATATATTCTCTGTTCATGTGGTTTGATGTAACAATAGCAGCAGCTGAGTCCTCCTCCTCTTCCACCATCATCCATAGGCTTTCCACAAGTCCATCTTTGCACTGTCTGGAGTTCAGCACTAGTGCAGAGCTATGTCCTTAATGTTAGATTGCCCTACAGTGTTAGTTATCTTACTCATAACTCTGTTTTACCACCAAGGTATTTTTGTGATCATGTTTTAGGTATACTTATTCCTCTTGTTGATTTCCTGCATCTCAACATGATTTCAGCTTGGCTTGTCATATTCCTCCCCCATGCACACTTTTTTTTTTTAATGAAATTTGTTCAAATTTGGTTTATGCACTTGAAATGTTCACATACAAAGGGTCATACAGAGTCAACACGTAGTATATAAAATTAAATCTATGCATGTAACTTTTTCCCTGTTCTTTTTCTTTGAAGATTTTTTACAAGATTTTTATGTTACTGACTATCAGAAAGACCAAACACACAGACAGGGAAAAGAGGTCTTTTATCAAAATTCCAAGTTGAATTGTGCAGTTTAGATAGCAGCCTTGAAGTAATTTGCAGATGCAGTGGTTAAATGGCTTCAAATAATGGCACTAACATTTATCTAATGTTATTTTGTTATTATATTTTTAATCACAATTGTAACCCCGAAGTGGAGCACCAGCAGATGTGTCCTTTCCAGTTGCCTTTGACTGTACTTGATAACATTCCATCCATGCTGACGCTCGTAAACAGATGTGTGGATATCCAGCCCAAACCTCTGACACAGGCCACATCTAGAAATAGCCTGTACAGAAATAATCCCATAAAATATTTGACACTGCTAAGAGGAGGTCCTTGTTATGTTGAGACTTGTGCTACTTGCTGTTCAACAAGAACACTAATGACTTTGACCCCAGCAGTTGTGCTCTAGTAAGAAACTGCACAAAACTGCTGTTTCCCGTTTTCATAAATCCAATCTTTCACTTTTATAGCTTTGAATTAGTAGTTTTGAGCTATTACTCCTGGCACAGACATTGGCCTGACATGATGAGAAAGCCAGCAGCCAGGGCTGTGGACTCAGGGTTGAAGGTCTGTTTGCCTCTGCCCTCACTTCAGATCAATCCATGCCTAGCCAAAGCCTCCCCTAGAACAGGCACTGGAGTATTCCTGTTGCATTCTAGAAGTTTAATTTAAGATATGAAACAAGTCATTAACTTTCCCAAGGACAGGGAAATGTGAGGCAATTTTGTAATTCCAGAGATATATCTCATATGAAAGTATAGCTTCTGTTACTTGTTTATGTCACCCTGCAGAGGAAATAGCAGCTCATAGCTGCCTAAAGGACTGGAACTTTCAAGGCCCATCCATTTATCTGCAGTGGAGACATAGCTGGGAAGGAGGCAGAGCAAGGATTACCACAGTAAAATTACTGTGTTTAATATGTACATATTCCAGTGGTTTCATGAAAATACTGTCATCTCTGTATATCTACTTATATGTTGGGACTGCCTCATTTATTTTCTCCTCACACCTGATGATTTTAATGAAGTTTGCAGAGACAGCAAAACCAGAACAGTGTGGGAAATTTTGAATAACTGCTGAAAAGTGAAACACAGACATCCCCAAATGCATAGGATCACAGAAAGAGCCTACGTACTTGCTGACAGCTGGGCATCATGAGATACAGGTACACACCATTGACTCCAAACTGCTTACTCACAGGGGCAGAGATGGAAGATTGATGTTCTTCAACATATCCCCTGCAGTTTGTATACAGGGGTGTAGTCCACAATGTCCAGCTCTTGTGTCATCTAAACATCTCAAACTCTCTCAAAGCCCATCTTAAGCAACACGTCATTGGGATAAGAGCATCAGAACTCAGTGTTTCTGGTGGTTATCAGTATGCACTGCATTTCATGCTTAAATACATTCATGGCCAGCAAAAATCCTTTTCTTCATGAGTCAGAAGTATCCTTTACCTGAAATTATTCACTTGCTTCTCAGTGCTTTCCCTAGGTATATTGATAGTTACATTATTGCCTCTGACATGGGTTTTAGCAAGCTGCTTTAGTCGCTTCTTAGGTAGGAAACTGATACAATTGTCAATTCCAGTATGAATGGAGATTCACCTGGTGCTTTGTACTTCCTTTTTCTAATAATCCTGCTGCTGACAGGACAATTTCCAGTTCAATACAATTTTTTTTTTTTTTACTCCTTTTTTTGTTTGCTTTGTTTTGATTTGGACCAAAACCTGAACATTTAGAAATTTCCAGTGAACTGAACTTCTAAGAAGGTGATTCAAAAGCTGCCCACTTGAAGATCAGTTGTCACCTTAGTTCTGCTACCCAAGGTCCCAAGCCTATGACTGTGGTTGGAGCAGTGAAATACACATACTTGGCTACCATATATTAGATCTGGCTGCTCTGGAGTCACAATATCCGAAATCTGCATCAGTCCTGGTATGTTCCATTCGCTGAACCTACTGTGAGCAAAGGCATGTCTTCTGGGAAGCTCCCAGCAATCCAGCCCCACCTGGGGTTCTGCTGAGGTTCCTCAGAGCCTCAGGAGGTCCAGATTACACATCTTAGTGGGTGAAATACCCTGCTCCATGAATTGTCTTTTTTTGTCTCATTAATACTGCCCTATCTTTGTACAAACGCCCTTGTCTGATACATCTTTCTGCTCATGGTCCCTTCTTTAGAGCAAGCCACAGTGACTACAGCGCTGGTGGAGCTGGTGATTGCTGGGGGAAGAGAGGCCACTGCTACAGGGGAAGATGAGAAGCCTTGCCACTCTGACGAGTGGGACAGGCAGTGCAGATAGGAATACACGTACCTATGTACCTTGATTCCCTAAGGCTATATCCAGTCATCACTTGTACTCATCTCGCACTAAATACCATCTACTCTGTTTAGTGAAAGTAATTTTAATGTAATAAAAATATAAAACAGCAGCAGTGAATGAGATTTCTCACTGGGCCCCCCATCATCCTCATCATTTAACACACTCTTTGATGTCATTTTGACCTGGCTCAGCAAATCCTGAATAATGCCAGGGGGATAGCACTGGCTAGGAACTGTTTCCAGTAGAAAGTACAGAGATGACTAAACCACTGGAGCTGGCTTCTTGCTCTTACACTGTCCTCTAGCACTGTCCCCTAGCACTGTCCCAGCAGAGTCTGAATCCCTGGGTATGCAACATGGTACATGTCAGGGGTATGCAGCACATTCCCGCAGTTTCATGTTATGAAAACACTGATCTGGCAGACTGAAACCTGAGCCTTCACACAATTTTAGCTACTGCACAGAAATAATCATTATACTATACAAATGCTGGATGGAGACCCAGAAGAAACCGTGGCCAAAAGCTATGTAATGTGGGCATTGCCCATCTGTGATTGGTTCTGTTTCACTTAGTAGTACAGACATATCCATGGTCATCTGCCTACTAGAACCATCTCTAATTAATTTTCATCACTTAAAACTTAGTAGGGTAAAAACAAAGGGTTTTTTTGTCATACTCCATCCAAACATCTACCAGTTTTCTGTCTGTGTAACCCAACCAAAAACTCTCTTTGAGCTAATGCACTCAGCTTTTAAATGGTGCTTTATGTAATGTTCTGGGAGTTTTCCTTCCAGCTAGTGATCCCCAACCACAACCTCCTTTCCTCCCATCCAGACACAGCTGTTGGAGATTGCAGTTCAGAAATACAGAGCTGGAATTAAAATTACTAGAGAAGCTATCGTCATTGTCTCAATTGCTCAGTTGCTGCTTCATACGTCAAGCCTCACTTTCTGAAGTCTCTTATATGTAAAAGAAAAGCATTTATATATATATTAATATTCTTTCCAAATCTTTGCCAGCTCAGATCCCACCTCTGTCCTTCCCTGCTTTCATCTGCACAGCTCTGTTTCAATTCAGGTTAGTGTTTTAGAGGCTGAGACTCCTTATGATCATTCCTAGCATACTCTTGTAATTGAACTATAAAATTCAAAGGTTTTCTGGATGAAGAGTATCTTATCTGGATCCAATTATTTGCCTTTGCACCCGTGATTGCAGTACCTTGGAGTCACAGGCTTTTCTATTATAGGAAGTCAATTAACTCCTTCCTTATTGCATGGTGGGGGAAACTATCTTCCCTTCCTCACTCTAAGGATTTATTTATTGTCTTCAAAGTTTTTTATAGATATATGATTGAAAGATCCATTTGAATAAGTATGTTATAGGAAAGGAGACAGGGAAGATATTTGTCACAATAGGAAAGGAGACAGGGCAGATATTTGTCACAAACAAAAGTTTACTACTATTCTGAATTGACTTGTTCTTTTGTGTCATTCAAATAAAATCCATGAACCCTTAGTGCTAGAAGATGGTTACTGTTCTGAACTCTACAATTTAAAATATTGGCCATTCCGTATCTTCCAAGTTCAAATAAGGGCCACACCACAGGGCCAAACCATTTATGTAGTCATGAGAGCTTTGCTATCCACAGCAGCTGCAGCAAAAATTGCAGCACCTGAATTCAAGCAGAGGGGCCACTACACAAAGGGTATTACACCAAGCACTGAGATGTTTACTTAATGAGATAAATAATTAGATGGGTCCTTTCTTGCCAGCCTTTGAGCTCCCTTTCCACTGCCTGCAGGGTCTGGTCTAAGAGCACCGACTCCAGGAATGTACTTGGTGTCTGATAGTCAAAGCAAGGCTGAGAGCTGTGGCAAGCTCTGAAATCCCAGGACTGTGGGACTAGAGGGAAAGAAACAAAACTTTTGTGCCAGTCTCATTTGCATAATATTGATCAAATCCTCAACTCAATTTGTTCATGAATTATTGAAACAAAAGGACTAAGTTTACAAATATACACAATATTGTGTATCGCAGTCTACTCCCCATCTGTCCCCATTGGGTGGTAATCATCACACTCATTTTTCCAGGAAAATGAAGACCTCAATTATTGTTACAAAAGTAACATTTGAGTCCAATGAGAAAATTTGTCATTAGACTAGACAAAAAACATTGATGTTAAGCTGTGCTTTCATTAATAGACAAATGAGTAAATGAATGCTGTTAGTTACAGTGTTGCTGCTTATTTTCTTCTGCCATTTTATGCCTAGACCTTGTGTTTTTGTTAAAATAGGAATGATAAACAGCTGTAGTGTCCTGGGTCACAAACTGAAATGGCCTCTTTCAAAGCATGTAAAGCCAATAAAACTGCAAAACCAGGTCTAAAACAAAATCCTGTGCTGACAGAATAAGCCTGAAGTATACTCACTTGCTAATTTTTTCCCTAATTACACTTGATTACAACAGATGAGAATGCCTTGATTCTTACTGATAGCAATAGAGCAGATGCACTGAATCTCTAAGTCCTTTCTCCTGCTATAATAACCTGGACCGTCTCCATGTTTCTCAAAAAGGAGTGAAGGGTAAGTGTTGTGTCACTATACTCCAAAGTACAGATTTGATATGATTGTTGTTTCTTATAATTTTTAATAGTAAGCTCTTCTTTTTCTCCTCTAGCTCATCTTTTTGTTCTTTCTCCCTTGGAAGGCTGCCAGCTTAGTCCATGGTTACTACCTCTTCTTGCCTTCTCTAGAGATATAATGGAAGTCCCTCAGAACATTAGACATGGAAATTTCCTGTGCTGGTATGTCTCTTACTGCTTTTCAACACCCTTTTAGACTATGGAGCCATTCTTTTTCCCATCCTTAAATTGCCTCTTATATTTCCTTATCATTAAAAAAAAATCCTCCAGGTTCCCATAATGTGGCCTAACAACACATTTTGTAATGCCTTGAGCTGTTAAGAGCAGTGTCTCCATTATTTGTGCACTCTAGCTATTTATTTATCAGTGCTCTGGCCATTTATAGGCAGCAGAACAGCTGACTTCCAACTATTAGTGCAGGAGTTTCATTGCTTTTTAAAATCAAACCTTCATCCTTGAGAAGGATGAGGCTCCCCTCTTCTGTTTCAGAGGCAGAATCCATTAAATTTGTATTGAATGTCTAATGCAGCTTGGAAGAGCAGAAACAAACTGCTGCTGTGACCATCACAATACTCATTCTTTTCCTCACTGTTTCATAAGCATTAAAAATTGGCCCTAAAGGTAGGACTCAAGCAAGTCAGGGACTCAAAACTGGTTAAACTGGGCAATTAGAGCAGTTATGTGCCTGTAACTGTTGGAAGCAGCAAGACTTACTCAAGGTATGCCATGACCTTATAATTCTGCCTGCAGGGACAAAGGGGATGTTAGTCCTGTGTATCCTCTGCTGATCTTCTGTGCTATTCCATAATATTCTGCTTATTTCACAATAAGCTAATGAGCCTACCATGTTGCAACTTCACCCCAGAGCTACTTAATTCGTTGGGCTGGCAAGTGTACTGTTTGCGGGGGTGATAAGTGCCAGCAGAGCTCCCAGGTCATCAGGGTTTGTGACATGACCCCTGTTTGTGGTCTGGGCAGAGTCTGCTAGTAGCATGAGTGCATCTCTGCCAGGCTCTGTCTTGTGACCAAGGCACCTCAAGTACATTTAAATAAAGGCCTTGTCCCTCCAACTAGTCACTTGTTGATCACCTGCCTATATTTCTCTACCAGAAACTATTCCACATGATGGTCCTACAGCATCTCTGCCGGTGAGAACTGTGAGGGAATGGTTAATACAGTACTTTCCCCTGATAAAAGAAAAGGCCTCAGAAGGTGCATGTGTGTGGGTTGGCTGTTTAGCCTTGACAAATACCATCTTTGGATTTAACTCTACTAGGCTGGGTGGTTCGGTTCACCCTTTTTGCTTTTCCAAGGATGAGGTAGCCTGGTAAATGAGTCCTATCACACTCATGCTCCACACTGCCACTAACAGCATTTTGCTCTGGACATCATCATCATCATCTGAGCTCTAGGAGCATAGAAGGTTTCACTGTAGGATGCTCTATTCAGAGTGCCATTGCTCTGCCAATGCAAAAGGGCTTTTCATCCTCTCTGACCAGGCTTATCAAGATTCAGGAAGTGAAACAGAATGGGTAATGGAAATGAATGGGCCATGGAAATGAACATGGTAGTCAATAATACAGATCCTGTCTGCAGCCTAAAGAAGACCAAACAAAACAAAACACAGAATCTACCAAAAAAACCCCTACACTAGCAAAAAAGTAAGGCATAAATGGGTTTCTGATTATAGTTTTGTTATAAAATCACTCATCTCTCACAAAATTGTAGAGAAGAGCCTTCTTTTCTGTGTGCAGAAAGGAGATACGCCTTGAGGTACAAAGCACTTGGGATGTGAAGGAGGTCTTAATGGGTGACTTGCTTTGATTAAGTCAGCTTCTGAACTTTGAACACTTATTTCTTAGGCAATCTTCAAAGACTACATTCCCTCCAGATTCCTCAGAGAGTCAGGCCTCTACAAAGAATGGGCTTGTCTTTGTATTGCAGAGTTGTTTGCTCTACAGTAATTCTTGCTTTCTACTGAGCTTACTGAAACCCTCATTAGTGCCTGTGATCAGTTGGCACCACCATTCATTTTCCATTTTGTGTTCTGCTTGAATTTGTCTGGCTTTCAGAGCTCTGCTCATCTCTGAGCACAAATAGGCTCTCAGTTCTTCACTATCTGAAGGAAGTAATTACTGTGCTCACAGCCTCTGGCTCCTTAGCCATCACTAATGCCTAAGGAAATTTCAGAAGCATGGGCCAAGACAGACTCTATTCCCTATCACACAGTTACCCCAGCACACTGAGTTTTCTGACATCTTTGTTGCAAAGCCTCCGTAACGTGGTCTGTGTCCGGCACTGCCACAGCTGTAGTGTCAAAGTGCAAATGCCTAACATTATTCAGTGCACTTATCCTCATGAGGAATACATTTCCGACGCAGCAAAGTGTTTTCTCCCTGTTTGTAGATGGGAACTGAGGTCTCCAGAGGGTGAGATTTAGAAAGTTTCATCTCCTGGACACATTTGTCTATCCCTACTGCCTGTAGAGAGACCCTTAATAACTTCAGGATCTAGAACATCTAAACACGAGTTAGATCCTGTCCTGCATTTCTTACTGAAAACCGCAGAGGAAGTAGTTTATGATTCAGGGAATTGGGCATGAGTATTTTGCAGCCCCAAATATTACTGAATGTGTTGGTTAATTTTTCCTCTTAATATTTCCACCTTCTTGTACTTGGATTCAAGAGAGAGCTGACATATTCTGTACCCTGAAAAAAGATTCTTTTTCCCTGTCATGTATTGGAAAAAGACCAAGAAGGTACATCTCATTCCAGAAAGAAGTTAGAAAGACAATCAGTCCATCCTTGAGAAATGACCAAAAGGCATAATTGTGATTTGGTTGAGTTGTTTTCTTTTACAATTGATTGGGCTCCAAGCAAAGGAGATGCACTTGGCAATGAGAGACAGCCACTCCTACTGCACTGTCATTATAAGTCAATGACTAACTGGAAATGCATCAATAAATATACAGACAAGATTTGTAAAGACAAACTGACCCTAAAACAGCAGCTGAGTACAGTACTGTAGGCTAAAGTCACAGGCAACCTTTAGCACACTTTGAAAGCTGATCACTGAACATTTATAATATTTGCCATTCAAATTGTACCACACCATAACCTGAAACTAGGCCATAACCCATTTTTGGCTTCAGCAGTACTTTTCAAGATATAACCATTTAGCCACTTTTTTCCCCTTTTGGGGTAGATTTTGAAAGCAGAGGCAAGGCAGATGTTCATGGGCTCCAGAATGAGAACTTCCACAGGAACTTCAACCTCGTGGTGCCGCAACACCATTGAAATCTGTGGCAGTAGTAATTTCCAAGGTAGCTATAGCATCCGTCTAATGACTATACTGTAGTAATGTTTCCTGACTAAAAAGAGATGGAAAAACTGATTTATTGCTGATAATAAGATGAAGACTGGGCAAACTGATTTTTTTGGAGAGTTGCCAGAGATTGTAGGCATTTCCTGATGTAGATCTTCTCTTGAAGCTCTTATCCATCCATGTTTCTTCCCCTCTGAACGCTAGCATCTAGATATCCCATTTTTCTTCATCATGGTTCCCATAAACTCCAACTCACCCACATTTATGTAGCTTCATTATTCCCTGAAATCTCTATATCCACAGCCTTATCTTCTCATGTTCTGGATTCTTGGTACTCCTAGGTTCAATTTTACAAGAATACTTCTCTGCTACAAAAACACCACAGCATTGCAAGAATGGAAGCTACTCCTTCCTTAGGGACAACAGGCAGTGAGCCTTTCTTTTTAGTTTCACATACAAGTCTAAATCTATCTGTTTCAGAAACTAAAAGTCAATGCAAAGAAAGGCAATGAAAAAACACGTGTGTTAGATGTAAAAAGCACTTATAAATGTCTGTGTTCCATGACTTATCTCTCTTTGTACTGATGCTTCTGAGGATACTTCAGAGGAAGTCAGGTGCTACAAGAGTGTGTATAGACAAATCTATTAATTTCCACAAGATTAATATGCTGTAAGGCAAAAATCCCTTTCCATTAACTTGAGCTAAAGCAGATTTTATTCTGTGGAACTTTCATAGATTCTGTCAATACTGTTGTGGGGGAGATGAATAAGCTACACCTTGCAATAATTGTGTTAATAGAAAGGACTTAATCTGAAATGAAGAAATGGTCCTTGATACTGTGGTTTGGTATCTTCATGCACCCTTTCTAAGTCATGTTAAACATGCTCACTACATTTGCTACTCATTTTAATAATTTTCAATCTCGACCAACAATATTGTCTACTGTCCCTATATGTTCTTTATTTCAGAATTTCTTGTCCCCCATATATGCCTGTTTCTGTCTAATTGGATATCCAAACATGGCACATTTTCCTTTAAACACATCCATGGTACTCTGCCTTGAGCATCAATATATGTAAATAATATTTAAGTGACCCAGGGAAACTTGTATAGGTGCAATACAAAACATCCCCATAAAAAGCCATGAAGGTGTATTGCAAAAGGATTACTTAACCCTTTTTTAAGAAAGAAATCTATTCTCCTGTCAGATTAATTCATCCTATTTAAACAGGCATTATGCAGGTACTTCGAAACACCTTTATATTTTTCATGTATATTTGACTAACTGGTTTCCAAATCCCGCCAGTCATAAAACCTTTATACTGATTTCAGTGGGTTTGGATACAGCCACAAAACCACACAGCCAGGAAAGCAGTTACAAATGCAGGGGAAAGTACTACAATGACAAATACAGCTCAGACTGACACTACATGCTGCTATTGCACAGATCTTCTCTAAGAAGAAACTGTGTAAAGTCTGTGCAGTAGGAATTTCTAAAAATGTAAAGAAATAATTCAGCATGGAAGGGGTTGAACTCAGCTCCAGGTCTTGTCATGGAAGATAAAGATAAATTGGAAGTTTGTGGCTGGATAGGCAATACCAATTATAAACTGACTATGCTCATTAACACTTACAAGCTCTATCAGTTCTTTCTGAAAGCTTAAGAAGCTGTGCTTTAAGACTCCCTCTGTGAAAGCTGACAAATAAGACACAAAATACTGAGGAGTACCTGGACCAGACAAAGTGAATTGAACAAACATAACTTTAATAAGAGGATAAAGCAACACAATAAAACAATAAACCAATAGGAGATAAAAAATTAATCTACAAAATAAGCTATGTCAATATTACTAACCTTCTCATGGGTCCATGGCAGCAGTCCAAATGTAGATTAACCTCCTTATCCTGGCTAAGAAGTATCTGAAATAGTCAGTCTTTGCAGTGTGTGGAACTTCAGGGCATTTAATGCTGGGTAAAAGGCAGCTTTTGTTATTTGTACTCCTACTCTTCAACTCTACCACCACTCTTACTGCCTTCCTACCCACATCTGTCGTCATTGCCAGAGAACTTCTACAGCTGCTGTTGGACTTCAGCCTGTGAGCTCTTCTAGGCCTTCCAGGAGACTACTTCAGTGCTTTGCTCTTAGAGGGATTATAAATTTGCTCTTCAAAATGGACAGTATTTGCCACAATTTTTACTTGTCTCAAGATCTTTTACCCTACCATTACTGGCGGCAGCCGCTGTCAGAGCAACGTTTGTCTATGGGAATATTTATCAAAGTTTTTGTTTCTCTAAGTTTCCAAACAGGAATTGCAGTCCTAAAATTGCTTCAAATTTATTTTTTTTTCTCTAATGAAAGTATCCTAAGTTATTGCATGTCTTGCATGTAAGTGATGTCTGGTGCAGCTGTTCCCTTCCCCTCGTTGTGGACAGGTGCCAAGAGAGGACTCTTCTCCCAGATAGGTCTCTGCCTACATTGAGTACTTTGGTACATATAAAGAATTTCTACATCTGTTTACTTTGAATTGAAAAATATCTCCAGTAAGGAGAACAGTGAGCTGGAATTTCCATTTAACATTGCAATTTTTGTCTAGTAAATTTCAGATAATTATTTCTGAAGTAATCTTCTGGGTAATAGAATATGAGGGCATAGTGTGATTTGGCTCCCATTCTGCTAAACACATATACCATCTACTTTCAATTACTTTGGTTGCTTGATACCCAACACCTACATTCAAGAGTCCAAGTTCTCTGTAGCAACCTGTGGAGGAATGTAGACACTTTTGAATGGTGATTCTTAGCATGTAAATTAGGTACATAAATTGAGGATATGTAGTCACACCTACAATCAACAGATCAAAGAGAAAGGTCTGCAGGAGTGCACAGTATGAAGGATATATAGCTCAGAGAGAATGTGGTGCTACCTCGTCTCCACCAGGAAAACAAATTGTCTTTATTAGCTCTAATTTAACAACAAATTTCTATCTCATCTGCCTTCCACAGAGCAACTACAATGCGCTTTTGTGCTATCCCTGGTGCTCTGGATGGACTGTTTGCCTCTGGCATAGCACAGCACAGTGCAAATTCAAGACCTAGCATGTGCCCTGGTGCTACATTCATGGCAGCACTTTCTCCTAAAAGTAAGAAAGTGTTGAGTGTCAGATACAATAAACAGGAGCATAGAATGAGTCTTCAGAGGAGAAAGGCCATGGAAGGTGATGTTCTCTACAGAGCCCTGTCCATTGGCCTAGCTTCTGGCTTGTTGCTGGACTCAACACTCTACTAAGCCCAGCCAGGTCTGGGAGTTCACATGGGTTTGCATTGAACCCAACAAACTACTGGGACTCAGAGATCTGTGGGGTGGGGTGTGTTTGTACTCCCCAACATCCCTGGCCTTCAAAATGCAATCAGTAGGCACCTGACCTGGGCTTGGGGGAAATCAGGTGTCTGGCAGGGGTTTTTGGTTCTGGTCTTTAGCTACAGGACAGTGGTGACACTGGTCCCAGAGGTAAACTAGTGTGAGAGACAGCAGAACTGTTCTCATGCCAAACCTTAACAGTCTTTCCATAATTCACACAAATAATCTGCAATCCAGAAAATGATATTTGATTGTTGCTAAAAATACAGATTCTAGAAGTTTTCAGGCTAACAGACAAAACCCAAACCATAAGGGTACACGGGTTATTAATTAAAAAACCCCAATTGCTTAAATAAAAAAGTGAAAAAAAAATAGGAGAAAACATTAAATTACTACCATTATCAAAGGTGAAAACTTAAAAGGGTTATTTAATGAATCTTCTACTAAAAGAGGATGTGAAACAAAGTTCTGTCAGACCTGTCCCATGAAAAAACATTTTCTTTCTAGTGAAGCATTTATAATCTTCTATGATCAAGTGCATTTTTCTATGAAAGTGAGATGTACCACAAACTAGATGCAATCATGATTCCTTCAATGAAAATGAAAATATTTTGACTCTTCACATTGGCTAAATGCACAAAAAAATCTTTGATCAAGTATGTTTGTGACCTCTGTTGACGTAATATATAAATAGACAATAACTACAGCAGCTCTCTTAAAATTTGAGGATATGTTTTGGTGTTGTACATGAGTAGACTTACATACTGACATTTATAGAGCACATATGTAAAGAATTCAACTTGACTGGCACACCCTGTCCCTTGGAACGGATTGCACTACTCTTCTCCCATGAAGCTTGTGTATATATAAAGGAAAGAACTGCATGCATTATTTCAAGGGATGAAGTTAATAGGAATTTAAACAGATAGCTATAAACTTGGTAAAGTGAGAATTAGTACAGACTGTGGTGCACATTGATTCCAGACTGCAGATTTGTGGATTTTCATTTTATACTAAGTAAACAACCACACTGGACCATTAATGATATGCTCCCTGTTTTCTGGGTTCCCAGCCCAAGACAGCCACAGTTTGAATTTCATAGATGCTGACAACTCAGTACAGCTGAAGCCAGCAGCTGCCATGATTGACTAGAGGCCACTGGACTAGTTCCAGACACCTCCAGTGAAGAACACAGGTAATGCAAATACTTAGTTTAGAGGCTGCTCCTGGAAATTCTGGGATAAATATTTATGAAATTTACAAAATACCATATCAGTGTGCTGAGATGACCAACTCATTTGTGTTTGTAGTCTACTCTGATCCTATGGTAACAAGCTAAAAGAGAGTAACTCATTTAATTGTGGACACAAGGTTAAGGTTACACACAATACTCAAGACAAAGTCACACAGTGAGTGAGAGGAACCAGAACAAATCTCGTCACATTATGTCACCCAGTCAGCACTTTGCATTTACAACACGAAAGTACCTTTTCCAGGAGACTAAGAAATAGGTCCCAGTGACTTCCTCTGAGCATCTAAGTGACTTTTTCAGATAAGTAACAACAGTGCTTTTGTTTTGCCAAATCACAGTCTGTATCATTATACTGGATGACATAAATATTAAACAGACTTCATAACTTCATAACTTCATAAATATTAAACAGACTTCTTGAAGTCCAGACAGCATTTCTGCTGTTTCTTAACTTTTACAATTCAGAGTAAGTAACCAATATTATAAAGAAACAAAAGAGCTGCAGTCTTACATATAATTTCTTATCCAAAATGATGCGTAGTTAACACGAACTGTCCAATTTCTATACTTGTACCTGGTATAGCCATTTAAATTAATTTTTAATTATATTGCTATATAATTCATAAACACCATGCAATATATATAATATGCAATATTAATATATTTCTTGTTTAATATTATTTTATTTTTTATGGAAACATGTTGATACTATTTATAGTTATAATTGACTATAAAATATTGTTTAGTATGTTGCTCTTTCTTTAAAAACCACTTTCCTACTGGAATACACACTTTACAGCACTGGAGACATTTATGTTTGATTACTGTCCTGCTTACACCAACGATTATTTGAGGCCATTAAAAGGATCTTAATTTAAAGACAGAAAAAGCATCCACAAAATTATTAGGAAAAAAGGACTTGTGACAAAAACAAAAGCTTGTCCTCTGAGGTTCAAAGGATGCACAGAATTGGATGCAACTAGCAAGAGAAAAGTAGTGGTGTTACAGAGACTGAAGAGTACACCAGCCAAACCTGTCAGACTGTTCCTGGTCCATTCAGATGTAAAGTTGACGTACTAAAATCAGTTCACCTTATCTACATAACTGTACTGCTTCAGTGAGAGTATATTTCACTAAGGTAGGATGATGCCTTAGGATTTAACTTTCATATTTTTCATACATTTGTAATCCTGCAATTCTTCAGTGTATAACTCTAAACTGCATATAGAGTGTTAGCTAGTGTTTTTTCCCACTTTGGTCAGACAAAAAATTCTTCTCTAGGCCTGGGAACCAAGGACACCTTACTGTCTCAGGCCCCAAGAAATGTAAACAAAAGTTGGGGGGAGGCGGGGGAGAGGGGATGGGGGTAAATTACTTCATTACCTGAAGCTGTAATTGCAAGATTAACCCCCAATATGCAAATGTACCAAACTTATAAAAGTATGAAAACCTGTGACCCATCGTCCATTTTGGGTGAAGCCCGTGGGGGCTATGTTTGCCCTAAATGTACCTGAAGGCCCTTCATAAATATAACCACTTTTCACTCTGCTATTTTGTGTGGCTTCTGTTTTTATGTAGTCCCGATAAGTCTTCAGGTAGACTAAATTAGTTCTTATGCTACACAAAACTAGGTGAAGATCCTAAAAAGGTGGGTGATTTACCAGTGAAAGGTCCTTTGGAAAATGTTCCCCATACACACATTCACATCATGGGCATGCCTATTTACAGCTATTTGACCTAGAATCGTCTTAGCCTTGCCAGGACCCAGAGATGGCCCGTCCAGGCTTTTCCTTGCTCTCTAACCTCCTCTTAGAACTTAATCTGCATAACTCTCCACTAGGTCTCATGCAGGGTTCAACTGACAAGGCTTTCAAAAGAAAGCCTATTCAAATGAATAGTTCTTAACACATGTGTATATCAGTTTCACTATGAACCAATACTCCCATTTACACCTAAATCTCAAATGTTGCCTAAACTTTGCAATCCTTATAATGAAGCTGAATTTTGGCCTTTTAATGTCCAGATGAGTTTGTATGTGAATATTCAGTAACTATGTGCCTATAACTATGCATAATATTAGTCCCTGGTGAAACCAGAAGAGTGAATTTTAAGATAGATGATTATTTTTAAGAAATCCAGCGTCAAAGACTAAATTTAAAGCTTTTTCCCAATTATCCAAGATTTAGAAGAAAAGTCAGCCTATGTATGCTAATTATACTGCTGTAATAATTATTGAAGTTACATTATTGATCATGGTGTGTGATAAAAAATATTCAACGGTCTTTTTTTTCCCTAGCATGCATTACAGAAAGGATTTGTATTTCTTTTCCAGAAATCATTCTGAAACATGCTGGCATGTAAGTGGCACCAAACTGCACCCTTCAGATGACTGGGAGTTTTGACATATGAGCACATTTTTCTTGCCAGAGTGTGCAGATGCTTGAGTGGTACTTTAACGTAATAAAAGAAGTGCAAGACCAACCGCGGCATGAGTATTTCTCCACTATTGCTCTCTATTCAATTGCAGACGTAAATACTGCCATAACAATTCTCAAGGCAGTGGAATAGCTGCAACACCAATTAAAAGAGGAATCCTTAAGGGTTCTTGCAATCAATCGAGATGACTGTTACCATAGTCTGTTATTTAAACTCATGCTTGTCAATCCTTTGATGTTACACCTGCTACATGGCAAAACACTTGAATTCTGACAAATTAATGTTTTTACATGGTGTTTGAAAGGGAACTTTCCTGGCTAATAGCAGGACAAAAGATATGGTGTACTGCTAAGCGAGGGCATCACTGGGATTTTACAAATAAATTACAATGCACATTTTGGCATTTCCTTTTCTTTAATTCTGAGAATATTGCAGAAAAGTCTTCCTGTCTGGGAGCTTAGATGACCACAAACAATAAAACAAGCCATAGAGAAACAGATGGCAGCTGCTATCGCTGTCTTGCCTGCACAACCTACATAATGCATTGCATAGCTTTGTGCAGTAAACATTTGGTGTAAGAAATACTACAGGGATCAGCAAAGTAATTTTTTTGTTTTCACATAGAAGTATTTATAACCACAGGTGATTTGCACACAGGGACAGATTTTGTTGTAAGGCGTGGTGTGGTGACTTGGTGTCCCTTCTGGAGACACGTGTTTCGTTCTCTTGCTGTGTGTGCCATGGTCAGTGCTGTGCAATGCATGTAAGGGTCTGACTCATCACAGGATCAGCAGGAGGGCTGAGCTGCCCCGAGGACAATTACTGCTGTGAGTATGAGTGAGCAAAAGGTTTTGCTTTCCTCCTGGCTGGACGTGTCTCAATAGACAGAATTCAGAAGTCAAACTGTGGTTAGCACTGTGATAGTAATCACTATATACAAATACTAGAAATAAGGCAGAATAAAGCCTAGGCCTTAGGTACTTGCCTAACCAGGCATGCCTAAGGCATTCATGCCTGCAGACTCCCCCAGTTCACAGGCACTCTTTTGGCTGTTAGTGAAGAAATAAAGATGCCAGCTTTGGGTGAGAGTTCAGCTCCCCAAAGAGGCAGAGGGCTTAATGAAGAATTGATCAGAACAATCTAGCACTGCTATGAAACACTAACGTAGCTAATTTTTTGAAAGTACTTAATTTATTGTCTGGACATGTTTTGAAGTTGTCTTATACTCCCACAGAACACCAAGAGTTTCAGATTGTATACCTGATATTTCAAAAAAAATTTAAAATTAATATTTGTGTTTCTATGACATGGATGTTTATATCTGTATATGTTAGAAGAGATTGAAAGAAATGTTCAAAGTTATTTCAAGCAGCATAACTTTCTTTTACTGTGCATATTGCTAGAAATATTAATGTTATTTTGTACCATGGGTTGCATATAGAGAAGAGGCATTCTGGATCCACTTATATTTTTTTTGTATAAACCTTCTCAGCTGTGCAGCCACACTGGAGCCAATTACTCCAATTATCTGAGATGACAAGATTAAATTTTGCATATTCATAGTCTTGGAAAGAAGGGGAGGTCATCAGGAGGATGAGAAATGTTATTTATTATGAGAACAGGTGACATTTAATCTGATGACAGCATCATGCACAAATACAAATGAACTAAGCCATAGTTCTGAGTGAAAGCTGCAGTTGCAGATGGAGACACTTTTGAAACAGATGAAAGAAGAAAGAAAATCAGTGATTTGAAGATTTAGCATAGGTTGGTATAACATTATTTCCTGAATATTCAGGCAAAATGAAAACATTATTTCCTCTAAAATTAGGAAATGGTAATATATTTAAATTAGATTGACTAAAACATGTTATTTCTATGAAAAGCTAACCAACAATACTCTAGGTATTTTGGCCCTTGGTATTTGTCTAGCCTTAAAAATGAACCTTAAAGATAAAACTTGTGATTAAAACCCTTTCATTTATGGATAACTAGTCCTTCATCCTTGTAATATCTTGCCACAATTGCATTCATTTCTTGATCACTGCAAGCAGTTAGAAATTACATGGGCAGAAATGACATGGGCATCTGTTGCAGCACCCCTGACACGGCACGGTCCCGCAGGGCCCATCCCTGCCCACCCTGTGTCTAGACTGTACTGCCCGAGCTGAGCTGCCCGGACAGGCAGGACGGAGCCCAAGCTGCCCGTCTCCGGTGGAGACGGCAGCACGGAGAGCCAGTCGTGCCGGGACAGCCGGGGCAGCTGCGGCCGCGGAGAGTCCCGGGATCCCTGCACGCACCCAGGAGCTGCCGGCTCCGGGGACCACGTGCTGGCGGACTGCGGTCTCGCTGGGCTGGCGACCTGTCAGTCAAGCCTCGTCCTGCCTGTTCTCTCGGTGGTTGGCTTGAGTCAACGTTCTGCCTCTGTTCCCTAGATCTTAAAAGCGCATCGCGTGGTCAAATGTGCGCTTTTTTCCTTCTGCACGTGTTCGCATTAAACCTGGACTGCTGTGCGGAGGAAGCCCCTCCTATATATCTCTCTGTCTCCGCTATGCTTATTCCACGTGGTGTGGAGTCGCTACTGCAGCGCGTCCGCTCTTAGACTCGCCCTACTCCTGTGAAGAGGAGCTGAAAGCAGCGCCCGTGGGCGCAGCTTTCCAGTCCACGCGACGGGCTCTCTGCAGCATTTGAACCCACCCACCTGTGGCAGGCATCTATTTCTCTCTTCAATCTGTTCCATTCTTTTCTCTAATTCTCCTAGTACTTTGATCCTGGATTATTTCTTATCTCCTGTTTCATTGCAAGTAGAGTCACGGGGTTTGAGATCCTTGGGGTCCACCTCATCAATGGTTTTTCTCAATTTTTTGTTCTTAGCAATGCAGTAAATGACTAATTTGCATTAGCACAAGACAGAACTATGCAGACACCAACAGCTACATAGTGCAGAAGAAGTAAACAGATGGAGAGAGGGAGAAGAAAGACGCAGCAGATACTGAAATACCACAGATGATATTTAGGCAGAAAACAGGCATAGTAATCAGTGTACTGAAAATACTGGTTCGTCCTCATTGAAAGTTATATGTGATGTTTCTGTACTACCTTCCTATTCAATTTTAGTTTAGAATCAAGAGTTCATTCTTTGCTAAATTTCCTGCTGCCTGTTAGTCTGGTTGCATTTCATCGCATACATTCATTTTTAAATTATATCTCGATTTTAATATTTAACATGTAATATAGGATTAAAAAGAAGTCCAAGCACTATGGCCTTTCTGTTCGATTGGTACTCCTGTTTCAGAAGCAGTGACTTTGAATAGCAGTAATAACAGGTGATATTGAATTTTAAAAGTAGTTAATGGGGAAATAGGAAACTCCAGACTTTTCCAGTAGTTGCTTATGTGAGTTTGGAGCAATCACTGACTCTCCCTCTAGTTATAACACAGGCTCTTTAGGGCAGGGACTGCCTTCTTCTCCATGTTCTTACAACAGCAATGCTTCTCTGCCACGTTGGACACTGGTGGACCTTACAGTTTGGGTTGTCTGACTTTTCTGAGACCAAGCAGAACACAGAGCAGTCAGAGCAGTCAGAACCAGTGATTTACTAGATACCATTTTTTCTAACTTGCTAGGAGTAGCTGAAGAAGTACAGACAAGGATATCCAATGCATTAGCTATTTTAGTTAGCGATAAATTAATGTCACCACTTAGTGACAAATGTCATATCAGCTTAATGAACACTGCAACTGTTCTTCTAATAGTGTAGTATTATGTAGACTTTTACTTAAGATAAATTTGGATCTATAATTTTAATGCAAATTATTTTGCTCTGAGAAAATTAACCTACTGAATTATTTCTAAGACAATAACCAAGTCAAACGTAGGTGTTTAAGCTCTCATTCTAGCCACTAAATACATGATTATTGCTTCACAGAGTAACCTGAATATCATCATCTGAAACAACTACCTTGTTGTTGAAGTAGTTAATAAGCTCTGGGCAATTTCTCAGTGTCCTTTCCAAACCTCAGCTAAAGAAAACTATGTGGTAATGTGAGGATTCATAGCTGAGTCTCTCACATTCTGGCATACTCAAAGCATATTCCAATTGCTAAGATTTGTGTCAAAATTTTCAGGCCATGTGCCTAGAGCCTGAGGAAATGCAGACTAAGGGTTTTCAGGAATTCCACTAGGAGACGTACAGACTGCACTGCTGGGTGTGCAGAAGCTACACAGATTTGTTTTCCTCAGTTTAGCCTCACTGTAGACAAGAGTATAAATAAGGTGAACATACATCACCAACGTCAGAAATAACTGAGATAGAGTTTATGGAGTTTTCAAAGGATCTGATGATTACAAGACCATGACAGTGATCCTGTATAATTTTTAGTATACTTGTGTAATGCATAAAATCTCCCAAAGAGTTTACTTTCGTTTTTATGGCAAATGTCTTACAAAAATATTTGATAATATAATGAGACAATCCATAAATAGAGTTCAGATGGAATGTAGCTCTTTAGTAATGAGGAATCCCAAATATTTCAACTTTTCAACTCTTCTAAAAATTAACAATACTGTGGTAAAGTGACTTGAACTACCTGCCACCAAAAACCAGTTTCAATTTCTGCAGAGAGCATCAGTTGTTTGTAGATAAGTCATTTTAATGTTTTGATAGTAAATTAATCAAAAGTATATTTTAAGTATTAATTAAAATGAGATTATTCCAATAAACAATTTTGATTGGAAAAGGAAATATGAAAGAAGTTTTGAAATTGCTGCAAAAGTAATATATGATTTCAACATGTCTAAACCAATTTTTTTTATGACTTATGTTTACAAGCTGATTCACATTTTTTAAAAATAAGAAAAACACCACAGAATGTTTTATAAAAAGGGCTAAGTAGACAGGAGAGAAAACAAACTGTTGAGATTGTGGATACAGATTTTGAAACATTTGAAACACAAAATTAAATGTTTGTGTTTTCTTTTGTTTTGTAAGAAACCAGAAAATATTTTTTAATTCTACCCAAATAAAATCTCCCTTCCCCATTCTACCTCTCCAAAATTTCTTTGAGACATGGAAAGAAGTCCCAACTGATTAAATAAGTCAAAATCTAAGTGTCAAAAAATCAGTTGTCAAGATGGGAAACTTTAGGTCTGAACAGACTTAAAAGACACACTTGAAATATTAGAGTGAACACACACACTACAAGACCTTCATGAAGCCCAGGTATTCCTGCTTTGATTGTGTAGGGAAATTACATCGTTTGTAGTTCACTTCACTTAAGATGAACTGTAAATACTTTAGCAATGTTTAAAAAAGTCTGGATATGCCATAGAGGAATCAGGGTTTTTACACAGAGCAGGAGGCCTTACTGACCCAAGAAACTCACAGCATTGCCAAACATACCTCATGTTTCAACACTGACCATTCCTGGAAGAATTGGATTTACTACATGGCAAGTGTGCCCCATCTGTGAAGCCCCATCATGGACCGTAGCACAGGCAGTGGGATCCCCAGTGGGTTACTGTGTTAGCTCAAGATTAGTTAAGTCTTGAAACTAACACTGACGGGATCTCCAGAAACTGTTTTAGAGAAAACAGTTTTAAGATTTTGTGATTAGCGGGCAAATTGCTCAATTATTTCCTCAAATGCAACATCATCACACCAACTATTTAACCACTGTTGTCTCTGTGTAAAATGGAATGCAATTATGAGATAAGTAAGAAATTGCTTATGCTGTTTACCCAGCAGATAAATGTAATTTCAAATGGTGTACATTTCATTTAGTTTTCTTCTCAACGTAATGCCACACATCACATTAATGTTTTCAATTTTTTGCTGCTGTTTCTAGGATAAACTGTTATGCACAAGCGTAAAACTGAAATTATTTTCCCAAAAGGAAACTTTTAGTGAAAAAAAAAGAAAAAAGAAATTGTAAAAGTTAAATGTCAAATTTCTAGGCGTATCACAGAATTGTCATGAGAAAACCTAGAATTTAAAGGCTTGCTTTCAGCTTCTTGTTTTGTTCTGAAAAGTATATTTTCATCTGCACAGATCCTCTTTGTTTTGTAGATTCGTTAAATCTTTCTCCCCCTACCACATTTTCTCTTCTCACCATCTGCAGTGCAGATAAGAAGGAAAAAAGAGCACTTTAGAAGAAAGAGGTAGATGCAGGCAGTCACTACCTGAGTGCGAGCCTCAGCCCAATCAGTAACTCAGTCTGGACACTATTGTTTAGTTGGATAATCTGCAGGAACACCGTCCCTCCTGTCTCCTTGACCAAGCTCTCAAGACAAGCAAGAAAGTTTCCTGATAGCTCTGTTGCTTTAGAAATGCCAGGTCCATGTTTCCCATGCTTTGTCCTGCAGCCTCCAGTGATGACCACCATCAGGTGCAGTTTTGGTGACCTGAGCCCCTGGAGAAACCTCCAGCCTCCTACCTTGACCACGCAGACTGTAGGCTGATGCCGTATCTCCCTCGTGTCCGTGCTGCACCTGCCCGGGCCTGGCAGCTGGGAGGCGGCTGCCGTTCAGAAGAGGCACAGCAATGCTGGAGTGCTGCTGGTCCTAAAACAAAAGTCTTCAAAGTGCGAAAGTATATCTCCTGGGGCTCTGTGGTGTGTTGACATGAGTTCAAGGGTTCCTGACCAAAGCTGTCTGCACCTGCCTGGCCAGAGCAGGGGTGACAGAGATATGCCCTATCTGCATCCGCCTATGTCAACATGTCCCCAGCGCGGCCTTGGAGCAGGGACTGCTTACACAGCGTGGCATGAAGCGATTATTTCATCTAAGAGGCCCTTTCTTTGGTTGCTTCTATTTTGTTATGAGGACTTACAAAAATAAGTTATTTTTCTCCCAGGTTTTATGAATCTCATCATCTTTGCAATCAGTGCTTGAATACTCTCTGAATGACATCAGGATTTTATCTCTTGCAGGTGGAGGTGTTTTCTATGCAAAGAGACTGGCCCAGAGGCCCATTCCAAAAAATATTATTTGGAAAGGGCTCTCAGTAGGGAGAAACTTTGTTTTGGTTAGGCTTGCACTCCAGACAAAGATTTCAGTGGTCTGTTGAAACAGAAATGTCACCTTGCCAAGTTTAACATTTCCACACCCCTGAGAAATCCAAGATGCTAAGAGCTGGGTAATGAAGTAAATGGCTTGTTTGAACCAACATGGGCCAGATATCCCATTCCAGGGATATCTAGTAGCTTCAAGGTTAATATACCTCAGTTGCTTATGATGCTGTCTTCATATTTAAGTTATTTTTATCCCTTTCATCTGCCTTGTCACTTTGAAACAAAAGGTGTCTTTTTCAGAAGCTGACTCTTCTGATGCACCTTAAATGCTTGCTAACTGATTTGAAAAGTAATTTTGAAGTAAATGGCATACATGTATATTAAGCACTTGTTCTGTCAAGGGAAGGCTCATTCTTTGATCAAAGTCCAATCATTTTATACTTCTGCTCCTCTATAAAAAAATTGATATTTTGCAAATACTAGTACTGTGTATCTCCCTAATGTTTGCATCAGAAAGGAAAAAGAAAAGCTGAATTGGTCTCCTGCAAATGCAATGTACATTGGGCATGAAAATTTCCAGAAGGCATGTTTTCTCCGGTTCTGACCATGCAGGAGCAAGAGGTTCAGGTAATGCAAACCTCCATGAAGTCACATCTCTGAGTGGCAGAGGAGAATTTAATCCTCATGCAAGTTGTTGACAGAAAAGTGTTAATTCAAAACCAGACTTTTGTCTTTTGGGTAATGAATATAGAGTCATAAGGGTATAAAAATATTAAAATAGGATATCAAGGTATTAGTAACAGTCACTAATATTTCTGCTCCTTGTCTTTTTCTGGTTTTATTATTGGACTATGTTCTTTCCCCTCTGTTTGCTGAAATTTTAAAAATTTACCTGGTTTCCAAAATGGCTTGAACTTTAAGAGAGAAGGGGTTTGAACATATCTAAGATGATATACCTTGAACATAGGGGAAAAAACTCCCATCTATTTCTTCCTTCAAGTGTTGCTTTACACATATACACATTCAACACTGTGTGTTCATCCCAAGACTGTTACTTGAGAGAGATCTCAGGAGCTGAAAGACAGCTTTCCTGACAGGACAGACAATTTTCATTTACAACAAAGAAAAGAGAAGTATTTTGAAGCAGGATTTGGTTTTAGTTTAGTGAACACTGTCACAGCTGAATTACATGCAGATTTATAAAAACAAAAGAAAACAACCCAGAGATTCATGTTTTCAACCTGGAGCAGCAAGGTTCTTGTAACACCTACCTTTTTTCAGAGAAAAACCTGAAGGATAAACATTCATTGCAAATATTCTCCACTGATAGAATATTACTTCATTTGAGCATGGCCTTCACTGAACGTTACTGGGTTGTTGCTTAGAAACACTGATATATGACACCAAATTATATTACTGACATTGAATTTTTACTCCTTTTCATGTTATAGCTTGCTTGAAAACAGCTGCAATTATACTATAAATGGAAGGAAAGCTAGCAGCCTCTATTTAGTACCTTTTGTATTTTAGTTACAGACTGAAGTCCTTATCTTTTTACTATATGTCTGTAACAGTCCTACAGTATTTCAGTTGAAAGGTATAATACCAACATTATTGATGGTCTGCTTCTGCATCTCCTACACAGCCATTTTGACAATAAAACAAATGTTCTCTTTGATTTTCACCCAATGTATGCCAAATTGAAGGAAGATTGGTCTTAGGGTTTTTCTATTTTCCATGTTGATGTGACAATCCATATTGGCCTGCAGGCAATAAAATGAGAGACCTTCAAACTCATAGCTCATGTTTTCAGGGCACTTCACTTTTCGCTTGTTTTGATCTATGCAATTGACCAGTTGAAAGCTGAAAATTAATGGATGTTTTTTAATATGTATTTTAGACCCCTGTTCTTTTGTATAGCATATGGATATTTTTCTTCGAAAAGAACCACTCATCCAATAGTTGTATGGCAAGTGATGTATGGCAAGTACATACAGCTTGTGCTAGGGAAAGTATATCTTCATTTATACAAATGTAGCTGTTCGATTTTTTTTTTTTTTAATATGAAAACAGAGCACAGAACACTGATATCTGACATTGGGATCTCAACACAGCCAGTACCACTGAAACACACAATTGGGAGGTGAGTTCTTCCCATAGGGTTTAAACCTCAAATAGACAAATGCTAAATCAAGCAGTGCTAGATTCATAAAGGTTTTGCAAAAAGAACTTGTGATTTAAACCATGTTTACAGGTATAAGCAGCTTGCCCAGGGCTGGGGGGTCCACCTGTCAAAGAAGGGGAAGAACGTCTTCAGTCATGGGCTCAGCAAACTGTTGAAGAAGGCTTTAAACTAAAGTTGCCAGGGGAGGGGAGCCTCAATCCATCCCACTCCTACCACTTTCCATTTTGATATCAGGACCAACAAGAGAAGCCCTGAGACTGGAGAGGGAACACAGGTCATAAGGAGACCAGCACGAAGGAATTCCGGCCACTGCAGACAGTCAGCTGGCTTCATCCAGGCCCAACTTAAGTGTTTTATGGGAATGCACATAGCAGGGAGCATAAACAGGAGTTACAGACAGCTCATGTCTACAGGGCTGTGATCTTACTGGCTTCATGGAGTTGTGACGGAATAGGTCCTATGAACGACGTGTTGAAATGGATGGATACAGGCTCTTTAGGAAGGACAGGCAGGGGAGATGAGGAGGACATGTCAGCCTGCATGCCAGTGGCCGACAGGAGTGCATTGGATCTCTGCCTGGGGATGGGTAAGGAGCTGACCTATGTCATGCAGTAACTACTAAGATACATGGAGAGTGGAAAAAGTTATCAAACACTCTATTGGGAAAAAAAAAAAAGTAATTTTCAGGACAGAAAATCACTGAAACATATAGACATGTATAGATCAAAAGAGGAGACCAGCGCAGTAAGTGGAACATGTTAGTTGCCCAAAAATAAGAAAAAAATACAGACGGATAATTTGGCAAATAAAGAAAGATGCAAGAAGTGCAGAGGTCTATCTCACATTCCGGGAATCTGTTAGCACTTTCTATGGACTACAAAGACCAAGACAATGATGCCAATCCACCCACTCACTTAATGTGTGGGAGGAAAAGGGACCACCTTGCAGTGAAAGGAAAGTGGATGTTCAGGATAAAAACTGCCAGTAGAGTAATATGAAAAGGTATCTTTCTGTAAACATGCCTGAAGAAAGGTTGTGGAAGTTGTAAAAGAAACAAGTAAAACTCACTTTACAGTGACAAGCTGAATCTTCCTTAAAAGTACAGCTAAAAAACAAACAGGAAAAAAGGAGCAATAGAGGCTGAAAATCTACACTTCTTCAGCACTGTGAAATACTAAATGTAAGAGTTCAAAGCTATATTCTAAAGACTAGGGAAACACCCAGCAGAGCAGAGAATAAAACATACGTAATTTAACTCCTCCACCGTGACTGCTAGGTAATTCTCTAAAATTTGACAATGGGAGCAGGTAGACTCATTGTGTTTATGATCATAAAGCAATAAACCCAGAATATGTGAATGAAATAAAAGAGTGGACCATTATAACAGCCAGATTATCAGATCACATACCATGCCATGTGATACATCCATACACTTTTTAGACAATAACATATTGCATCACTCTATTTTCAATCTGAAATCTGTTACAATGTCCCTTATTTCCTCTTCCTGGAAATCTTGTTTCTCCTCCCGCTTCTGCTTCCTATTGCAAAGAGCTCTTCATACCACCATGGTTATTTATTTATGGTTGTTTACCACCAATCTCCCAGAACCTTTTAGCCTTTGTCCTAGCCTGAAATATGCTCTGTGTTCCTGTCATCTGTATGTCTTGCTGCTGAGAATATGCGTATCTTCTGGTTTGCAACATCATAATTGGGTCCATGTGTGTCTTCTAGCAAGAGAGAGCTTGTATTGTGATTGCCAGCTACACAGTGGGGAGGTAAGAGCTTTCTGAAGTTTATTGTGTTTGTTTTGCCTGGAAAATTACAGAAGGTCTTAAGGCAATCTGGACTGATATACTCCATTTGCTTTCTGTCCTGTTTTATAATTACTTCCCTGACTTTGGTTATTCATTCCCAAAAATTTCTTCTAATGCACAGTCTAAAATCAGGCTTACAAGTATGTGTTGTTTTTTTTCTTCCCCAGACATAAGTGCTACATTTTTAAACAACCTTGGGTTTAATATATTTATTAAGACCCATTGGGACTTGGGCTTTCATTTGATATCAAAGTAAGTTCTAGTAGATTTTAAATATGCATATTAACATAAAGTAATAGAGCTACAGAAGGTTTTTAACATTCTCCCACCTAAGGAAGGTATTGCAGACTGGCAGCCAAAACAGATTTGCAATTGGTTCAGAGCTTGGACAGGAAGATTCTTATCCCATTCACACCTAACCTGAGACATCCTGATTTGGAGTACCTTCTACATTTCAGTCAACTTGCTTATAATATGCATTAAACAGTATTTCTTGAGAAAGTTTCTTTCCTTCTAAGAAAAACATGACTTACGGTTTTGATCAAAAAAATACAACCTTGATAATTTGTATCATCAAATACTATTTAAATGCAGCTCCTCTTCCATGTCTGCACGTTAATCCTTGTATTTTCTTACGCAATCAGAAGAGGATATGTCTGCAACAATGGAAAAATCTGCAAGTTACTTTCTAGACTGAAAGACTTGTTATTTCTTATATAACGTCAATGAAATGCTACACTACAACATTGCAAGGACACTACAATAATAAATTCAAGGGAGGTACAATTGGCTCTGCATCAATATTTCTCGTGAATAATATTTTTCATTTTTCTCCTTGCCAGCAAAGAACACTTACTGATCATTTCATTCTCAGCAATGGGAATATCACAATTTGTTTTCATATTCACTATCACAGGAGACCTTAGAAGCTCTGATTGCTTTTCTTAATAGTCTGAATTGTTTTCTAATTCTTGTTAAAACATACATATGGATTTAATTGTTAACCTTTATTGGGATGAAATCCAGAAAACTTTTAAATAAATGACAAAATTGTGATTAACTGAAATAAATTTTAGCCTTGTTCTTCACAGCTTTAAAACATATATAGGCAGCTGTTGCACTGCCAATTGCTCCTACTCAGTTACAAGGAGAATTGGTTACATTTTGCTATGCATTCTGGATTTCTCTTGAACGATCTGCACTTGCTTAGTATTTAAGAAACCTGGGTTGTCTGTAGATAGGAGTCAATATTGTTTTGGGATTCTATGAGACTACTGAATGTTTATATATGGAATTACATTCTTAGTGCTTCCTGAGTTTGCAAGAAACAAACAAAAAAAACCCACACATGAAAAACAAGCACAAAAAGAAACACACACACATACAAATGCCTCACCTCACAGCCAGTATTTGTGTTTTATTAACCTCAGATTTCCCAAATCTACACAAATGAATAAACACCATAATATAAAGATGAAGAAAAATCTCCACAGATCAGAAATTAGGAACCCTTGCCCTTGAGCCTTAAGTATTATTCAATCTAACACAAATACAACCATAAAAAGAGGATGAAAAAAGCCAGCTGGAAGTAAATTATATCAATCTTGTTTCAGTAAAAACACAGTGTAGATGGAAATACTAGCAAGGTACTTCTTATTCTCAGACAGAGTGGAATTGATGATAGGAGTCCACTGCAGTGGTTTCAACAAGGTCTACATTAACTCAAAAAAATTTGATCTACAAAAACATTTTAATCTTGATTCTCTTAGTCCTGATGTTAGACATCTATCATTGGTAGTATCATCTTGGAGCTTGCAAGGATACAACAGAAATAAATCCAAGGGATGGCAGGAACTCTTCAATTTATTTCCTAGTATTTAGATTTTCTGTTTAGAGGCCAGTGAAACCACTGTCCTTGCAATTTCTGCACAACACAACTCAAGAGCCAGCTCATTCAGAAAACACTACTCCACTCAGCCAATGTTTGTCTGAACATTAAGCATCCTAAAGTTTTATTCAGAGCATGCCTAGAAGTGCCTTATTTTCTATGCATTGTCTGAAAACTTTCCCTAGAATTAGTCCTAGCTATGATTCTTGAGAACATTAGTGTTTTCCCAGGATTCAATAAACCGTGTCTGTCAGACTAGGTTCCAGCTAAAAAGCAGCTAAAGAAACCCTTGCTTGCCCTTTTCACTTGTCTCAAAGATTACACCAACATTCAGAAGTCAGGAGCTACAGATTTAGTTCCTTGTCTTCCAGGATGGATCTAAGCACACGTTCTACCTTCTTAAAGAAAAACACAAGTGTAGGTGCTGGAATGGAAGTCCATTCTGTCCTCCCAGTGCTATTTCACTTTGTGTGGAGTAGTTGAATACTCACGGGAAATGGTAATGCTTTCCATGACTTCCTGCTTTAGTGACTACAGCACTTTTTTAGGAGAAGGGAAATCTGGTGTTCTATTCTTGTTCTAATTAATATTTCGTTATATCTTTTAAATGGAGAAAAAAAAGGCAAAATTCTCTCACTTCTGATCCATTTAGCTCCAATAGAGCTCAAAGTCCAGAAGCAGAATTGTCAGTGTGGTTTGCTTGATGATGAAAGAATCATCATCACACCTTTCTGGAATAAAGGACTATATTTTTCTCATTTTGTAAAAGAGTGGACTTAGGAATAGTGAAGGAAGGTCCAGACCGTGAACTCTTAGTGCACAGAAGTCCCTCCATGAATATAAAAATAAAGGGCCTATGACCCAGAAAGTATAAAACTTGAACACTTTCTTTTCATTCTTTCTTTCTTTCTTTTTTTTTTCCTTTGAGATTTCATCCAGTTACTACTCACCTGGTATGTTAGATCATTTGGATTCCTTTCGTAAGCATCTTGCTCTTTTCACCTGTTGTTTACTGAGTCTAAACGCCAGACACAGCAACACAGAATATACTTTTGAGACCAGATACCCTGCTGTGCTCTGCGGTGTGATGGCTGGATTTCTTTTAACTATAGATCTTACAAAAGTCACAGATAATTGAAAATTGAGCAGTTAGGTAAAAAAAATTGAACATAATATCTCAAGAAATGTGGTTTGCTTATTGGTAGTGGGTTACAGCTGAGAAGGAAAGAAGTCACCCTACGAAAACCTTAAAAAATTAGTTTTAAAGGGAATAGGAAAATGAGAAATCTTGGAGGCAGAATGAGAAAAGAAGACATCTTTGGGAAAACGCTATTTCTTTAAAATTTTGAGGTAGGAATGAGAAGTTAAAAAAATCAAACCCCAAATTCTTATATTACATTTAATGTTAATTTGCTGTCATTTGAAGTACCATCCCTGCCCTGACAAAATCGCAGGAATCAGCTCTGTAACTGTGATTTTCCACTTTATTTGATATTTCACTCTTTAATAGGTCATTTTCTATGCTAAATATGGCAGAAATAAAGCGTGAAACACAGTACTTAAAAAAGAATTTTTCATTCTGAGTTCTGGCTTGCAGAACATCACAGGCAGTCTCCCACACAAGGTGGAACTTCAAAGCAAAGACCCCAAATATTTACACACAGAAGTAGGTAAACTAAACAGGCTAAATTAAGTATAAACAAACATTCAAAATTTTGGCTAGGATGTATTTGATTATTGAAAAAAAGCATAGTAGAAACCCTACACGAAATGGTGTGTGGATGCTTGTGCAAAAGAAAAAGGTTGAAATATTACATATGCATATGTTTTGCATATGAAAATGGCAGCTGACATAGCAGGTGCCAGACGAGCTGAGATAGCACAGTACACCCAGAAAGTTACTTAGGGTTGCTAGGATAAGGTGAAATATTTTGTTGGTTTTGTGGAAGTGTTAACTTCATCACTCATTCCATTTATGCCTAGTTTGAAAAAACATTAATTAATCATCCCCAGTTAATACCCTGAGCTCATGCATTTATTTGTATGACTGGTTTCAGTGCCTTATTATTTTTCTTTCCCCATCCTAGTCACTTAATATATAAGTTGAGTTTTTTCCCAGTGTTTCAGCAAAGGTACTGAGTTGTTATTTCCAAATCAAAATCTCATGAGCAGATCTGTAGCAATGATGATCCTGTCTTGACAGGTATAATTTAATACAGTTACAGGGCAAGTGAAATATCACAACTTCTGGTTTTCTCTCTTGAATGACTAGGAATAGAATTTGCATCTCTGACCTTCTCTATGCTTCATCATGTCATTTCACCACTCAGACCAAGTTTTGGAACAGTCCTTCTATTTATCAGCCGTGCTATCCACCAGACCCCATGATGTGTTGTGTTTACAAAACAATTTTCTTCTGGATCTTGTGACAATAGATAGTAAAGGAAAGAACAAGAATGCACATTCTTTCATGATCCTACAGCTATCAGAGGAAGGCAGTGACTGACTGTGCTCCTTCTTAGGCATCAAGGCAATTTCCACCAAGACACCAATTTTCAAGGAACAAGGACAGGTTTTGGAATTTTCCCACAGACTACAAGTTGTTACAGCTCCCATGCCTTGTACTCAAGCACAAAACAATCCTCTTCAATATGCCTTCTCTAGCACAAGCATACAACAGTTTATTAGGAGCCCTTATAGAACATTGTATTGACAATATACTTAGTCTAATCTTTTCCAAGGAGAAGATAATGAGAACTTAAAATGAGCACTGGTTATGAGCCAGCAAAAGATGCTTCTTTAGGCGTCATGGTCAAAATGGCCTAAGAATAGCAAACAAAACAAGAGGTTTTTCTGTTGTTGCTGTTATATTGAATAAATCGAACAATTTCTACAGTGTGTCATGGCAGAGAAGTACAGAAGGTAGCTCCAAAGGACTGCTGTGTTCCTAGATGAGCTGGGGAATATGCACATTCCTCTGTGTCACATGCAGCTGGAAGTGCAATTGCCCTTCACTTTGAGTCAGTATGAAATTGGTTTCTGGAAGTTCTGGAGCTTCTCAGCAACCACCAGTTCCCTGGCTACCTGTAGCAAATTTGATGAGTTTTCCTGGGAACCCAGATTATACTTCTGCAACAGTTATTAAACGGGGAACATAGCTGTAGAGTACTCCATTTCAGATGGAGTGTTTTCCACATGACATTTGGTTTTCAACTGCAAGCAGGTCTAATTAAGACCAAAAAAAAAAAAAAAAACCCAAACCAAACCTAACCAACCAACCAACCAACCAATCCCCCCCAACAAAAAAAAAAACCCAAAATAACTCATTCTGCCTGAGCTGATCTTTGATCTTTAAGCTTGTTTAGTCCCAAAAGCACCTGTTGTCATGTTCTAAAAGTCTCTGTATTTCTGATATTTTGTCCCAATGCAGGAAAATTAATTCCAGAATGGCAAATCCAGACGGACCATTTCTTGCTGGTAGATTTACTGCTTTCGTCTCAAGCAGCCTGCTGTCCATTTGTGTTGATAACAAACTAGATACAAAAATAGAGAATGATTAAGAGAAAGAACCAAGTAAGCCAGGCATTACAATACCCTGAAGCCCATATTTTCAAGAATTTGTTGTTTAAAACAAGGTCTGATTACTAACAAGAGCTCCGTTCCTATTCAGATAACACCATAAAGTGAGAGCTGCAAGACAGTTCAGCACTGTGGGTGTCACCAGGGAAATGAAATATTCCTGGGTTTGTGGGTGGTGAACTCCTGTGCAAAGTTGTGCCATAAAGCCACAAAGCCAAAATCAGCACTTCTGAAGTTTAAAATGAAAGCAACAATGAATGGTCTACTCACGATCTTTTAAAACATCCTAGTGCATTGATTGTGCAAACTGAAGATACTCATTATTGTGGTTAAAAAGACATAAAAGAATTAATTCTGTTGTATTCCACTCTTAATAGATTTGAAGCAGTTACCAAAGTGTATCCTGACATCTCCAACGTTTTAAAACATTTTGAGTGGATTTAAATTTTTTGGAACATTAAAGCACCACATGAAAACACAACAATGTTCATTATTGGTCTGAGGAAGGTACAGCATCATAGCAGTTATGTAGAAATTGCAAATAATGTGAGTTGAAGTAGAAAGGCTGCTCATTTCACATTAGAAGGTGAAAATTTTCCATGAATATTTAGGCATGTGAACATCTGAGATTTGTAAAATGTCATCAGACTCCTTCTCTGCTACTGCTGAATCATAAAAGTATTCAGCTACACAGCACTGACATTCAAAATCCCAGATGTCTAAGGTATACTGGTAGACATCTCCAAATGCTTTTTTAATTGGAGAAGCATCAATAGATATTAACTATTGCATCCTGGTGGCACCCACAGACAAGCTGGTTGTAGGCCAGCCCACATCCCTGCTTGAAGCTTTCCTTATGCCTTTTATTCAGCCATTCTCCATGTAAACTATTCATGGTTTCAATGGGAAATGGAGAGCCCTCCATGCCTCTGCCAACTGAAAAATACACCATTGGGAAAGCAGGTCACATTGATATCCTACCTACCATTTAGTTTCACCTACCAATTGTTTTAGCCTTTTCAGGCAAACAGGAATAGTTTTAACAGAAAGAATATGCAATCCTCTCCTGCTCAGGGGCTGGAGTAGTTTCTAGATCTAGAGTGTGTGTTTCTGCAGGTTGAAGTGATCATGGAGAAGAGACATATTTACATTGAGCAGTGTTTGACTGTATTCAGTGTATTATGTTATAATTATGCCAGGGCAGGGAGTTTGTACCATATGCAACTTACGGTACTCAGAGCTAATTCTTTTGAAGTTAAGAAAAGATTAGTTAAAGGTATTTGTTTAGGGACCTATTTATCATCTTTTGGACTTTGAAGTTCTTTTGTCCACTCTTCACTGACAAATTCACTTTCAATTTTGATCTCTCTTAATATAAAGTTGAATAATCTCATTATTACATGTTTTAAAAAGAAAAGTCCGTACAGGTATATCCAGTATCTATAAGTAATTCACTGAAATACTACATTCCCAGCTTGAGAGACATGTATTAAATCTCATATCATGGTTTTGATTAAATTCTAAATGCCAAAAGTCTGTTTTATAAACCTATCAAACTTTTGAAACTATTTTAATGAAGGAAGGCATTGAAATTCACAGTGTCACTCACATTGCAGGTATGATATAGAACAGAATACCTAATTATTCTTAGAATAACAGCCTGTTCATATTTTTCTTTTAAAATTACAATTCTGTGCCTTACTGATAAGAAAAATACTCAGTTTTTCAACAACCTCACACATAATTTTTTTTAAATTGACTACTGACAATTATAAATGATGATACAAAGTTGAAAACATAGTAAAGTCTGTATTACAGAAATGTTGTGGTTTGGCAAATCATGGCTTCTTCTGTAAACAAAAGGGTACTGGGTTTTAGTCTTCTTTCAAACACTGATTTCAATGATTCTTTCATCATGTTTTCCTTCTCTGGTTTGGCTGAGGATCTTGGGAACAGGAACCCCCTGAATGTATATTTGAACAGCCACCAAAATGAAGCACACAGCTCACACAATATGCCTAGATGTGTCTAGAACTAATACAGTCAGAAATACAGCATTAATTTTTAATACTATTAAATTAATACTACTAAAGAACCAGTATCTTACTCACTTATTCAACAAAGTGTTCTGTGGACCAGAATTCTGTTATCTGGTTATGTCTTAAAATAGGAAATTATTTTTAGATAAGCTCACCCACACAAGCCAGCAGGAACCAGCAAGAGAAGGCAGCTGTAATGTCACAGAAGTCCTGTAGAACACAGGCAGCTTAGAAAATCATAGCTGTGTAAACTGAGAGGTTAGGGTCAGACTGCATCTGTAAATATATCCAAGTGTTCCCAATTAAATCACTCCTTTAGATGACAGAATACTTTACTATTTTACAGAATTATTGTTTCTTGGTAGACTCTGCTGGGAGATTTGAGGAGACAATCCTAGTAACATTTGCCACTCTGTTGTTTAGATCCTTACAGTAAACATGCATTCCTTCCAAAGCAAAACTCTAAACAGCCTCAACTACCTTAAAATCCCTTTAACATGTAGAAAGATAAGTTCATTTCTGTCATTCTTTAAAAAATCTCCACAATAATAGCAATATTCTTCCATGACAAATATGGCCAGTCAACAGAACAATATAATATCCATATTATGGGTAGAAGAGAGAAAATGGCAGGTGACATACTGAATCTACTCCATTTTATTTTGCCTTTAAAATTCTTAGTAGTGTCAGGACTTTACCAAGGCAAAAATATTTGAATGTGGTTATACAATCATCACTGCCTAACAGGATAGACATCTTATCAATCATAGTCACACTTGGGAATCAAATCAATGATTACTGTATTTATCTGCTGCATAATATAAGCATAAAATGCTGTACTGCCTACTTCCCAGTTTAAAAAGTGCAGTCAAATAAAATGTAACAAAATAAAGCACATAAAAGCCTCCTTTAGAAGAGTGAGACATGCAAAGCATGAGGTTTGGGTATTACATTTAGTATGTGGGTTTTTTGTTATATTTAAACTTCCTCAGAGTACATTTTTTTTCTCTCCATTTTTCTCTGTCTCAAACAATTTAGTGACTACACTAAAACATAATATTATTCTTAGATATGAATTCCCAAGTTCTTCCTCATGTTCAGGTGGAACTTCCTGTGCATCAGTTTCTGCCCTAATTTCTAATACTAAAGTCAGAAGAAAAGGATTTCAAGTGTTTTCTAATAGTCAAGTGAAAACCTATCATTCTTCCTCCTCTCACTATTTATCTTTATATAAGATATGCTTAAAGAATAAGTACCAGGAATTAAAAGCAAAACATAAACAGGTTTATGTGGGTGGGGTGGATGAACAAAGTTGCATGTCCTGTTATTACTTATATTTGGAGCACATCTTGTCAGTGATGGAATTTCTTACTCAAACAAAGATTTAAGAGCTTCAGCTTTTTGGGTTTTATTTGGTGGGGAAAAAACCCTACAGGGACTGAAAATATCTCATTATGAGCTCAATAATGAACCAGATCTGCAGTGAAGATTGAGAAAACAAAAAAAAATTGAAAGAGCAGCAGAACAGTAGAGTTAATTTGGAATTTCCTGTTTAGTAGATAGCTTTCAATCTGGGAAATTTTGTCTTGAAAATTTTCCTCTAATTCCAAACATAGGTTTCTTTCATCTGAAGATTGAGGTGATATTGTGTGACTGTATTTTTAAAACTCTAGAAACTGCTTTTTCAAAAGAGGGCATAACTAGTTCTCTGGTGTCATTTCTGTTTCCTGCGTCTTGAGCTCTGTATCTTTGTCTTTAAGAACACAGCATCATTATATGTTAATTCTGATGTTACTTTTACTCACATGATGCTGAATTGACCTAACGGAGAGAAATTTCTGCATTCTAGTCAAGTGTTAGAATGAAGCATAGCATTCTTTTAAAGGCACATGTCTATTTGTTACAACACATGGAATCAAAACAGGCTCAAATACATGTTAACTGAGATTTATGTTAGCAAATAGAGCTTATGCAACCTTCGGAAGTTTTCCATAGCAGAAATATGTTAACTCTGCCATTCTTGTGAATGCAGCAATGAGTGATAGCTAAGACCACATGGAAATGGAGGGAAACCAGTCTTTTCCAAAAGGCTGGCCCTTGAGTGTTAGGCAGCAGCTTAACTTTCTGAATTTTCTTTTGTTAGGTAAAATCATTGAACTGGCAAGCCAGACCAGAACAAGAAATAGCAATACGAAAATGTGAGAGAAAGTACAAATTTATAATTTGGGAATCATGCTGCAAGTTTTTCTTTTGTACTTGCAGACATACATAGTAGCACATGGATAAAAAGAAATCTTAGTGAAAGGAAGAAAGATGACATTTGATCCGAGAGCAGCTATAGTGGTTTTCACAGGGCACTCTTCAAGCCAGTGCAGTTTCACCCCCAACTCCCATTTCTGGAAGCACAGGCTCATATTGGAATACTGAAATATTACTGAAGATGGCTTTCTATGTGACCTAGATTGTGGTGTCACCTAGTTGTTGGAAGCTACATTTTCTGAAGATACACTTCCCAATAGAGAAAGAAGCATGCTGGAAATGAAGATCCTAGAATCTGTGGGATGAAGAAGGGCAGTAATGAAGTGTTGTCTTAAATAGATGCATGGGAACAGAGTGTGACATGATGTTCCACTGCCAGCTCATCTCAACATTTATAAGTTTAATGAGTAGATCAGGTAGGAAAGTTGGGCAGGAGAAAAGAGGAGTTGGGCAGGAGAAAAACTTCACAGCTGAGATTGAACATACACAGGCTAGTTGTCAATGAGGCAGTTGCTAGTTTAGAAGTTAATCCATAGCCAGATGAAGTTTACCACACTCCAAATCCAACAACTTGCTTGCGTTTTTGGGCAAATGTTCAGTTACTGCAACTTTCCAACTGTGCTGCCTCAGCTGCATTGTTGGCAGTGTCTTAGCTGGGAATTTTAAAGACACTTCAAGTAGACTTAAAAAAAATATCAAAAATATGAGGAAAAATATCAGGATTTGTTTGTCTCTCCTATGGTTTCTTCCACACCTTCATGACCAACTTTAGTCTCTGACTAGTTTCTTGAAATTCCTTTAAGGCTATATCTCAGATAGCAGGGGTGAGTATGTGAGAACTAGGAAGCACTACACTAAGCGGTGAGTATGTGAGAAGTAGGAAGCACTACACTAAGCGGTGAGTATGTGAGAAGTAGGAAGCACTACACTAGTGCTTTCATAATATGACCTTGCTTTTATGCTCTGATCTGAAAGACTCACAGGTTATAGAAGCTGATCCCCTTCTGCTCCCTCCCATTCAAACATTAATTTTCAGACAGCACAACAATCTCTGTCCAGATTTGTCTGTTTTCATCTGCTGCCTTCAGTCATAATCCTGTGAAGGTATTCATAGACAAATTATACTTTCAGACTTTGTCTTATACTGCTGCTGGTAGAAAGCATGAGTAACTTGGAGCCTTTAGCAGTGGTCTCGTGACCTGAGAAAAGCAGCAAGCAGCTTGGCGTCACCCAGTCTCTGTTGAACAGAGTCGAGCCTGCATCAGAGCTCCTGCAGAATCTTGGCTCAGTTCACACACAGCAGTTTAATTTAAGCAGGGAAGTAAAGACACGAGGAAGGGTTCTTTTCCGCTTATTGACAGCAGCGTTTTATTACTGGAGCATGGAGGGTGTGGTAAAAAAGACACAAAATGGCTGTCAGGGGTGTCTACCATAGCACAGAAGCGAGGGGAGGG
>VZRZ01008464.1:38487-60356 GCA_013398175.1 Climacteris rufus | reverse complement strand
GCTGCTCCTCTGCTTCACATCCCAGTGCAAACGCAACCTTGCTGTGTCCATCCCTCAGCACAGATGTTCAGCTACAAGTCCAAAGCCCGATTTTCACACCGAGGGTATTCCAAAGAAATAAATGGGAGCGTGAAGGAGAACTCAGGGTGGGTTTTTGGCAGTTCCGGGTAATTTTTGCATGGAAATCCTGCTAAACAAAGTCGGGCACCTCCTGAGTTTCTGTCATTTTAGTGAAGTGGGAACATCACTGAATTTAATTTCTCAGCAGGACACTGTGCAGCCACCACAGCATTCCTGGTTTTGTGGCTCCTGGCACTGAGCTGTTCCCTGTGCCCAGGGACACTTTCCACTGTCCCAGGTGCTCCAAGCCCTGCCCAACCTTTGGGCACTGCCAGGGATCCAGGGGCAGCCCCAGCTTCTCTGGGCACCCTGTGCCAGGGCCTCCCCAGCCTCACAAGGAGGAATTTCTTCCCAAAATCCCATCTAAAGCTCCTGTCAGGGTGATGGGGTCCCTCTTAGCCCAGGAGCTGCCCCACTGGGGGCTCACCCAGATGTGTGTGCACATGGAGAGCACCTCCACCCATCCAGGGCTTAAAGCTGCCCCTTTTCCATGGAAAAAGCTCTGCTTTTCTCCCCAAGGGACACCAAGCACACACTTTTGGCAGGAGGAGCCTTCCCTCACGTGCAAACCCCACGTTGTGCAGAATTACAGTCCAGACACGTTACCTGCACCCCAGGGCAAACTTCTCCCTTCCAAACCTCAGTGAAATTCAAACATTCCTCCTAAATCCAGTTGTAAACCACTATCCTGAAGGCACCAACGCTGAATGGCAGCATTGATCCTGCCAAAGAGTCAATCTGCATCCGTAAGGAGGATCACATGTTTAAACACGACCCCAGGCCACAGCAGGGGGGAGAAAAAGAACTTTGCATTTAAAGCTAAATAATTGCCAACCCTGTCTGCAGGCCCAGATTAGCAGCCTGATTACAAACACCACATAACCACATGTAAAATAGGTTTTAGCACAGTTTTCCAGGCGTTCTGACCGGATGATAGACATCAAAAATATTAAATATATTAAAGGATCAATTCTGCTTTAGGTGCTCCTGATGTGGTGCAGCTCCAGTGACTTCAAAGGCCTCGCTCCAGCTGGAGTGAGGGGCAGCCAGCAGCAGGCTGGGCTGGTGGCCTGCACAAACAACCCTGGAAAAAAAGAGATTTTCATATTTTAAGAAGCCATATAAACCAGTCCTAGCTAATTACAGGGGCCTGGGTGTGAAACAGCAACTGCAAAGCCTCAGGGACCCAGCCAAGCTTTGATTTCTCTCTCCAGCTTGTAAAACCTTCTGAAAACTTTTGCCCCAGCAGCTTTTCTGCTTTCATAGATTCCCAGAATGGTTTGGGTTGGATAAAGCTCATGCAGTGCCACCCCTGCCACGGGCAGGGACATTTTCCATCATCCCAGGCTGCTCCAAGCCCTGTCCAACCTGGCCTTGGGCACTGCAGGGATGGGAACTGTCCCCATCCACTTCATCCTCACCCCTTGCCTGACAATCTGAGGCTGATTTCGGGTGGCACAGCTCGGGCAGCAGCTCCTTCCCAGCAGAAAGCAAAATCTGTGTTCATTTTCTGCAATCCTCAGTGCTGGAAATTGAAATCCAGAGTTGAAATTGTACCTGCCCCACAAATAAACATCGAAACTTCCCCGTGCAGCTCCCTGGAGCTGAGACCTTGAAGTGAGAAGTGCCAAATGTCCGTTCCTGGAGCTCACTGAGGAGCTGGGAATGAGAAACAGAAAGTTCTGGAGGCTGTGGGATGATGCTGTGCCTACTCCCCATTAAAAAGCAGAGGGAATGGGAGCTGTCTCTGCACAAAACACCTCGAGGGGAGATGGCTGTGGGATATTTATGTGCTCCCAGGTGGAATCCAGGAGAGCTGAGCCCTCCTTGGAAGGCTGGAGCAGGCAGCCCTGCTCCCTCCCTCTGCTGATGTGCCAGCACCCCCAGACTGTGACCTGACCCAGCCACATCCACTTTTCCTGCTCTTTCACTCACAAGTGATGAAATCCCATTCATTTGTGCAAGCAACTGGAAGATTTATTGTAAATAAAGTTCTGCACATTACACAACTGGCTAAAAATCATAATTAGAGCTGCACTGGGGAACATGTTTTATTTATCCTGACAGTAGTCTGGCTCCAATAATCCTTCTGTGATAAATGTCCCGAAAGTTTGTGGAGTTTCAGCAGCTCCAGACCTTATCACAGCCATGGAAGTGGGAATGTCTGCCTGGGTTTGATGTGGCTTCCACAGCAGCACTTGAGAAGCAGCACCAGGGTAACTGGGAGCTGCTGGGAGTGTCTCCATTCTGAGTGAATCCAAAGAAATGCAAGTTTTTTTCCTCTGCTGTGCAAAATTTCCAGGGCTGGGCCACGTCTGTGTGAATTATCCAGGTTCTGGGATAGGGAGAAGTGACAGTGGGATTGGGAGCTGACAGAGCCTCTGGAAAAGGGTCAGTGACACCATTAATAGGATGCAGACATTCCCAATCTCTAGCTGCTCTCCACCCTGCCAAGACTTCCAGGGCTGCCTTTATAGTTTTAAGCACAAATTTCAGGCCCATAAAACATCAGAGGAGACAGGAATTATTATCCCAGCCCTGACAGGAGTCTCTGGAGGGAGGCATGGACTCTGTGCTAACGAAGCTCCAGCTTTTGCTGCTCCCCATCTGCTCAGGGGCACTTCCAAATGTACCAAATCCACCCCAGAAGGTTGATGGTGCCATAAATGACTCCGAGTGCAATCAAACATTGATCTGGCTTTGCTCATCCCAGGAAAAGGGGAGCCCAGTCCATTTGCTTTCCATGTGGGGCATCCTAGAAGGGTTTTCACACAATCACATCCAGATTTATGGGAAGATCATCCCCAAGCAGTGAAGTTGTTGAATCCCCCAGAAGAATCAAACCCATTTATTGTCAGAATAACGGAGAGGTTGTGCCCAAAACAGCCCAGAGCCACAACTCCATCCTCTCACAGGGGTCAAGCAAAATTTATTATCCAAAATATTTATTATCCACAAATATTTGAGTCTCTGCTAAATTTAGACCAGCCAGAATATTTCTAGCTTGCTTGCTGAAAAATAATTATTGACATTGCTATAAAAAGGACATTCCAGCCACAAAGAGCTGTGCTGCTCTGATCCAAAGATTTCCAGCTCCTTTCCCAGCTCCTGCTCTGCAGTGGGAATGGGAATCCCAGCCTGGTTTGCTTCATGGCTGTTTAATAAATGCAATTCCAGAAGGGCTTTGTGCACCCTCCTGTCTGCAAAGCCACCTCCCAACAGGAATGGGTACCTGGGTTACATTCATCTTTGCAAGGTTGACCTGAAAAGGGAGACCAAAGAGGTTTTTCCACTTTTTTCAAGGATTCTCCTCTTTTTTTCCCTTTGCCCCCAACACACACACAGGTACCTCAGAGACCTGAAGGGGAAAATGAAGCTTGGTGTGCTCAGGAAGAGATGCCAGTGATGGTCTTTGTGTGTGGGATGGGAACCAGGGCTGCACAAAAACTCAGGGATCAGAGAACACCCAAACCATGCACTGCTGCCACAGGAGTCCTCTTGGGTGGAAAATTCAAATAAAACAGGGGAGAATATTTAAGTGCTGTAGAATCATGGAATTCCAGGCTGGTTTGGGTTGGAAGGGACCTTAAAGCCCATCCAGAGGCACCCCTGCCCTGGGCAGGGACAGTTCCACTGGCCCCGGTGCTCCAGCCTGGCCTCGGGCACTGCCAGGGCTGGGGCAGCCACAGCTTCTCTGGGAAATCCCTGCCAGGGCCTCCCCACCCTCCCAGGGAAGGATTTCTCCCAAATATCCCATCTAAACCTCCCCTCTGTCCCTTTGGAGCCTCCCCAGGAAGGCAAGGATGACACCCCCAGAAGAGGATCGGGCAAACAGGAAAGCAAGGGACACCTCAATTTGTTACCAACCTGAGAAAGTACCACTTTTATGAACATGTGGAAGCATTTAAGAAGGAAAATCCATTCTTTTGTAACTGTGAAGCTTGAATTGAGTTCCAGTTCATCCTCTCAGCATCTGCCTGTCTCTGCCAAGCCCATTCCTGGGCGTTTCTGGTGTCCAGCCCAGGCCAAAGGAACAGAGAAAGGAGTCAATTAACTGCCTGAGAGCCCTCCAACTCCAGCATTCCATACAACAACAAGTCCTTTTCATCCATTTATTATTGGCAAACCAGCAAATAGATAGGAACAGATGAAATGTTGCATCACTTTGCTCTGAAATTCAGGCTGCGCCCTCCCCGTGTGGTACCCGAAGGTGCTTTGACTCCAAGAATTCCAGAAAAATCTCTGAGGCGTGGAGTTCATGCCTTCCACAGACCTCTCAGTGATTCATCAGCACACCAGACTTTACAAGTTGTCACTAAAGGTTGCAGCCCAGGATTTATTTCACAGCAGAACACAGCAGTTTCTCTAGAAAAGGAGACCGTGTGCATCCAAATCAAGCTGACACAGATACAAAACAAAGCCCTTGGAAACAGAATTCCTGATCAAAAGGAGACATTTTCAATTCATTCCTCAAATCAAACAGGGAAAAATGGCTTGGAGGAAAGGAAAGTTCAGGAAGTATTCTGTGCACTGAGGATTTTACAAAAACGACAGAATCATCTTAAATGAATCTTTTAATTTAAAATACCACCACCACAACGAAACCACGTTCCACTGAGACTTCCATCATTTTGTGATGCCAGGTAGCTTATTTCCATGGCAAGGAAGAAAACCTTCCAGCTGATGAAGGAGTAGCACCCACCTCCTTTCCTGGAGGAAGAGTTGGGATCAAGGGGTGTTGGTGGAGATGGGAAAGGTGAAGATCCTGACCCAGAAACTGCAGGAGCTCTTGGCTTCGGTGACTGCAGAGCTCTTATTGCCAGGGCAGCCCAATTTTTGGCACTTCTAAACCCAAATAATCATGCCTGTTTATATATAATCAAGCTTTCAACATGGCTTTAGTGCTGCAAACTCTGCACGCCCCAATTAAGGGAGAATTTCTGCACTGGAGTATCTGGAGGGGGCGAGGAATTGCAGTGGGATCCAAGCAATGCAGACCAGAGGTGTGCAGGGAGAAATATTCCCTTTTCCAGGGAAAAAAAAGGAGAAGTCACCTTTGAAAAACAGGAATATGCTTTCACAATCCAAGCACCTGAGCTCTTGTAGCTCCCACTGTCCCTTTATTGCTTCTGGAGGTCAGTGTGTTACACAGGTTTTGGTTTTTTCTGTTGGCTAAAAAACAACAAAGCGACACACAACGATTTTTTTTTTTTTTTTTGGAGCTATTCATAAAAAAAAACCCCACCTGATGTCTTGGAAACAGACCCCAGTGCTGAGTGACTCCTGAGCTGCCAATGTTTGCAGTGTGTGACGCCGTTAAAAATACGAAAAGTTGGCAAAATGCACCCCCCACAAGACAAAACGAGCGAGGAGAGAAGAGCTTTTCCCAGCTGTAACATCTGTTAAGTCTGACTGGCTGACAAGTGCTTCTGCTGGAACTCGCTTGCCAGGACTCCACAGGAGGAGGAGGGACTTGCTGGAGGAGGGAGCTGGAGCTGCTTCTGCCCTTCCCTCTCCCACCCAAAGCACAACCCCGGAGCAGCCCCCAGTCACCTCTGGGCGCTCACCTGCGGGAGGACGACCGGAGCGCAGGCTATGCCGGCAAAAGACTCTGGGAAGTGCAAGTCCCTCTCCCACTCGTCAGTCTCGGTGTTGTACACCTGCACGATGCTGGTCACGTTGTTCAGGTGCCAGTTGTAGCCCCCAACGATGTAAATCTTTTTTTCCAGCAAGCAGCAGCCGGCCTCCGACTGCCCCGCGCGCATGGGGCTCACCGTGGTCCACTGGTCCGTCTCGGGCACGTAATATTCCACGGCCAGCACGTCGAAGCAGCGATCCACGTGGTCCATGCGGCCTCCCAGGGCGTAAATCCTGCCGTTGGCGCTCACCATGGCGTGCAGCACCCTGGGCTCGTTCATGGGGGTCTTGAACTCCCACTGGTCGGCGGCGGGGTCGTAACAGTGCAGGGCCTTCTTGTCCTCCACGGAAATGCCGTAGCCCCCCGAGATGTAGAGCTTGTCCCCCGCCGTGGCCCCGGCGTGGCCCCACGTCCTGCGCTTCAGGGAGCACACGTAGGTCCACTCGTTGTCCTTGGGGCAGTACTTCTCCACCGAGGCCAGGCTGCCCGAGCGGTTGCGGCCGCCCGTGGCGTACACCATGCCCCGCAGCACGTTCAGCTGGAACTGGATCCTGCTCTCCTGCATGGCCTGGATGCGCAGCCAGCGGTTCAGGTGGGGGTCGTAGCGGTAGGACACGTCCACGGCGCCCTCGCCGCTGCGGTACTGCAGCTGCTGCCCGCCCACCAGGTACACGAAGTTGTCCAGCACGGCCACGCAGGAGTGGCTGCTGCCCACCTCCATGTCGGTGAGCTCGCGGAACTGGCGGCCGGCGGCGTCGGGCAGGCAGAAGACCTTGGCGCTGACCGTGCGGTCGTTGTCGGTGTAGGGCGTGCCCCCGAAGGTGACGAGGGACAGCACGTCCGAGCGGATGGCCGTGCGCGGCGACTGCATCTCGTGCTGCCGGAAGGGCAGGATCTGGTAGTTGAAGGCCTCCAGCAGGTACTGGCGGCACAGCACGTCCTCCACCATGATGTCCAGGGTCTGCACGCTGTCCACCAGCTCCGAGGACTTCATGAGGGGGAAGCGGATGTGGCACAGCACCCGGCTGGCGCTGGCACGGCGCGCGGGGTCGAACTGCAGCCAGCGCACGGCGGCGCGGAACAGCTCGATCTCGCTGCAGCTCTTGAGCTTGTTGCTCTGCAGGAAGAAAACCAGGCGCTCCAGGGGCAGGTGGAGGAAATCCTCCTCCTCGGAGATCTGCAGGAAGTGCCTGAAGGTGAAGGCGTCCACGGATTCCTTGAGGGAGGAGAGGCTGAAGGTGGTGGCCATCTGGCCGATGTTGAGGCACGTCTCCACGCTCATGGCAGACTTCAGGAATTCCTCGCACAGCTCCACCACGGGCACCATCTGCAGGAAGACGGCGGCTCCCAGCACATCCTGGATGCAGTCGAGGTCGAGAGTCACCTCGGCGCTGTAGGCGAAGTCGATGATGTGCTTGAGGCCCTTTGCAGACACCCCTTTGAGCTCGATCACGTCCTGGCTGGCCTCTCTCATCCCGCCCGTGAACATCGCCCTGGAGGTCGGGAACACAAACAAGGCCCCCGTTTTAGATCAATGATGCAGCACCTCGGAATTGGGTTCTGTTTAACACACCGGTTCTCTTCGGGAGGATGGGGAAAGGGGAAATAAATCACAGCTAAATCTCCACGAGAGTGTGCGATGACTTACATAAGGATTGCATAAACAGCGCACTGAGGAGGAATATTCAGCTATCGGAGAAGTTTTTCAATCCCCCTGGAAGCAGGAGGAAGAGCAGACCACAGGACAAAGCTCCAAGGAGAGGCAGAGCTATGGGAGAAGGGAGCGCAGAATGCTGGACACCAAGAAATCCATGATATTCAACCAAAAAGGATCCCACGGGACCTGCAGCAGCAGAGCTTGGAAGCTGCACCCTAAAGGGTTTGGGGCTGCAGGATTTGGGAGCACCAGGAAGGAACACACCCGTGACAGGAGGTCAGTGACTCCTGGCAGCACAGCCTCTAGGCCCAGCTCTGTTATCCCGTTACATCGGAGGGAACCACAAAGTGGCTCCAAAACCGCAGGTGCGACACGTTATGAACAGCTTTGGTCATCCAACAGCACCTCCCCTCCAAGGCTCCTTCCCAACGCCTGGAAAAATGGGAGCTGCAGCCCCTCCGGCAGCTCGGACGGCAGGGGGCCGACAGCAATGAAACAAAACTGGGGAAAAAGGGCTCAGTTACAGCACAGCTGCGAGCACATCACTTGCCCAGGCCACGCAGAGCTCAGGCCCTGGATCACCTCCTTGGGAGGCTCCTAAATTCCACAGGAAGCACATTCCACGCCAGGGGCTGGGAGGCTGCTCTGGTGGAGCAGCGCCGCCGTTCCCAGCGCTGGGGGTGGGACGGGGACGTGGCTGTGGCTGCACCTTTGGGGTTTGGGGCACTGACAGCCCATCCCAGCGGGGTTTGTTACCCAGGGGAAAAGGTTTGCACCCCGTGGGGCTCCGGGAGCAGTGGCAGAGCTGTGGGGAAGGCAAGGTCAGAGCTGTGACGTGGGGTGTCACCACTCTCTGCCACTGCACAAACATCTCAGCAAGGCTGTGGCCTGTCCTACAAAATTCCTTAAACCAGCACATTTTGGGCTGTTTCTCCACCATTGATAACCTGCTTGTTTCCATCAGAAAGATAAATCTGTGGTGTCACCAGAGCTGCCTGCACCCACTCCAAGGTGCAAGTCAGTCCGAAAGAATGCTGAACAGACCCTGCACCAGCACAGGAATATCTTGGGAACACTGTCAAAAGACAGGAGTTCCAAGTTTCCTGTCCAAACCAGGCTAGAAAACCTGCTGCCGTCCAGCATAAACCCAAGAAATCCTAAATGACCTAAATAAGGAAATATCTGCATGTGGAATCAGCTTGCTGTAACCGAGTGACCAGGAACACTGTTCCCAATTATGTGTCCGTGCAGCAGATGAGAGCACTCTGCTCAAATCCCTCCATATCCCATGTCCCAGCCCTGATCCCTGGCCCCAGAGGACACCCGGACACGTGTGTGCTCCTGCCTCAGCTGAACGTGCACAGGGAGAGAAAAAGCATTTATTGTTGCCATGCTGAAGACAAATCATCAACTAGAATGCAATTCCCTTCAAAAGTGTTATGGTTCTAAAATGCTGATTATATAAATGCCTCAATTTCACTCTTTTCCCTCCCCCTTCCTGCAGAAAAACAGAGTGTTTTCAAAAGCTGGATTATTCTGCCATTGTTCCCCAGGACAACCTTCTTTAGCACCACTGAAGTTCTAACAAGGAACCTACTCAGCAATTACATTTCGACAGTGAAACCACCCTGGCAGTGGCCCTGCACCCAGCAGTGAGGAATAAAACAGTGCCATTAGCATCTGGGGGGAGAGCAGCTCCAGGATTAGTTGTGTGCCTGTTCAGGAGAGTGATAAGCCTGCAAGGTTTATGTTACCACAGGGAGAGAGGAGGGAACAGCCTGGAAAATGTGTGTGAACACAGAGCAGCCAGGGAATGGGCAAAGGGATGCCAGAGAGATGCCAGGTGAAGCCCCTTGTTCTTGTTTACCTGCTCAGCAAACCAGGCTGGGAGGAACTTACACATCAAGGGACTGCAAATTCCAAGAACAGCCCTTTTTCCAGCCCTCCCACAGTCTGGAACAACTCCCAGCTCCAGCTCTCCAAGGATGTGAGCATTCCCTACACCCCGTGCCTCCAGCACATCCCTCACTTCACAGCACCACTGGTGCTGCCCAGAAAGACCCCAGACTCAAAGTCATCCCAAGTCAGAGCCATTCCAAAAGGGTTTGGCAGAGAGAGTCAGTCCTGAGGAGCTGCTGAGGGAGCTGGGGGAGCTCAGCCTGGAGCAAAGGGGGCTCAGGGGGCCCCGCTGGCTCTGCACAGCTCCTGCCAGGAGGATGGAGCAGGGGAGGTCGGGCTCTGCTCCCAGGGAACAACAGGACAGGAGGGAACAGCCTGAGGCTGTGCCAGGGGAGGCTCAGGTTGGACAGCAGCAGGAATTTCCCCATGGAAAGGGTGCTCAGGCCTTGGCACTGCCCAGGGAGGTCTGGAGTCCCCATCCCTGGAGGTGTCCAAGGATGGACTGGACATGGCTCTCAGAGCTCTGGGCTGGGGACAAGGTTGGACTCTGTGACCCTGGAGGTCTTTTCCAACCTCAACCACAATTCTGTGATTCTCTGACAGAGGCAAGATGGACAAACACCTGTTTTCACTGAGGACTGAATTCCCTGCCCTGCAGTTGGCTCCCTCTGCATGAATTTGGCTGCCAAAACTCCTCATGGTGCTCCTGTTCTCAGCCCACACCAGCTGGGACAGTTCTCCCGGATCCTCTGGGATTTGGGGAGTGCACACAAGGACCTTGGTGCCCTCAGCCCATGGGCAGAGAGCACTGCAGACAGATCAGTGGTGGTTAAAGAGAACAGGAGTGTGTTCATAACAGGGAAGACTCATTTCAGAGCCCTCACTGCCACTCCAACTCAGCTCAAGTGACTCCAGGGCAAAAGCACCACCACCACCTGCCCAGGTGGGTTCAAAACCTGGGTTTGAGCTCCTGTCTTGGCCCAGCAGCTGTAGTTGAACAAACCTGCGTGCAGAGGGACTGGTCCTGAACCTCTACCTGCCTGCAGGACATCCCTGGGGCAACCCAAACCTCCAAAGCTTCTGTGGGGTGGGATTTGTGGGCTGTGGTGAGGAGGTTGGGGTGGGGGAGGATGGGGAAACAGCAAACCCATGGGAAAGGTAAAAATGCCTGCTTCCCTATATCAGATTCTCACCTGAAATAGTCACTGCAGGCAGCCAAGACAACTTTATGAACCTGAAACACTTCATTATTTATAGTGAGGATGACATCAAGCAGCTGAGCCTGAGCTCGGAGCGAGGCCAGTCCCTGCAGCAGAGTGGTGCTGTGGCCAGGAGCAGAGAACGTGCATTTCAGGGTGCTGTTCTTGTCAGCCATGCTAAAAACAGAACAAGAGAGACAGGCTGGTTTGAAATGAAAACAGCATGTGAGATACCCACCCAGGGTGCTGGGGAGACACGGCCACTGGCACCAGTTGGAACAGAAATTCCCAGCTCAGCAGCCACCCAGCACACCGTGACTTCAGCACCTCGTATTCCCTTCTCCCAGCACAAAACACTGCCACGTTTTTCAGTCGTGCTTTGGCACTGCTGACAACCCTGCAGCACACATGGGTTGCAGACACATCCAAACATCAGCTTGTGGGGCCAGAATCTCCAAGGAATGTTGGTGTCCCCACGCTGAGCTACCCCAGAGCCCACCCTGGCCTCGGCTCCAACCACCACACTGAGTCCCAGTCGCTGATTTTCCTCACCACCTTCCCTGCCTGCAGCTGCTGGATCCACCACACCGGCCAAGCACAGCCCTGCCAGCCCCATTTGATCCTTCCCTTCTGCCTGACCCCCAGGAGAGGAGCAAAAAAGCAAAATATTGCACAGCACTGGCTGCCCTGAATAACGTCAGCTGTTTGAACTGCACTGTCAACAGTCCCCTCCCAGCGTAAACATTTCCTTGCTTTTCCCAATGCCTCTCACACGTGTTCCCCAGCATCATCCCGGGATCTGCCTGGCCTCACATGCACTTGTCAGTGGGAATGCTGTGTTCACAGGCAGCAGGAGCCCTGCACGGGGGGCAGAGGCTGCTGGATGCTCTGGGCTCCTCTGGACAAACTCCAGATCCAACTGCAGGCTCCCCGAGCCCACCTCTCATGGGAAACCCCAAATTCCTTTGCAAATCTAACCCAACTCTGATTGTCAGGATGAGGATTCCTGGGAAAAAAGCTCAGGGACCAATATTCAGGATGGGGTTTATGTTTTCAGGAGCATCCTGCTGTTTGGGCTCTGTGTTTTTGAGGGATATTTTATGGAAATATGACATAAAAAAAATCCCAAGGAGATTACCCTGAGTCTGGGAAGCTGCACGAGTTGCTCCCAAATCCACAGTGGGAGAGTGCACTTAGGACTGCACTTAAAGGGTATTATCATTATCATTATTATTATTATTGTTTAGGTGGAATAAACCAATGAAGCCAAAAAGGAGTGGGACGCAGTGTGCTGGGGCTGAGTAATCCCAGGGTTTGCTCCAAGCTTCCCTCAGAACTCCCTGGAACAACAAGAGCCACACACAATGGACCAAAGGAGAGGTCAGGGAAGAGTCAGGGAGATGGGATAACAAAAAAGGGGATGTAAACAATCCTCAAACAATGAGGAACAATGGACAGGACTGGCTCCTATCGGATTGCAATTTCCTGCAAGCTTTAGGGAGAGGGAGCCAGGGGAAATCTGGGATGTCCATCAGAGCACTGGGAGGGAGCTCGCTGGGATGCACAAAGCAAACCTTGGCAGGCTGGTTCAAGCTCCTCAGGCTTGGGAATGCACCTCAAAATCCATGGGGTTCCTATGGGATGGCTGGGAGTGGTCACTGAAATCCCTGCCCTAAAATCAAAGTACTCTAAAGAGTGTCAGAGCAGAGTGTGGAGTATTCCTTGCTGGAATAACAAGGATTAGCAAGAAGGCAGTTGCTGACAGGACCTTTATGCACACTCTGCAAGCCAAGAAATGTCTGTCCACCCTGGCTCTTCCCAAGGAAAAGGAGGGAAGAGATGGGAGGGAGCAGTGTGTGGGTTCTCACCACGTCAAACCCCTCTCCCTCTCACCACGTCAAACCCCTCTCCCTCTCACCACCTCAAACCCCTCTCCCTCTCCTCTCTGCAACCTGGATTTGCTGGAGGAGGAAGGAGGAAACATCCAGGACCAGCAAGGAAGTGATGCTCCCTCTGGACACAGCATCAGTCACCCAGCAAAGCCACTTTGCTCCAGGCTGGACAGGTAAAACCCACACGGACAGATCTGGCAGGAGATGGCAATTCCTGAGTTTATTGTAATTTCATCAGGCTCAGTCTCGTGGGAAGAACTGATTCTCAGGGGAATTCTCCTCAGTGCTTTTGTTTAGACTGATTTCAAACATTCCTCTTCCCAGCCTCGGGGTTCATCCCTATAGGAACGCTGTGCCTGTATCCACAGCCCTCCCAGCTCCACTTGCACAAATATTCTTCTTTTTTCCTTTTCCACAATTAACTTTTACAGGACTAGATCAGGGTGGGTTGGTAGAACTGTATGGAATAAATGTGTTTTCATGTGAGATTCATTTCAACAGGTAATGGAACAGCTACCCCAGGAAAAACTCCCTGTGCTGGTTCATTTGTCTGTTTACAGGGATAGAATAAAAGGATCCAATGATTACACAATACTCTGAGGAGAGGGAAAAAAAGCAAAACAAAAGAAAAGCGTCACTAATGTCCAGAAGAAAAAGGATTTTAGGAAGAAAAAAAATAAGCTGGAAACAAAACAAAATCCGCACAAAGCATGAGAAATCAAGTAAGGGATTTACAGAAAACAAAAGGGGGAGGAGGAGAGGTGAGAGAACAGCACCAAGTGTTTGCTCTGAGGGGAGAAAAAAGGGATTTGTGGTAAGAGCAGCCTTGGCTGGCCACAGGAGCCTGCATCCATGGCCTTGGCTCCCACTCCAGCACTGGGAATGGAGGAAGAAGAGCAGCAGTTGGATGTCAGAGAGTAAAAAATAAATATATAAAAACCCTGAGCACAAAAGGAAGCCTTGAACATCTGAGAGTGCCTTTGTGAGGCTGTCCCTATCTCATCCCAGATCTCCAAATGCTGTGTACTTGTTGCTTAACAATTTGTTACAGCAGGAACAGCCTGGGAGACGAAACTTGGGAAGAGTTGCATCTCCTCCTCGCAGCTCAGAACGTGCCTTGGAGATAAAAGCCTTCCAGCACAACAGGGAGAAAGTGTTTATTCCACTCCTTCCCTTTCAGAGGCAGGCAGGGCTGGAGAGCTTCTGGAATTTTCCTCAGTTGGTCGTTATCATCCTCAAAAAACTGGAGTTTCATGGGGGTTTGTGGGGCTGGAGTGTCCTTCAACACCTCAGCTTGGAGCAGGGGCAAACGTGTGGCTGCACCCACATTAATCCATGGGAAAAAGGCAAAACACAAAAATCACACCCACACCAGCATCCCCCGGGGGGGATCCCAACATCTTTACACGATCAGGGCCTCTCACATGAATATTTTGGCATAAAGGTGGCTTTACAGGAACAGAAATCCCACTTTCCATATGGAAACAGCTGTGAAAGGGATCTTTATGTCCGTGGCACGCACGGCGGGGGCAGCTGGAATTCAACAGACCTTGAGCCAGAAGGGCGATGCCTTTTGGGCAGCAGCCTCCAAGGGCTCTGATAACATCACTGGTACCCCAGATCCAAGCAGGCACTGCCAGGGAACAAGTAATGGGATTGGGGATTTGTCTCCAAGCTGCTGCTCTGAAGCCAGATTGCTTTCAATCCTCTCCGGTCACTGCAGGAGAGAGCTCAGCGTGGGGAAAAGCAACCCCAAGGCCGAGCAGGGAGGTGTTGGAGATGTCCCAGCAAGGGTTAAGGGAGTGGTTCCAGGCAGCCAGCAGGCAGGGAAGGCAGGGAAGGCAAACAAGGCCAGAAATCCTCCTGCTGCTGCACCCAGCGAGAGGAGCTGGGCTGTGCTCGCCCTCGCCCCGAGCTCACTGACCACGGCCTCTGCTCACACATTTCTGAGCAAGGAATGCTCCGCTCTTGACCAAAAGCAGCTGCAGAGAGGAGGCATCTGGACACCCAGGAGGCCCCTAAAGCTGAGATGTGAAGGGCCACACTTCCAGAATCAGCTGAGGCACAAAGAACATCCCGAAGAACAAGCGGCCCCTGGCGCTGCCTCCTCCGTTCCCGCAGCATCACGTGGAACCCAGGATGCGTTTCAAGCTAATGAATCATTTTTACCAAATCTGTCCTGATGATTAAAAACATCAAAGCTGGAATTAAAGGCTTACCAAGCATGAGTTCATATTTCAGCATGTTTGCAACCACTGCACAAGTACAAGTGGAGAGAATTAGAGCAGGACAGATTGTAACATTTTAGTGATTGAATTAAGGGAGAAAAATCTTTGGCTGCACCACTGTCTGTCGTGTTCCTCCTCTTCCCCTACAACATGCTGCTCCTTGGAAGGAGGGGCAGTTTGGAGCTCTCCATCCCAGTGCAGCATCCCCACGTTTCCCCACATTTGGGGCAGGTGGTGCTCGGTGATTTTTCATACAGGAGAAACTCGAGGGGGGTTGGCAGGATTCCTAAGCAGGGCAAACTTCCAAGAGCCAAACTCTTCCATAAACACGAGCTCCAGAGGTGGGACCCCGCAGGGAATGGCTGGGGGACAGGAGGGGAAGGAGGAAAAGCAGCAGAACGTGTGTCTGTGTGTTCACATGCACCAGCTATGCAGTGGCACAGCTTTTCCAAGGTTAAACAAAAGGTTTGGGATTGCAAAATAGCCAAGGAGGCACCTGCAAGGAATTTTTCATGGTGAGAGAAGCACAACTCCCATAAAGCTGGAGAGTAACTTTATTTAGAACATAAGGTATGAATATTAAGGACCTTCTTCAAGAACCTTTGACAGGCAGCATTATAGATATTTTAATAATGCAAATCATTTAATGCCTTTAGTTTCATGCCTAAGTAAAAAACACATTTAGATTCTGATTTTTAAACTACAATTAAGACACTTAAAATCAAAACAAAAGTCAAACTCCCTCAGATAAGTCACTGGTAGCCATGGTGACTGTAATATTTCAGATCCTGAGGCTTTATATCACATGCCCAAATGATGAAAATGAGTTTTCAGCACTTCACACTCACAAATGTTACGTTAGGGCAAAAAGGCTGAGCCCTTCTCTGCGGATTTGCTGCTTCACAGGCTCTTCCTGGGATTTTGGGATGACGTTCCCGTGGCCTTTGCATCCCTCCAAGAAGGGAGAGACAGCAAGAAGTTTCCTTGAAGTTTGGGGGCCAGGAAGCAGAGGTGCTGCCAGGCATGGAGGCACAAAAATACCTGCCCTGTTAACCTACTTCTGCTCCCAGCAGCCCATCAGAACAGCATTCAGCAGCTCCCCTGGCCAAATTAGCAACCACAATAAGCACTTAATGATCAGCAACTAATTAAATATTAACACACTGAACGGAGGGGATGTTTGCCAGCGAAACATCATCATCCTCAAGCAAGATATGGGAGCAAAAAAGGCGTTTAATCGATTTCTTTGTTCCCTTTTCCAACTCCTTCCCTTCATTTCTCCCGTTTCCCTCCTCTGCCTCCACTCATTTTCCATTCCTGACACCATCTCTTTCATCAAAGCAATAAATAAAAGGAGAAAGCCTGAGACTAATATCGCTGTTTAAAAGTGACTGGCAATTTGCAGTGCTCAAATAAAGGGATTACAAATGGGGCCGAGTTTCAGAAGGAGCAATACTTTGTGTGAAAATAATGGTCCTCTGGAAAACGCCTCAAGTGGAATTGTGAAGTTTGAAAAGTCTCCAGTCTCAAAATTTAAGGGAATTTAATGTTTGGCAAAGGGAGAGCAAGGAACATTCAGTATTTAAAAAAGAGCAAGGACAGAGCCCAGCAGACAAAGCTTTGCTTGAGTTCTATTTCAGGGCTCCTGGGCTGCTCCCTCTCCCAGCAGCCGGACTGGGCAGCACTGGGATGGGACTGGGCAGCACTGGGATGGGACTGGGCAGCACTGGGATGGACTGGGCAGCACTGGGATGGGACTGGGCAGCACTGGGATGGGACTGGGCAGCACTGGGATGGACTGGGCAGCACTGGGATGGGACTGGGCAGCACTGGGATGGGACTGGGCAGCACTGGGATGGACTGGGCAGCACTGGGATGGGACTGGGCAGCACTGGGATGGGACTGGGCAGCACTGGGATGGACTGGGCAGCACTGGGATGGGACTGGGCAGCACTGGGATGGGACTGGGCAGCACTGGGATGGACTGGGCAGCACTGGGATGGGACTGGGCAGCACTGGGATGGGACTGGGCAGCACTGGGATGGACTGGGCAGCACTGGGATGGGACTGGGCAGCACTGGGATGGGACTGGGCAGCACTGGGATGGACTGGGCAGCACTGGGATGGGACTGGGCAGCACTGGGATGGGACTGGGCAGCACTGGGATGGACTGGGCAGCACTGGGATGGGACTGGGCAGCACTGGGATGGGACTGGGCACTGCTGTGCTCCCACACTCACCACTGCTGGCCAACCCACGCCTGATTCAGCCCTGCAACGTGGTGAAAACAGCAATAAAACAGGATTTCACACAAGCCAGGAAGTACCTGGTTCATTTTCCAGTGCTTTCTTACTCAGGTCCTACTGATCCCCTGATTTCCTCATCTGCATCCCATTTCTCCCAAGGAAACCCTGCAGCCCAAAGGTAAGGCAGCAAGCAGCTTTGCCATTTATTTATTTTTTAAGTATTATTTTTCTATGCCCTTAGAAGTCGCAGGCATTTCCAAAATCTCTGTTTTTCTTTTCTTCTGAGCAGGACTCACACGGGGCCCAGCAGACACACACGAATATATTCTGTTCCCAGGCATCAATCAGGAGGTTGTTTGCAAGCCAAAGGAGGTGGGATTTTGGTTTCTGCACTAATAAAACTGGATGGCTGTCAAAAAGCTGCCTGGCCTGGTAAAACAGAGCAGCAAAAAAGTGGAGGGTGAGAGATCTGAACACGTTCAACTCTGTGCCACCTCCCAGAGTTTCAACGTGAGGCACTGGGCAGTACGTGCTGTACCCAGCACAAGTTGTGGGGAGGAAGAAAAACAGCAACAAAAAAAACCCCAGAATCAGATTTTTTAAAATGTTTCTGCCACAGAGCCAAAGGCATCTTTATGCTGGGGGAGTGGGAAAAGCAGTTTGGTCCTGCAGCCAAAAGGACCAGTGGAAGTCTCAGGTGAGAGGTCCATGAGCCCAGGTTTGGACACTGAGGGTTGGAGGGGCAAAAATGTCACACTGAGATTATTTACAAGGATTTGCCACTTCTGTTCTCTCTCCCCAGACCCAGAGCCACCTGTCCTGTACAGGGATTTTCCTCAGGGATGCCCAAATCCAGCTGAGAGGTGACACTCATCCCATCACACAACACCCTGCCCTGCCACAGGGACTGAGAATGGGCAGATGCTCCCCCAGCCCATAAACTGGACAGTGATTATATCCTTGTCAGCCCCAAACCTAATCCCTCTGAGCCAGGAACAAACGGAGCAAATGCCAAAATCACTTTGCTCTGGCAGCCACAGGCAGTGTCCCCGCAGTGACAGTCAGGGACCCCCAGAAGGTGGGGGTTACACCCCATAAAATCCATGTACACCCCAAAGTACAGGTTTGTTACTCCATACTCCCTGACAGCCCTGCCTTAAACAGCTCCACGTCCCCCCAGCTTAGGCTCCAACCCTGCCAGCTGTACAAGAAGCCAAACTGCAGCGATGCCACATCCAAAATAACCCCAAAATCGGAGCAGAGCCCAGCGGAGGGGCTGTGGGAGCAGCCCGAGGGAGCTGCCGAGCCTCTCCCAGCAGAGCAAAGGCCGGGAGGCACCTAGTGGTGTCGGGGAGCACAGCAGAGCCACCAGGGCCACCCAAAAGTGTCACCCAGCCCGCACACAGGCGCTGCTGCCCGCCCTCCTCCCCGGCACCGCTCCCGGCTCACCCCTTCACCTCCGCAAGCCGAGAAAAGCACATCCGTGTGTTCATCCAAAAATCCGCCACGACCTGCCCTGGCTGCCTGGCTCGGCACACACCAGCAACCTCGGGGTCACCTCACCTCTGAGGACAACCTGTGTTGGCTCTGCCAGGGCACAAAGCTCCCCACAGCAGGAAAATCACTCCCCGACCTTCTCCCACCCCAGGAGCCCGGGCCCTTCGCTCCACACCTGGGAGAGCTCAGGAGAACTTCCAGCTTTTCTGGAGGTGCTGGAGCAGCGTTCTGGCCAGGCAGTTTCTGGAGCACGGATTGCACGGGCAGGGCAGTGTGGCAATGGAACAGCACGAGCAGCTACGTGCGGAGTAGCTGCTCCAGGGTGCAGCGATGCGCAGACGCCTCTCCTCTCCCTGCACCTCCACCCTCCGGATCAGAGCCTGGGAGCAGCCGGGGAGCTCAGGCACAAACACCACAGAATGGTGAAACAGCAGCAAACCCAGCGCCCCTGCCATGGAAATGGAGGAATTGGTGTTTCCCAGCAGATGGGAGCAGCTGCCCCAGCACCGCTCAATCCCAGACCAAATCTGTTTGCAGCCCCTTCCTCTCCTCACCTGAGCCCTCTGCACTCAGCTTTGTGCCCATCCTGACGTTATTTTGTCTCCCAGCTCCCTCCTGCACGGGCTTTGTGCAGAATAGAGTCACCCAAAGCCATCAAAAGTGCAGCAAGGACTTTCCTCAAAGATCCCAAATTTCTGTGCAACCCCAGCCTTTCATCCACACAGATGAGAACCTGGGAAAGACACTTTAATCACCACCCCACCCTGGGAGGCTCTTCCTCACAAAGCTACACCACACCTGGAGGCAGGACAGGAACCTTTAAAGCATCCCCCAAGTTTACTTTTGGTCTAAATAAAACCCCCAGCTCGGGGCTCTCCCAACATTGCAAAAGCAGGCAGCAGTTATTTTTACAGTGATTCAATTAGAGCATAAACATTTCCACCACGTCTACCAGATCTAACAACTAAATCTGTCTGAAACTTGCCATGTGGCAGAGTATGGATCACAGAAACCCCACAACACTCAACTTCAGCTCCAAAAGGGAAAAAACACAAAGTCTGATTGAAGGGTGACGCTGTAGGAGACTGCAGAACACCAGAGCAAGGCAGACTCACAGCCCTTATCTTCCCCTCTCGTGGTTTTACTCCATCCTCCTGCACATTTCTCTCCTTCCCACCACTTTCTCAGGAGGAATAAAGTTTGGGGAGCTCAGGTCAGCATTCCCTTGATGGGAACCCAGACATATGCCCTTGGATTATTCCCAATTAATTCCTCAACAGCTTCTCTGGACACCTCAATTAATTCCCACGCAAAGGCCTGCATGGTGACATTCTCTCCAGCATCTGGGATGATGCTTTTCCTGGATTTTGGTGACAACCCCACCTCACCAACACTGCAGCACCAGGGCTCGATGGCTCAAGCACAGGAGCTTCTCCTGCTGAGGGTCCTGACGGGTTCCACGTTTCCTCTCCTCGATCCCAGAGCATCTCCCCAGGAGCAGCACAGTGCTACAGACCCCCATCTGCAGCCTGAAACTCTCCCTCTACCTGACAAAGAGGTCTGGGAGTAAAACATGAAACCCATTTGTAAGTCACAAAATTCTACCCAAGGAGGAAGAAGCTGGGGGAAAAAGAAAACAAACACAAGTTTATTTCAAAATAGAAGATTGGGGCCATTTGCTTTTCAATGCCCAGGAGTGGCTTTATCTCGTTGCCATCAGTGTGTCAAGGGCCTTTTGTCCCCAAGGTCTTGCACAGCCTGTTCTGAATTGAATGAAGGAGCAGGATCCCAGCAGAGAAGTGAATTTTCCTGCTCTGGGGCAGCCACACAGCTCCCGGGCGAGCAGTAGCAATTCCAAAGATGGAAATTCTGCCCGTGGTGTTGGAGCTGCAGTGCACCATCCCAATGGCATGTGTGTAAGAGCACCAGAGGTCTCTGTCCTCCTGCCTTACACAGCAAATACTCACTCAGTGCAAAAAAGCCACAAGTGGAAGCACCTAACAAGGAATCACTGCTGATGGAATGCCCTCGGAATCCTCCTTGTGCTCTACAGCACATTCAAAGTCCCACATCAGGTTTCTCCTTGTATTCCCCAATAAATCCACCTTTAAACGAGTAAAAAACCCTTTAACCTACCAACCAACAAGAAGCAGGATCCAAACTTCAACGGGCTTTGCTTTAAAATTAACAAAGAAAATAAACATGCAGCGATGGGGAACATGACAGAGCCGCAGCTCGGGGAATAAAACTGCTGCAGCTCCAGCCTGGGTGATTTATCACAGCCCTGAAACAAATTACTTCCATTTCTCACTGCTGCACACCCAGAGAACTCCCAAGTGCCAGGGGAGAAGTGCTACCAACACCTGGAGCAAGAAGTGCTGGAGTTCCTGTCTGAGAAGGAGGAAAAGGAGGTGTGGAGGGACAAAATGAGACGTCACAGGTGACACAGCATGGAGCCTCACGGACCACGGTGGTCATCAGGGGGAAAAAAAGAGGATAAATCTACAGGTGAGGATGCAGAGAGGCTTCTCAGCACTGAACAATGATGGGGAGAGCTTCCCCTCCACGGCGTGACACACACGGGTGGTTATTTCAGGAGGCAACGCTGAGTGAAGCTGAGGATAAACGAGGTTTGAAGCGAAGTGACAGGCTGACAGTGACAGTGTAACATCCCCGAGACAGACAGCACAACTCCCTGAACACTGTCCAACACCAGCTCAGGATGGTGACAGACAGGAAAGCCCTGGGAACAGAAACTGCTCCGGGAGCAGGTACCACCTGCAACACCCAGAGCATCACCTTGACAGGTACAGGTACCACCTGCAACACCCAGAGCATCACCCTGACAGGTACAGGTACCACCTTCATCACCCTGACAGGTACAGGTACCACCTGCAACACCCAGAGCATCACCCTGACAGGTACAGGTACCACCTTCATCACCCCAACAGGTACAGGTACCACCTGCAACACCCAGAGCATCACCCTGACAGGTACAGGTACCACCTGCAGCACCCAGAGCATCACCCCAACAGGTACAGGTACCACCTTCATCACCCTGACAGGTACAGGTACCACCTGCAACACCCAGAGCATCACCCTGACAGGTACAGGTACCACCTGCTCTGTGCTGCCTTCAAAGGCCGAGTGACCCCCCAAAATCAGGGACTGGGGGGGTCTGCAGGCTGGGGGCACAGCAGAAGGAACGGAGGCAGCCAAACGGGCCTGAAACACCAAAAATTCGCACTCTCTGGAACTGCTACACCTGGTGTTTCTACAAACCCACCGTGCTGGTGACTCCACGGACCTGACCCAGGGTGGCACTCCCTGCGGGGTGGGACTCGCTCTCTGGATTCCCGGTAGGATTCCCACAATTTTCTGTCTTACAGCCTCCCCCAGCCCTCAGCCTCCCTCCTCGCACACCCCACGAGCAACAGCGTCGCCGCTCACCACGATCGTTCCCTTCCCGCGGGCCCCGCTCAGGACAAACCCC
>VZRZ01008463.1:968880-1017426 GCA_013398175.1 Climacteris rufus | reverse complement strand
CCGAGGGGGCTGCGCCGGGAACATCCCGGCCCCTCACTCTGAGCCCGTGTGTGTTGTGCCTCTATTCCAGAGGAGGAGCTTGGCCCCCAGCCAGCTGGCCAAGAGGAAAGCGGGCGATGAAGATGAGGAAGAGGAGGACTGGCACCCCCCGACGGTGAGCGAGGGGCCCGGGCCGTGGCCCCGCGTGCGCGTTCTCGGCCCCGTGTGACCCCGCCCTGGGCAGCGGGGCGCGGGCCGGCCCTCGATCCAAGTCACTCCCTGGTGCCTGATCCTCTTCTGGGCATCGCGCCCCCGGTGTGTGCTGCGGTAAAACTTTGTGGCCGGGCCTGCTGTTGGTAGGAGAACTTCGTTGTGTACAGACGGTGCTTCGTGGTTGTGGAAAAAGTTGTCCCCGGGAGAGCTTCCGAATGCTGTGTGAAAGGATGGGTAACGGGGTAACCAGGAACAGGGCAATGTTGTAGACAAAACAGAATGTTACAGTCTTTTGTAACAGGACACAGGAGGATCGATTTCACCAGTTATCTGTAAGAGACAGTAAAGACCTCGTTTAGCCGTTCATAATGACACTAGTCCCAGCCCTAATCCTAATTTACAATTATGTTCTATGTCATACAGATCAAAGAGTCTCACCTAGTGTTTTCTGTGTCAAATCCATTTTTCTGTGCAGCAGGTGCCTCACGCTGAAGAGGAGTGTGTTAAATCAGGAAACAGATCAGTGATTTATTTATTTTCATGCTTTTCTAAGTGAAATGTAGAGTTCAATGCAAGATCTTTCACCTTCATAACACCAGGTGCCATGGGAGCCTCTGGGGACTTTGATGTAGTTTGTTCCATACTATTGACCCTTCCTTTTCTTAATTCTGCTTTTTCCGGCTGATGGGACAGGACAAATCTCAGCGTGGAGAGGCCTGCCCTTTTACAAGTTAGAAAGTGAGAGTTATTTTCTTAACTAGGAGAATATTTTAAGCTTCATGTAAATTAAACTTCAGGGCACAGTGACCTTGTGGTGTTGCTGCCTCAGTCCTTGGCTGAGGGGTGGTTGTGCATGCTCAGAGCCCCTCGGCTGCCTGGGTGCTGGTGTGTGTGGCCCGGTGCTTACCCAGTGTGACAGCAGAGCATCTCCTGGTGTCACCAGCTGCCCCTGGGTGGTTCAGCTGTGGTTCTGTTTTGCAGACCTGGAAGAGGCCGAAGGCTGCTGGTGAGACGGAGGGTGGAGAATGTTACAGGTCGCCTTTCCGCAAACCCCTGGCTCAGCTGACCAACAGACCCCGCTGCCTGGACAGCAGCCAGCATGTGAGTGGGGGGTGCTGCTGGCACACACACAGCTCACCCATCAGAGGAGTCCAAGAGCTTCCAGGGCCCCATTTAATCAGAGGTGCTGTGGAAGTGCCGTGCACACACAAAGATTAGGAGAGGCGAAGAAGGTGTGGTGGGGGAACTCTCTGTGATGGAAATCCTGAATGAGGGGGTTCGTGGGGCCCAGGTGGAGGACAGTGCCCAGAGATGTGGGTCACTTTCCACCCTGTGCTGTCTGCTTGCCCCATTCTCTCTGGGCTCCCACTGCTGGAGACCAGATGCTGGACTAGCTGGGTGCTTGCTGATCCAGCATGGATGTTCCTGCCATGGTAACCCAGCTCCTTTACAGGAAATGAGTTGCCTGACTGAATTACCGAGGCAGGGGGAAGCAATAGCTTTTAAAGAAGTGAATAAAGCCAGTGGATTTAGGAAGATGGGAGCTATGAAAAATCAATTTCATGTATTAGAATACTCAAAGGAAAATAGTTTTGAAAAGCAGAGTTGGTGGAGGGAATTGTGCTGATTTGTTACTTTCTTCCTTTTGGATAGTCTTGAAAATAGCTGAAGTTTGAATAGATTAAATAGACGGACTCTGAGTACTTGGCAAAACAGAGTTCTCAAAAAAATGTCCTGGACCTGCCTTCTTGAACAATCTCTGATTTCAGACTTCTTAAATGTGTTTTCTTTCTGAATTCCTAGGAGGCTTTTATCCGCAGCATTTTGTCCAAACCCTTCAAAGTCCCCATTCCAAATTATAAAGGTAAGATGAGGAGGTTTAAGGATTGTCTGTGCTAGCTGACTCGGGTAAAACAGATGATACTCAGGCCTGTCAAGTATATCTGTGGGGATTATTGTTATTTTTTGCACTGATGCATGTGTTCCAGAAATCCTGACTTAATTTTGAAAGAAAAATACTGGCATATTAGCAAAGTCTTCATATTTCTTACCAGTGTTTAGTTTGGATAATCCTACATTTCAGAATTGGATTTCGTAGTCTTACTGCTATGTATTTGATGTAGTGCCAGGAGATTTTACACCATATCTCAAATACAAAAGCAAAATGAATTCCAAGCCACAAAGGTTTATCATTTAAATAATGATACTGACAGACAGAAGGCTGAGGTGAAAAAGATCGTTTGTGCCAGTTTTATTTCTACTTGGCTTGGTGTGTTGAGCCTCAAGGTGATTTTCAAAACAAGAACATTTTGAAGTTCAAAGCCTCAGCTGGTTTGAATCAGTGAAACACAAGATCTCAGAAACAAATGGGCCTGTTCATGTCCCCTGCTTCCCCTTCACCCTCCAGCTGAAAAACTCGAATGCAGATCAACCAGTTTCACTCAAACTTTAGTTATAAAACTGTCTGTAAGCAGACACTGAATACGGAATGACAAGCCCCAAAAGAGTTTGGCAAAGCTAGCTTCTGGAAAAGCAGATTTGTCAGGAGGCTGAAACAGAACTGTAACTGGGAAAGCTGTTTTCTGTGGCTGTTACCTTCCTCTCTTAATTGGGAAATGCGGCTCTTTCTTGCTGTGTGTGCACTGCTGCCTTAGCTTGTGATACACTCCTGCTTTGCAAGGAGCTTTAGGAAGCAGTGGACAGATAGACTGAATCTTTTCTGAGCAAAATCAATCCTGGGCGCACAGTTGCTGAATTTTGATGGGAAGAGGGATTTCTATTATGTTCTTGTGGTGTTCATCTCCATTCCTAAACTGTGGCATTGAAATACAGTACTAGGAAAATGGACTCATGCTTGATTTCTGCTTTTCACAGAAATTTACTCCAAGGCCAAACATCTGCTATTGCTCAGCAGAGAGAAAATAATACCCCAGAGTAGGAAGTGGCAAATTGATGCTGCCTGTGATACTGTAGAACTTTGTCACTGTTAAAGATCAATTCCCAGTCTTCCATCAGAGATACAACTCTGGCTAAGTCTGGGTCAGGTGCCCCGAAAAGAGGATTTCACCCAGCACATTCTCTGTGTGGGAGTGTATTTGCTGAGCTGCTGAGAGGTACATTCTGCAACCTTGCTTGGCTTTCAAAAAACTAGAACAGCCACCTTTGGGCAGCAGTGCCTTTCCTCCATCTTTACCTCTGTTCCTTCTTTCTGTTTTCCCTGCCGCAGAGCTTCCCACTGTGTGCTGGCAGAGTGCTGCCAAACAACAGCCCTGCTTAGCTGTGCTGTCTGCACCAGCTGTGTGTGCATCTCCACTCCAGCACCCAATTAATTCACTGTTCCTAAACGCAATCAGCCCCTTCTGCAAGGCTCTGCTTTCTTCCAGCAAGATGTTGTTGTTTGAGTCGTGCCTCTGTTTGCTTTCAGGGCCCCTGGGCTTGCGCGCGCTGGGCGTCAAACGGGCAGGGCTGAGGAGTCCTCTCCACGACCCCTTTGAGGAAGGAGCTCTGGTTCTGTATGAGCCCCCGGTGCTGAGTGCCCATGACCAGCTGAAAATAGACAAGTGAGTCATCACCTGGCACAAGTGCTGCAGCTCTGACTTCCTTCTAGGTGTAGGTTTATGTGCTTTTCTCCCAAAGGTGTTTGAGTTGGGGTCTGAACACCAAGGGAGATTTGGTTCCAAGTATTCTGCCTGGATTGGTTCAGGTATGGTTGCAATCAAAGAAGGAATGTACCCATGCTGGATTGTTTGTGTTCTTTTACAGACTGTTTCATCTCCCATGCATCAAAAATTTAAACCTGTTGCAGGGAATGAGCATGCATGCGTGGAGAAGTTGCTTAGAAAATCCTATGGCTTAGTAATTAGTCAGGGAACATCAGCACCTAAGGACAAGCAAAGAGAGATGACTGACTGTCAAGTGTTAGGCTGCCTAGTGGTTTTTATTCTGAAGTAGTTTCTTTTGTGCTGTTGTTACAGCTTAAAAGGGCTGTCAACTGGATCTTCATGGACAGAGGTGGGGGTTTCTGTCTCCAGAAATGCAGTTCCAATATTGTTACAGAAACAAGAAAAATAATAATAGCTTTTTAACTGTGTCTCTGAGCCACATTCTGCCCTTGTTTTAACCACAGCCCACATACATGGTTTTACTGATGTTTCAGACTGTGGGTCAGGCCTCTGTGACTTCATTCTCAAAAATGAATCAATCCAGTTTTCACTTTCTTGTTTGCAGTTGCTTCCCCCGTGCCACAGGGAGTCCTCAGTATAGCAGTGAGATTTAACAAAACCTAAACATGTGCTGAGTTCATTAATCCCACTGTCTTCTTTCTTGGCTGCCTCCTGCAGGGACAAAGCACCTGTCCATGTTGTGGTGGATCCTGTCCTCAGCCGAGTTTTACGACCCCATCAGAGAGAAGTAAGTTTTCCTTTGGGACCTGAGGGTGTGGCTGGAGGACTCGGTGCATTTCAAAAAGCTGCAGTTCCTCTGCTGCAATTGTTACAGGTCTGCATAGACCTCACAGAATAACAGCCATAGACTCTGGTCTGTTGCAAATACAAAGTGAAACATTTGTTTTAAGCATCCTCTTAGAGGCCGATATTCTCTGTCCCTTTTTAAGCAGAGTCAGGGCTGAAAGTCCTGCCTTCGCTTACCTTGAAGTCTGGAGATGTAGCTCTGCTGGGTGGAATTCAGTGTGGAAGGTGATGGGATATAGTTGCAATAAACTATGTTGCAGTCCAGTCTTGAGGCAGGCAGGGCAGACTGTGCACCGCTGTTTTGGTGGTCAGCACAATTGATTGGATCTGCAGCCCCTGGGCCAGGAAACACTGAAGCTCCAATTCTGGGTACCATGGTTCCCAGCAAAGTGTAGAGTAGGTTCCTGCTTCAGTGTGCTTTGCTTAGAGGCTGCCCTTTGTAGGTGTGAGCTGTCCCTGACCTACACAGGCTTGGAATTTGACAGTGGAGACTGCCAAAAGAGTTTTATGTCATAAATATGTGCAACATCGTAATATGGCAGCAGTGGGTACAACTCTCCAAATATGATGTAGGCACCTGGACAGCCAGAAGTTCATCCCAGATGCAGTATATTAGCATTTAAGCCTGGAGGCAGCACAGATGGAAGCTGTGATTGCTGATCTTGCAGGCTAAGCAGGTCAAGCTGGATGTGTCCCTGCATGGGAGATCTTCAGATGGCTCTGAGAGCGCTGTAGGCTGCTCTTAACTCGGATCTGGTACTGAACTTGTGACCCAGGGTAATGCTCATCTCTGGCTACCCAGCTGGAGGCACTCTGGTTTTGGGTAAGCCACTGCCTGCTGGGGCTTTTGTTGAATAATCAAAGTTTTGTTGGTGTCCTAGACACACTGTTTATTGGCAGGTAGATATCACTGATAAAGCAGCTTCTGTTCTAGTCTGGCTAATAAGTTTCTGCCTGCTAAGATTCCTATGCTGCTTTATTCAGCTGTTGCTCCTAAATGATTGTACAGCTCTGCTCCAGCTTTGTTGTGACTTTTGCCCAGGTGCTGGTTGTGCAGCCAAATACATTACTGACTATGAGACTGTATTTCAGAATTGTTCAACTGGCTTAAATAAATTCCATTAACCTGTTACTAAGGGCCTAAGAAAGAACGAAAAGAATTTGAAAGTGCAAGTGAAGGTGCTCCATCCAGTTTTGAGTGAATCCTTGCAGGTGTGTTTAGGTTGTGTCCCTCACTCCCTGCTCTGTTGGCACAATGCAGGGAGTTTGTACATTCCTAGCACAATGCCCTGGTTTTCTCTGACTCTTATCATCACATGGTACAGGAACATTTTGTAGTTTGTATCTTTTTTTTTTCTCTTCCTCCTCCCCCCATTTATCTGTCTCAGTGATGTGTCAGAGCCTAATGCAGGGCTGAGCTCTTCTCCCACTGTGTGACGTGGGTTATAACCTCAGCCCTGTGTCTTCTCTAAAGCCAAATCTGCTTTAGACCCGGAGCCCCCAGGTGAGTCACTGCTTCTAGGCAGAAGTGATGAGGGCTGCTGAGAGTATTCTGGGAATTAATCGGGCAGCGGAAACAATTCTGCTCCCTCTGTGATTCTTGTCTTTGAAATTGCCTAATTGGGTGTTGTTAAGATGATAAACCTCTTTGAAATGATTGATGCATGTTGGTTCATGGCCTGGGCCTATCTAATGCAGCCAACGGTAGAAATTTCTGGGAGTTCATGTCAGGAAGCTGGTTATAACTGTACAGTTAAAATGTAGCAAGATGTTGTGCACATTATGAGGAGTATGTTGGCACCAGAAATGCTGTTCCAATCCAGATGTGGCGGCATTTTAGCTGTGCCTCGGGTGATTTCCCTCTGTCTGATTAGAACACTGCATGTCCCCAGGGACGTGTGTGCTTCACAGATTTGCTGTTTGATGCACTATCAGTCCTGTGCATTGTGGTAATGAAGTTGTCATTCTGCTGACGTCCCCACCCTGCTCTGAGAGAACAATTCTTTGGCAGGGGGTGAAATTCCTGTGGGAGTGTGTGACGAGCCGGCGGATCCCCGGGAGCCATGGCTGCATCATGGCAGACGAGATGGGGCTGGGCAAGACCCTGCAGTGCATCACGCTCATGTGGACGCTCCTCCGGCAAAGCCCGGACTGCAAGCCTGAGATCGAGAAAGCCGTGGTGGTGTCTCCCTCCAGCCTGGTGAGAAACTGGTACAATGAAGTAGAGAAATGGCTGGGGGGAAGGATCCAGCCACTGGCCATTGATGGAGGCTCCAAAGAAGAGATTGACCGTAAACTAGGTACAGAAATGTTTGCAAACTGTGTGTTCAGCTGGTTTAGGTTGAAGTCTTGCATTGGAAGAAGCCTGCAGCAGCTCGTGTGAATGTCTCTGGGCTGTCACTACATCTCTGCAGACTCATGGAGGTCTCTCTCCACTAACATGTTTAGATCAGACCTTTGCATGTTTGGTAATAGTTGATATTTTGGCATAATTCGTATCCAGTTGTGTGTTAGGGTAGTCTCAGTACTCTTATTCTGCTCCAGCCAGAAGGCAGGAAAGGACGTGGAAATGGGAACAATTGTGGGGAAAGGAGAATGGGTGTACATGGATGGAAGGGTTTTCCTAGATTTTTAAGGCAAAAGTTTTGACTGTTTGACAATTTTTCTATTAGTTTTCCTCATCCTTCTTTTTATTTTTTTTCCCTTTCCATCTGCAGTTGGCTTTATGAACCAGCGTGGCCTGCGAGTGCCTTCACCCATCCTCATCATCTCCTATGAGACCTTCCGGCTCCACGCCGAGGTGCTGCAGAAGGGCAGTGTTGGGCTGGTCATCTGTGATGAGGTACAGGGGCACCTTTAGGGAGAATCCATTCCTGGGTTTTTCTCAAGACTTGGGTGAAACTGGATCTGATTTCTTAAAAGGGGAGTGGACAGTGGGGAAAAAAGGCTTAGCTGTGGACCACACTCATTCTGGTGTTTCAGAGGCTTTAACCAGCAACCAAACTCTGTGAGCCTGAACCAGGAGAGGGTTTCTTCATAAGCCAAGATAGGAAGAAAATCCAGTGGGTGGTAACTGTGGCCACTATAGGTCCCTGGTGAGGTGGGGGCACCTGTAGGTGGAATATGTACCAGAAAAGAGGTCCTCTGCCTGTCTCTGACTCTGTTGGGATGGTAGTGCCCTGGCTCCCTGGTTTTCATTTGTTTGTGTGTGTTTTTGCTAAAGTGAAATGTACTTTCTGTTTGGCCTGGCCTCATGTTCTGCCCAGTAATTTTTAACTTGACTCTGTTTGGAACAAGAGGTTGGACTGGAGATGCCTGAGGTCTCTCCCAACCTAAATAATTCTGTGGTTCAGCATGCTCTTGTGTGGAGTGTTGGCTGCTCTCAATCATTTTAAGGAGCCATCTTGTTCTGTGCCTGGACAGAGGTAGGAGAGCTGGGCAAGGAGTTACCTCATGCTGTTTGTTCAGGGAGAGACAGAGCTGGCTTCACTGCCAGCTCACCGACTGCTGGATCAAGCTTTGCCAAGCCTGTGTTGTCAAACTCTACTTTCACATGGCCGAAATTGAGTTGTTTTTTCATTTATCATTCCCTATTTGTGCTTACAGCTAGTGAGAGCCAAAGATGCTTTGAAGGACAAAATAAAACCAATGCCCTCTGCCTCCTTGAAACGACCAAGCTGGGGCCTGGTGGGGACTGAGGTGTCCCTTGCTGCCGGTTAGAGGGGCTTTGTTAAACAGCGGTGCCACCCAGCGGTTTGGCTTTGTATTTGCCAGAGCAGCGCTGAGAGGCACTGTGCTGAGGGAGTGTCCTCAGGAGCGTGACTCCCATAAACCTTTCATCTGCGAGTCCGTGACTGCCCACACCTCTCAGTGTCCCTGGGATAGGGCCAGCAGATAGGGAGGCTGGGAACCCACATCCTTGGCCTTGAGCCTTCTGTACATTCCCAGTAAATACTCACCTCTGCTGCGGTCTGGCACTTGTAAAAAGCATCTTATCACTTGTGCTTTGTCCTACACAGCACTCAGATGGTAATAAAGTTGGTTTTCCCAGACATGAGAAATGGGGCCTGTATTCAGATAACACCTGTAAGAGGTGCAGAACCTCTTTTTATTAGTGTGCAAAGGTCTGACATTCCTGGATAGACATGGTCTGCATGGCTTGTGATCTTAACCTTGGGTAAAGCAATTTTCCTGGTCCAGAGTTCAGTGCTTGTGTTGATAGCTGAAAACATTCCTATCTTTGAACAGGAATCAGTTCTTAGAGTTATGCTGTGTGGTGGCTGTTATTTTCATGGTAGACCTTCTTGCCTGGGTGTGACTCGGATATTCCCAGTCTGGGAAGCTTGTAATGTCATTTTTCCTCACATAATGGCTTCAGGCTTTTCACTGGATCCTTGCCTTTGAAAGAAGTCTGTTGCAACACTTATTCCACTACCAGGAATAGGAGAAGTGGTGAGATGCCTTGTGGGGACACAGCATATCAGTGCTGATGAGGCTCTCCAAGCTGCTTCCTAACAGGGCCACTGGATTTATCAGCCTCATTCCTTTTTTCTGTTTTTTAAAGGGCCACAGACTGAAGAACTCTGAAAACCAAACTTACCAGGCTCTCAACAGCTTGAACACACCTCGGCGAGTCCTTATCTCGGGCACCCCTATCCAGAACGACCTGCTGGAGTATTTCAGCCTGGTGCACTTTGTCAATTCAGGCATCCTGGGTAAGAGATGGACGTGGGACAGACATGAGGCCTCCCCCAATGGCAGCCAAAGCAACCAAGACATCAGTGAAAAAATCACGTCAGGTTCTTGGAACCAGACGATCTCTGAGGTGTTTTCCACCTCAAAGCATTCTGTGATTCTATGAGATGTCTCTTTCAGTTTGCATCCAGAAAGCCTAGGTCAGAGTCCCCTCTTCTAGAGGCTGTATATCATCAGAGCTCTGTTTCAAGAAGATTATATGCAAAGTACACCAGTCTGACAGGTATTTTGGAAGAGGGATCATTAAAGGTTAAATGAATATATGAAACTGAGTACTACTACATGGCTGATCTTGAATAGCTGTAGTGGTCAGCCAAATGTTCACACAGCCTAGGAGTTTCTCTGACAGTCAGTCCTTGGAGATACCACAGGAGCTGCTGGGCAGGAAGGTCCAGCTCATAAAGGTACTTCCCAGAACACTCCCAGGCTATAGCAAAGTCAGAAATTTAAGCCAGGAATGATGTCTTTGTGGGAGAGAGGGTCCGTGGCAAGGAGGGTTTGACGTGACATGCTCCCTGCATTGGGTATAGAGACAACCTGGGAGGCAGCTTTTGCCTGCTCTCATCCCCATCTGGCACAGGAGGCAGGCTGAAGTGACTGGTGCAAGGTGGAATGATGTACCTTGTGGGAGAGTTAGGCAACAAAGCTCAAATTACTGGCAGTCTGCCATCCCACTTGCAGATAGTCCAAGAGAAAGCTGAGGGTGATATCTGGCATTTAGAGTTAAGAGTGCTCTTGTTTCTTAAGGCAAGGGAGGCCAATGAATATGGGGTGAACTTCATCAGAAAAGAGTCTGGAGGAGAACCACTGATTAGTGTGAGTTTTCAGGATCAATCACCTTCTACAACTACTGGGAGCAGACTGGAACCTTCTGTCTCTGGCCTCTGTGCCCTGCTTATGTCTGCAGGCTTTGTTTTCATTTTAAAAGCAAAGTAGTCTTTGCACCCTCTTCTGCATCAGTGGGAGATCTACTGCTTTCCAGTGTGGAATAGCTTGTCTTTGTCAAGAGAGGTCATTTTCTTTCTGCCAAGGAATCAAATCAATCTGTAACTGATTTCTTTGTTGCTCTAACTCGTTACCCATGATTGTCTCAGGTTGTTGGGCATCCAGTCCAAGAGACTTCTCATTGATTCAGTACATGCACAAACTCTAGTTAAACACAATTCATCAGATTCTTAGTCTTGCAAGCAGGATTTGGGCTGTATCTTTTCCCATTCAGCTGTTCTGCCCCCAGGAAGTCTCAAGGAAAGGATGGAATGGGGTGGTAGATGCTCTAGATCAGCTTTATCCATGTGCTTCAGTGTTGGGTAGTTATTAAAGGGAGCTGATGGGATTTCACCTGCCCCCCTTGACCTGTACTTTGGGCAAGATTAGTCTCCTTGTACTTCCAGTTCGTTCTCTCTGAGATGAGGTTAATGGTGTAAGTACTGCAGCAAAGCTGCATGTACTCAGTAGGCATTTTTCCCACTTGCAGCCTGTGGCAAATAATAAGCAACTGATTACAGATAATTTTGGAGTAGGCACAGGTAATGCCTGTGCTGTTGTTTGCAAGGACAAAATCTGGGAATAAAAGTGTAACTGGAATGTGAGCAAAACCAGTATGTGCCTGACTGTTAAAGTGAAATTGTGTTGTGACCTTTGGCTGTGCATTTTTGTTGGAGTACAAAATAATTTTCTGTTGTATTGATTTGCCTGCCTTGTTTGAATCTTTAGAAAGAAAAACAAATCTTGTGTATGGGGTGAGGGTTTGTTTAATCTGCTGGGCTCCGTGCTTGAGGTGTTAGAACTGCGGCTGAGGGATGCTGATCAAAGGTTCTTTGGTAGTGGTTGTCACCTTTTCACTTCTGTTTTATACAGGTACTGCACAGGAATTTAAAAGACATTTTGAAATGCCCATCCTGAAAGGAAGAGATGCAGATGCAAGTGAAGCTGAGCGACACAAGGGAGAAGAGAGGCTTAAAGAGCTGATCAGTATTGTGAACAGGTGAACTTCATCCCTCTTCTCTTTACAGAGCTTTTGCATAAGCCCTTTGCATAAGCCCTCCTATCTTTCCAAATTAGTTATAGCTGTAATGAATTCTCTTGCCAGTTACATCTATTCAGCAAGTGATTGTGCAAGTATTTATTGCTTAAGAAATCCACATAGCATGGAGCTTTAGTCTGAAAAATAGTACTGACATGGCAAAGTCAGCTGCAGTCACCCCCAAGCAGTACTCTCAGGTATTGAATTATGATTTGACTCTTATGTTTCTGTTTTCTCCTGGAACCTGAATACTCAGGCAGCATCCTCTTATTTATGGTAAGATAACTACAAGTGTGGGCTGGATCAGAGATCCATGTACCCAGATGCTGAGTAGCAGGAAGAGTATAAGGAATGTCACTCAATTCTGCTGCTGATTGCCCAAGTCACAAAAGAGTCCAGTTCACACTTTCATAGTTGTGTTGGCTCTGTAGGGCTGCTAGGACAGACTACTTGTGTCAGAGATGGGACTTCTGATCCTCAAGAAGCACCTCTATGATGTAAAGTGCTGTCTTATTTATTGATTTTTGGTATTTGTTTAAACCTGTTTTCGTGAATACAACCAATTTATCCACTTCTGATGGCAATTGCTTGGCTCTCTCTAAGAACTCTTTCTAGAAAAGACTCTTGAATTCTCAGCATTGCTGGCATCTTCACTTCTTTTTCTGATTTTTGTTTGTTTGTGAGTTCTGCTTGGTGGTTTTTGTTTGTTTTGGATGTTTTTTAATCTCATCTTTTGCAGCCATCACAAATGCAATCCTGCAGTTCATAGTCATGGTAAATTGAATTTCACACTAAGTAGATTCACTCCATAGAGACAGTCCTGACCTTGACTCAGATCAGCTTGCTGAAGCCTAAGAAAAAGGAAAGCTTGGGAAGAGATAAGCTTACTCCTTCTTGAGGTGCATTCATTTGTTTTTATAGTTGATGGAAAATGCCTGGCTCTGTTGAGGTCTGTGTCCTTTCCTTTGTTGTGCAACAGTCATGATACACAAATAGGGAAGGCAAAGCATACAAGTAGTTACAGATGAATCTGCTGAATTTGGTAGCAATTGCAAATGGGACAGTGATGCAAAGACATATGGAATCACAGATGTAAGGCTGGAAGGGCCCTGGAGAAGGCATCTAATCAATCTTGCTGTCCTAAGACCTTACCCCCACCCAGCACTGAAGACCTTGCAATTTCCTAGGACACCTTTTCCAGGGCATTGCTGTATTTGCAGTTTGAAAATGCTCTTAATGTGTAACATAAATCTTCCTCACTACAGTTTAAGCCTATTACTTTTCATCCTACTGCTTATGGGTTTGGAGACCAGATTATTCCTTTATTTACCAGCCTTTGACTGATTTTGGGGCTGTCATATATCCCTGCTGTCTTTCTTCTTTTGTAACGTATTTTTGATGTTTCCTGGCAGAACTGGGTTTTTGCACCTCTTATTCTGGTTGCTCAGCAAAGCACTTTTTCTAGTCCATCCCGTCTTTTCTGAAGTGTGGTAGAACTGCTCCATGGGGCTTTTCCAGAGCCCCAGAGGATATGTCCTTTGCTGAAATCTTGGGCCAGGCAGTGAGCCCATCTTGGCTGGTCATGGCCACTAAGTAACTACATGGGGATTTGTCTGCCTGTACTTTGGGTTATGCCCACAGTGTGTTGCTTCCTGTCCTTGTTTGCTGTCCATCCTCCTGGTCTGTTTTAGTTTAAATTGCAAATGCTGATGGTAGTCTGAGGAAGAGCAGAGTTTCTCTTGTAAATGACTGAGCTCTGTTTGGTGGAATTATGCCTGATCCCTCCAAATCCCATGAACCAAATTTGGAAGCTTTGCAAAGACAGTGGGCTCTGTAACGTGCCTGTGTGGATGGTGGTGTCTGACCTTTGCCATGTGTTGGATTGTCAAAGACTTTTGGAGAGAAGATATCAAAAGGACTGTGTGTTGACCACATGAGGAATAATAGAGATAAAACAGAGTTTTATCAGATGCTATCCAAGCATCTGATCTTAATTTCTCTCCCTGCAGGTGTTTAATTCGAAGAACTTCAGATATCCTGTCCAAATACCTGCCAGTGAAGATTGAACAAGTGGTCTGCTGCAGGTACCAAAAAGCCTGTACTGTGTGAGGGAAATGGGAAGAGCAACAGGAAGGACTAAAAATTTCCAAAAAGCCCTTTAGTTCTTGTGCTGACTGCTTCCCTCTAGGAATGACGTTGTAGCTGTTGGCAATATGATGCTTTTTCCCCTGAAGCCACAGCGCAAAAATTCTGGTTCTGCCAGCCAGCTGGTGTGCTCTGGGCAGCCATGCAGAGCAGAGCCCTGAGCTGTGCAGAGTCTCTGCAAGCTTCTCTCCCAGCCCTGGGCTGAGAGAGAGAAATGCTCTCCCTGCAGCCTTGGGGCAGTTCTGGGCTGTGTGTGCTGTAGCTAAAAAAACTGAGCTGAAAGGAACACTTTGTGTAGATGGAGCAGGATGGGTTTTTGGGTGCAGGCTGGGACTGCAGAGCTCTTGTTCTGTTTCAGACTGACACCTCTGCAGGCTGAGCTGTACAAGAACTTCCTGAAGCAAGCCAAGCCAGTGGAGGAGCTGAAGGAGGGCAAGATCAGTGTGTCATCTCTCTCTTCCATCACTTCCTTGAAGAAGCTCTGTAACCGTGAGTTGTTCACTTGTGTAATGGCTTTGAGTTTTTCACTGTTGGTGAGGTTTTTTTGGGTCTCCCTTGTGCACTCCACAGTCTCTGAGCTCTGTTTATTCTCCAGATCCTGCTCTTATCTATGATAAGTGTGTGGAAGAGGAAGAAGGATTTATGGGAGCCCTGGACTTGTTCCCTGCTGGCTACAGCACCAAATCTGTGGAGCCCCAGCTTTCAGGTACTGTGGAACTCAGCAGTACAGATGTGCTGCCTGACACAGGCAGCTGTGAGACTGCATCTTATCAAGTGTCTCTCCAATGTCTGGAATTTGGGAACTTCTGCTCTAGCTTTTTCTTTCTTTCCTTTTTATCCAGGAAAGATGCTGGTTTTGGACTACATCCTTGCTGTTACCAAAAGCACCAGTAATGACAAGGTGGTTTTAGTGTCTAACTACACTCAGACGCTGGATCTGTTTGAAAAGCTCTGCAGGAACAGAAGGTTTGTCTTTGGGCTTTGCTGGTTTAATCCTGCAAGACTGTACTTGGAGCCTATGCTGTAAAAGAACTGGATTTCTACACTTTCTATCAGCAGGAAATTGTGATCTGTCTTTTACCTTAGGTGTTCCTGAATTGGAACTAATGTGGTTTGTGCTTTGTGTGCTGGGGTCACTCAGCAGAAAATCTCTGGCCCTCTGCTTTTCTAAAGCCCATTCTGTTGTTACAAGGCTGTTGCTGAGAGGTTTTTCTCTGAAGTAGGATACTCTAAAGATGGCAGCAGTCTATTAGAGTAAATGCTGTGTGTTCCAGGTATTTATATGTCCGGCTGGATGGCACCATGTCCATTAAAAAGAGAGCCAAGATTGTGGAGCGGTTCAACAGCCCCTCGGTGAGTAGAAGCTGCCGGATGTGAGCAGCTCTCCTGCCAGTTCTGAGTGCTGTGAGTACAAGCACGGCTGCCTCTGTGGTCTGATCCAAGTCTGCCTTTTTCCAGAGCCCTGAGTTCATCTTCATGTTAAGCAGCAAGGCAGGTGGCTGTGGTTTGAACTTGATTGGGGCCAACAGACTGGTGATGTTCGACCCCGACTGGAACCCGGCCAACGACGAGCAGGCCATGGCGCGCGTGTGGCGCGACGGCCAGAAGAAGATGTGCTACATCTATCGACTGCTCTCGGTGAGGCAGGCTCCTCTCCCCTCTGCATGGAGCTCTGGGTGCCAGCCCAGACTGCAGCTGCTGTCAGCTGAGACACAAGGGAAAGAACTCTTGAGCGTTGCTGACCAGAATTGATTGGAACTTAATTTCTTCCTAGCCTTTAGATGTGTTGCCATGGAAAGACATGAAGGTTCTAGCTGGAGGGTCATTACTGCAGCCCTTGGTTTCTAACAGTATGTGGCTTCTGAGAAATAGAAACAACTGTGGCTTTGCAGATAAGATGTTCCTTTGAAGTCATTTAGACATCTGACTTCTTTAATTTCATGGGGTGTCTGATGCCGAAGTTGCTGTTTTTCAGTCAGGCTGCAGTCTCTTTTAGTGGGGTGTACGTGTACTTAAGAAACAGCAATTACATTCCTGGAATTACCAGCAGCATTTGGGATGGGGCTGCCAGTTAGCAGGTGAGATAGCTGTTCTGGAGGGCAAAATCATGAAGGAGACTTGTGTTTTCAGGCTACTGTAACACTTTGTCCAGCAGTGCCAGGAGTGGTTATTGCTTAGAAATGTCCCCTCTCTGCCCTCGTTCTGTGGGGTTTTTGTTCTGTTTGAGGGGCAGGTTGTCAGGGATTTTTTTCTTTTTTTGTGTGTGTGTAAACTTGGGTCCCTTGGTCAATAATTGTTTTTACTTTGACAAAACAGAACATTTTTTGCCCATCTTTTCCTTATGGAGTTCTTCTCTGACCTGGCTGCATTTGGAAGCAGGGATCTCCTTTGCTTTTAGAAACAGGAAACCAGTCTGTAAATCATGACTAATCACCCCCCTCCTTGGTATTCCATTTGTTTGCAAAACAGGCATTTTGCTCTTAGATTTTTGCCTTAGAAATGTAGCATTTCTGCACATCTGTTCTGGAAGCAGACATCTCCCTCCAGACAGAGTGTGATTGATCTGTGTGTGGGTGAACTAGCAAATACTGCTGACGCTTGTGTCACCCAGGGCTAGGCCTTGTTGCTGCTCCTTGGGGAGGTTGTGTTTGGGATTTTTTGTCAGGGAGCAGCTGTAGCTGCTCACCTCCTTTCCCTTCCCTCTTGTCAGCACAACCTGATGCAGTGTGTGAGCTTCAGCCACGAGTGGCAGCTCCACCTCTTCCTCATCCATACCTCCACTGGATCTGCTCCTGTAGCCACAGGGAAAGACAAAGTAGAGTTGGGTTAGATCTGCAACAAACAGATGTGGCTGGAATGCAGCTACTAAAACTTGCCTGTCATCTGTGCTGGCAGGGGACTGAGTTGTCCTGCCAGCTTAGTGCCATTTGATTTGTCACACTTGCCCAGTGTAGTGCTCTTCAGTGTCCCAGCTGTGCTTCATCTCTGGCTCTCCTGCAGACAGGGACCATAGAGGAGAAGATATTCCAACGCCAGACCCACAAGAAGGCCCTGAGCAGCTGCGTGGTGGACGAAGAGCAGGATGTGGAAAGGCATTTCTCTCTTGGGGAGCTGAAGGAGCTCTTCACGTTGAATGAGACCACCACCAGTGACACCCATGACAAGTGAGTATTCTGAATGACTAATGGCTGGCATAGAAAAGAATCACTCCACACTTTGCTCTTGTGACTTAGGGGTTCCCCAAGCAGCAAGAGGAAACTCAGAGAGAGTGAGCCCCAAGTGTCTCTGCTTCTGAAGCTGTTAACCACCTAGACATGAGCACTTCCTTGCTGTCCTCCCTTTTTGTTGTCTTAGAAAAGCTGTGATGGCTGTACAAGTGAGCCAGCTATCTTGTCTTGCTGCCTCTTTTGGAGACTGAAATACTGTAGCTAAGGAAAAGAGAAAAACTGAGCAGAGCTGCTCAGATTGGTGGAGCCCAATTTGGTCCTTCCTTGCTGCTCTCTTTCTGATGGTCTGTGATCTCCAAATGCTGAACTGCTTCCATATGAGGGCTTCTGCATCTGCTAAGAATTCATGAAGCCAATCCAAGTGCTCTTCTGGGGACTAAAAGAATCCTCTTCTCTATTGTCTGCCCTTCTCCCCCAGCCCTGAGACCTGTGGTATTATAGCCACCAGAAAGAGGACAGGGAGTGCAGGAAAAATGCTTCACTGTGAAAATTAAGACTCTTAGTTCAGGCAGAAGTGAAGAGGATTAGTTTTAAGCTGACTCAAAGCTTAGCTTGGTGTAGGTATCCATTCTGCCTGGCAACAGCCCTTGCTGGCAGGGCTGCTGCTGCTCTTTGTCTCCTGAGGTGACAGCTCAGTAGGGCATCTCTAAAACAGCCTGAGCACAACCTGGTGGCTGTGGTGGGAGCCAGGATGGAGCAGTTTGGACCATGGTGTGCTCTTCTGAATTCAGGAATCCTGATGCAATACTAATAAGGTGTTAGCAGCAGTCACTCAAGATCTGCTCTAACCCACATCCCACACCTTCCAGGAGAAACTCCTCCTGAACTTCCTCTGGGTCCTGCTGGACCATTCCCACACGGTTAAACATGAGAAGGGAGTGCCATTAGAAACAGAACCCCCAGGTTTTCAAAATGTGTGAGTCGCTCCTTATCTGTGACACACACCAGAAGGCAGTAGTGTGTTTAAATGAAATGTAGTGGTATTCATAGTTCAGAAACTGAAAATCCAGCTCCGGGGAAGTTAATCCCAAAGTTTTAAACAACCCCAATGCTGAAGCAGCAGAGAAGCCCTGCACTGACCTGGCACTGCCCCCGTTCCAGGATCCGCTGCCGCCGCTGTGTGAACGGGCACCAGGTCCGGGCCCCTCCCGCCGGCTCGGACTGCACCTCGGACCTGTCCCAGTGGCAGCACTGCGCGGACCGGCGCGGCCTGCAGGACTCCGTGCTGAAGGCTGCCTGGGATGCTGCTGTCACCTTCACCTTCCATCACCACTCCCACGAGGAGCAGCGAGGGATTCCCTAGCAGGTTACTGTCCCCTGTGGGGGCAAGGGCAGCCTGCTCACTGTAAGTGGCTGCCTGGCTCACTTTAATCCCTTTCCAGGAAAGGGGCAGTGGGTAGCTGTGCGTGCTGGACTGTTGTGGCTGTGCAACAGCAGAACAGCATGGCTTTGGAGCAGCTGGAAAGCCTTTGGCAGTGTTCAGTCTACTGGAACAGCTTTTTCTTTGCTGTGGTGTTGTGTGCCTGAAAAACAGCTCCTTGGGAACTGGAAATAATGGGACCTTGCATGCTTGATCAGATTTAGCATTGGTGCTCTTGCTCTTGGTGTCTGTGCCTTCTACTCAGTCACATTTGGTGTTCAGGTCAGGAGTTTTACAGCACTTTATGTGCAGTCAGGTTTTGGTCCTTGACAGCTCTGGCTTACAGCTGCTGATCAAAACTTGCAGGATCCATTTTTGTTGTGAAATGTGAACCTCGCTGATTACTTGGGAACAAAAGTATTTTGTACAAGGGAAAAAAAAAATTAGCTTGTATGTTGAACATCTGGCCTGAAAGATCATGGAGGCAGTAGGAAATCAGGCTCTATTCCAGTAACTCCATTTCTAAAAGCATTTGCTGTGTTATGGGCGGGATCCCCTGATCTAGCAGTGTTTTAACAAGATCACATTACATGACAGCAATAAAATTCACACTTTGGTACATTATGGGTCTTAATAATAGTTTTATTATAAAAATGTTACAAAATAACAAACTTGTCAAAACCTCTGTAAAATGACTGCAGATGCTGGAAAAGGGCAGTGTGATTGCAAATAAACAGCAAGCTACTTCGTACATAAAGAATTTTTTGGTATAAAATAAAACTTTCCAAATGGAAAAGGTCAAGGCTGGGGGCTTTGTTAGCTTGTTTTCTACTCCCTTTAAGTGGAGAAAGGAGTTCTTCACATCCCAGAATGGCTGAAGTTGGAAGGGACCTCAGGGGGTATTGTCCAGTACTTCTCAAAACCAAGATCACCTAGACCAGGTTGTCAAGGACCACAACCCCATGGCTTTTGAGTCTCCACGCTGGAGATGGTTGATATCAGCTGAAACAACATGAAATTTGTCACAACACCCAGTGACATAACCAACTGTTTTTGTTCAGAAGCTCATGTGATGTATGTCCCACTTAAAATACTGCAAGATGGTAGAGTCAGATCAGCTGGAAATACAGCTGTTGACCCATGTGGTCACTTCACTGTCATACCCCTTCTTCAAATGAACAGAAAAGTGAAAAGAACAGTTCTGTACTGCTTGAACCAAGGGGCAGAACCCCCCACCTGTGCTGTGAAATCAGAACTGCGTAGTTCAAGCTGCTGGGTTTGCTGCTGCTGCTGTGTCCATCACATGACACTGATGTAGTCAGCAAAGGCCTGGGAGGAGTCCCACGAGTCACTGACTACACTGCACACAGCTCTGAGCCGCCTCAGCGCTTCTTGGGCTGTTTCTGCATCCTGGTCCAGCCAGTTTTGGAAGAGGCGGAGATGTGTAAACTGAATCTGTCCCCCTCGCTGCTGGATGTGGCTTTCCAGCTTCTTTGTGAACTCCAGGAGGCCGTCAGGTTTGATGCAATTTGAGCTTTCCAGGGCAAGAAGGATAAAAAAAAGCCATTAGGAATCTAAGCTGTAATTTGAGCAGTTGAAATTATTGTTCCTTCTACTAAAGGCCAGTGCAGGTACTTGAGGGTGTTTCAAGGCACAGTGCACCTTTCTTCAGCAGTACAAAGTGTGAGTGGTCTGTTCACTTCCCATGAGAAACAAAACTGAAGCACGGTAATAGGAAGGGCTGGAAACCTTTTGAAATGAAGGTGGTAACAACTGACAAGTTAAAATCCTTATGCAGACCTTGTGCTACTGACTGAAGTAGACTGAGCTGTGGCCTTAAAATGCTGCTGGACCCAAGCTGCTGCCCAGACAGTGCCAGGAGCACTTCAGTCTCAAAGCAGCTGTCAAGTGCCTGGACCAGGGGCCCTGGCCCAACCTCCAGGTCCCAGTGCAAGGCTCAGCAGTAAGTGATATTTACCTCTTCCTTCTGGGAAAATCTGACAAGCATGTGTCAGGTTCTGGTGTTTCTAGGAGATTAAAAGGTCAATTCCCAGGCATAGATGTGTAAATAAGTATCAGGTTGCATGCTGAACTTAAATCTTTGTCAGAGGCACAGTAACAATCAGGATTCAAGGCTGCTGAAGGAATGGCCATGGTTAAATAAATTGTCAAGCCTGTGTACTCTGAGCAACCTGAGCCATCAGGATGTAAAGAAGGGGAGCAGAATCAAGCAAATACAGTCAGTATTGCAGAAATGCCACCCCCATCTGCCTCACAAAGATTACTGCCTATCTTTAAGGGCATTCAGCAGCAAGAAGATAGCAGCAGTTCTGATTGAAGACCAAAAATGAGGAAAGGAATGCAGAGGCATTCACAGGATCTGCCAGGAACAAGGCCAGCACTCTCATGCAGGGCAGTGGGAACAGAGCTGTTCACACTGATGCCTAAGAATAAAAGTAGGCAGGGATGTTAGTCCTAACCTACAGCTCAGAGAGGGCCTGCAGCAGCAAACCAAAGCTGCTTTAAAGATGGAGTTTGACTCCTTACAAAGGTCAAATGTCTCAGAGGTGTTGGAGGTCCCTGAGATTGTACATGCCCATGGCAGCACTCTCTGAGCCTTTCTTGGGCACACATTCCCTCAAGGAAGAACAAAGCCCTGCTCAGGTTCTGCTGTCAGAGCCCAGTTCAGCTCTGTCCCTCCCAAAACAAGAAGCAGCAGAATACCTGACATCCAGCTGGCAGAGAGATGAGGAGGAATCTTCAGAGAAAATGTCTGCAAGGGCAACCAGCCTCTGATTCCCTAAAAGGGGAAAAATGCACCTGTTAGATGCAAATTGGAAACTGTCTTAAAAATTAAGTGGCCGTAGGACTGGGATAATAGTGCAAAAAGGGAGTCTGTGAGCATGTGAATGCAGCATAAAGGGCCCAGCTCTGCACCTTCTGTCCCCCTCAGTGGCATAAAGTGAGTCCATCCCCTTGTGCAGTGTTCAAGGCAATGAAAACATTTGCTCATAGGGCAGTTTCTTTCCCTAGAAAGTCCTGGTTTTGTTTGATAAGTCCATATGCAGCTTTGGTTTAGAAATTAAGTGTACTTGGGTTATCCCAAGCTTTCCTGTTTTACTTAATTAACAGAAAACAATATTCTAGATTTATATGAAATTAATTTCTCAAGCATTTCTACTTGGCCTGTGATCCAAAATCCCTGTGAATTCTGTAAATTCATTTCCACTTCTTTGACACAAACTCCTCCTTTACTTGTTCTCATCCTTCCAGTGGGTGCCAACAGCTGTTAAGACACAAAATGCCCAAACTTGGGCAAAATTTGTGCCTCTGAATCAGAGGCAGTGCATCTGCTGCTGGATCTGTTCCTGTTAAAGAGTCTGAAGCAGACCTGCTGGTACTTGCTTTTGCTGCAGAGAAAAGCAACTGTAATTCCTACACAGAGCACCTGGGCCCTTGCTGAATGCAACTGAAATTCTGCCTTTATAAAATGGATTCAGTGCTCCTTATTTTGTGAGCTAAATCCACTCTGCTCCTGCACGTGTTAAGTTCAGCACTGTGGTCAACACCTATCAATGGTGCTGACTGCACCCTGAAGTTCCCTCCAAGAGAGCTGGTCTAAGGCCCCACAGCAGCATTCCCAGTACACACCGAGGCGATTCCCAGGCAGTTTGAGGCTCTTCAGGGATGAATTTCTTTTCACTGTATTGATTATTTCTGACAAAAACTCAGCAGTAGAGCTTTCAAACAGCCGGCAGAAGGAGAACCTGATTTCTGTGGAAGCAATGGATTGACAGGACATATGAGTACTCCCTGTGCTTGATTATTCCATAATTACATTCTGCAGACAGCTCCAGCCCCTAATCCATATGCAAGAACAAAGCTCCCCCAGCAGTGGATTGCATATAGCAGCACTTCTGCTCTGTCAGGAAGAGAGCAGAGATCACACCCAGGCAAGTGACTTTGCCAGCTGACTCAAGTTAAAGGCTGATGTGTTCTGCAGGTTCAAAATCTTTGTTTTATAGCTGAGACTACAGACTCTTCCCTGCAGCATTTGCCAGCCTTGCAGCTGCTCCTCGGTCCTGCTGGCACAAAGAACCAGGCACATTGCCACTCTGCCAACAGCTGCAGATCTGCTCCAGGGACTGTGACATTTGGCTAAACCTTACAGGTCCAAAGATCACCTCTTAAATGTCAGCCAGCCAAAAGCAGCCACCAGCAGCACCTTTACAAGCAACAGCACCCAGGAGTTGGCTGTACCTTGCAGGACGGGATCCTGAAGCAAAAGCAGAACTTCTTTCTGGTGCTCAGCCAGGTTCACATCATGAAAGCTCAGTTTCTTCAAATTTGGAGTACACTCTAAAGGCAAAACAAGTTCCTATGAAAAGTACTGCATGTCCTTGGCATAAAAAGACCCTGACCCAGCTACCAGCCAACACCCAGAAACTGAGCTGGACTGTGGGTGCTTTGTGCTGAATGGTGGGTCTTTAAAAAGGAACCACTGTGCTGTGCAGGATCACCCACATGCTCAGCATGGAATGCAGGGTGGCTGACACCCATTTCCTTTTCTCAGGAGACTGAGAAAATGGGCCCACCTAAGCTGGCTTCATGCTAGAGGACGGAAGACCACAGCATGGAAGCTACACTGTGTGTGCCCCAGGGATGCTGCCCACGGGCTGGCAGAGTACCTTTGAGCACCTGCAAAAGGAGCCCCAGCTCCTGGGAGCAGGGCAGCGTGGCACTGTCAAGGGACAGCTGCTGGAGGGACTTGGATGCCTTGAGCACTGGCAGCAGGAGCAAGGTGTGCAGAGGTTCCCTGGGGAATCGGATCTCCAGCTGCTCCAGGCAGCTTTCTAAGGAAAGAAAAACAGCAAGGAAAGAGTTTGGTCTGGAGTGCCCATCTTCAATGTAGCTGATCCTACAGCAAGCAGGAAGCCTGTGTGCCCAACACCACTGTCATTCGGGCTTGTATAAATGGCCTATGCAATGTCCCTGCCCCACAGAGCTCTGGCAACTCAGACCTATGGTGATATCAGTCACTCACAGCTCATTCCAGGACTCGTGCCAGACCACAGGGCCACAGACTTCTCTGTGCTCAACAGTGCTGGAGAAAAGGTCAGTCAATGCACAAACCAGTGTCTTCTCACAGCACAGCTCTTTCCTGACCACACTCCAAACTCACTGGGGCTTTGCTCACTGCTTTTCTGGCAATTCAAGGGCTAATAAGGCTGATGGGAGACCTGTGAGCTGAGCACACACTGCTGTAGCTTCCAGGATGTAATCCAAAGACTTGGGCAGTGCTTTGCCATCACCTGTGGCACTGTGGATCAAGGGATGCTTTCCCCCTGCTTAAGGGGTCTGTCTAAAGCTTAGAATCTCACAATGAAAGGGATGGACACAGTGGAAGCTCCCAATCAATTTACAGATCTGGTGGGACAGGCTCCCCACAGACAGTCACAGGTAGCAGGTTATGACTGGCCTGTACAAAACTGATGTTGCAGCAGGCTGGAATACAGCAAAAAAACACTTTTTCCAAGACTCTGGCTCCACAGAGCACCTCACAGACTGGAAATGACAAACTGCAGCAACATCTACATCAGAAAGGTGAGGCTGTAGTTGCCTAATAACACACCACCATAATAGTGCAGGGTGAAGCACGTGCCACATTTTTACAGCTTTATCTGCCTGCCAAGGCCTGCTCATCGCTCAGAACGATCCCTACCTGGGATTTCTGCCTCACTGCAGCTCGAACTCCCCTCTGGCCTGCTCCCCTCCAGCTGGTTTTTGAGGTCGAAGCTGACAGAGAGCGTGTGCAGCTGGGGAAGGGTGCTCAGGACGCAGCGGACGAGCTCCATGCAGGACATGTGGGAGAAGACGTCGCTCACGCGCAGCACGCGGAGGCGGCATTCCGGCCGGCGGGAGAGCGCCCGGAGCCCCGACAGGATGCAGAAGATGTTGGCATCCAGGCCTGGAACAGCATTTGTACAGACAGGTGTTAGCTGTGTCCGTACAGACACCGACACACAGCTGGAGCTGCACCAAGGGCAGTCTGAGTCAAAGGCTCAGCTCACAGACTGCTTTATCCACGCACCCTTAAGCTACACTGTGGGCATGGGAGATGGAGATCTGGCTCTTCCCTTCGCTCTCTCTGAAGGGCATTGAAGCACAAAGCCCCGGGGCTGTTCTGGCGCACAGGGATCCCATTCTCTCCCTCAAGTCCTCGCACTCATTAAAAGTTTCACCCAACACCCTTCTGAAGATGGGGCACCAGTACTCTTACAGTGCTCCTTCCAGTGAAAATAAACCCAGGGTAAACCCGAACAGTAAGTCAGACCACTAGAGCAGGGCTGGAAGGAAGTGCCCTGTTCACAGCACTGACCATTGTAAGACAGCACCAAGTTTTCTAGAGACACCCAGGAGCTCAGCAGGTTACTCAGAGTCCGACATGTCTCCCCAGTCAAAGAAATGGAGAACAATTCCAGCGTGGATACGCTTCGGAAGCGGTCAGCAGCTTTCAGAGAAAAATTTCCACCAGGTGCTCCTCTTTTCTTACAGCCAGCATGGCCAGTGCATGGAGATGCTGGGGAAGAACTAGTCCAATTCTCAGTGTTTTCTCCCTCTGTGGTCCTGGTTTTATCGAGTAACCCTGAATTACGCTCTCTAGCAACAGTAAAAACAAAATCATACAGATCTTCTGGGTCAGCCCTGCTCCGCCTGAGGCAGCGACGTTTCCTCCCCACTGCAGGTTTCAGCCGTCTGCGTGTCTTTCGAGGAACGGGGTGACAGCACAGCCGCTCTGAGCTGGAACGAGGGGAGGATCCCCCCTCAGTGCTGGTGTGGGCACAGGACACCTCACTGTTTGCCTCCCCACACAGTGGGTTTTGCAGGGGACTTCTTGGGCTGGAGAGGACAGAGTTCATGTGAGCATCAGCCTCCTCTGGGGATCCCTTCTGGTTCTCACCATCGCTCCCTTCCCGCTTAGTGTTACAGCCCCTCTCTGCTCCCTCCTGTGCTGACTCCTGGCTTTGGGCTTTGTCCTCCTCCCTGCAAAGGCCACACGGGCTGCCGTGGTAGGCGAGGGCTTTTCCCGAGCGCCAAAACCCAGCGCTCATGCTCAAGATGAGAACGAGAAGAACCGTGTCGGGATCAGGCCAGGAATACATGGACACCTGGCTGACGGAGCCGTGGTGGATCAGCCGGTGAAGCAGCAAAACCAGCGAGTGCCTGATGGACTGGTCGCAGGAGAGGAGGTGCTGGAACTTCAGGATCCGCAAGGAGCCAGCCAGGTTTTCAAGCACTTTGTGGTTGTGCTCGGCAGTGAGCTCCACAGCCCCCTGGAGCATGTTGCAGAGGGTGAGCTGGGAAACGTGCGGGGAGCTGTGCAGCAGTGGGGAAAAGTGACGGTCGTTGAGGCGCCAGTCAGAGGAAACGTCCAAGACGCCATGGAGGACATTGGAGAAGAATGTTTCGAGGAACTTCTTCCTCCAACAGGTTATGCTCTGCAATTGAACAACAGGGTATATGAACAGAAAGTCAGCATCCATTTTTCTTGTTCTTTTTAAGTTAAATTATTGCTAGCCTGGTAAATGTGTTGTCCAAAAAACCCTTGTGCTAGCCCCACTGAGATCACCTCTCTAGTTCTCAGCATCCATCCTCAGTGTATTCCTTGAAAACCTGAGTGAGTCCCATTGCTCTCTTCATGCTGCTTCTGGCCCAGTTTAAAAATACTCAGTGGTTTGAAGCTGAGCCATGTTTTTGCCTATTAACCACGTCATCAGCAATTTCTCCCTGAGCACCTATTTACAGGTTGTCATTAAGCTGTCTGTTAACGATTCTTTTATGATGATGAATCAATTAAGCTGCTTCAGTTTTTCTATGTAAACCCATTCTGCAAATTCACTATCTTGCTTTTTTCTCGTGCTAAGACATCACCACTTTTTTTTTTTGCCAGTGTAGGTGTAAACATGACATAAGATAATGTTTTTGTCCCCTGTCTCCCTGAGAATCTCTGAAGACAGAGATTTGCTCTTTTGGCAAAGTCACTGTTGGGAGATGAAGGGTGTGGCTGTGCACTACAGTTCCTTTTTGACCCTGTTTCCCAAAACGTTTGTACTACCAGGGCTATGCCTTGGTCCAGAGCTCTACAAACGCTTATAAACAAACGATAGCAATCACTGGTGCGGCCAAAAAACCTCATGAAAAGCAGCACAGAAAGGGCACCTGCGTCGAGCCCCCTCTCCCACCACAGTCTCCTCACCTCCGAGTTGGGCGGCCTGGTTTTCATCACATCATCCCACAGCTTGCGCCAGATGGGCTGTGTCGAGAGGCCTGGGGGGAAAAACCATCAACCAGGCGCTTTCACCCCTCTCCCTGTCCCAATGCCCTGCTCCGGCGCTTGATGGCGTGCAGGGGGCACAGCCCCAGACCTTGCCCGGGTGTGGGGCGCAGGGGAGTGCCCCATGCCCAGCGGCAGGGACTGTGCTCCGGGGTGTCCCCGCTCCAGGGAGGGCTTCACCCTCGGGGTCGGGGCTCCCACCTCCGGCCAGGACGGGCTCCTCTATCCACCTGAGGGTCCCTCCGGTGCGGGCTCCTCCCTCCAGGTTTGGGGGCATCCCCCCCAATCTGTCACTCCATCAGTTTGGGGGGTCCCTCCCTCCCAGGGGTGTCCCCACGGGTTCCTCGCCGTCCCCGCCGGTGTCACCTGCTCTCCGCGCGGCGTCCTCGGCCCGCTCGAGGCGGAAGACGGTGAGGAGCGGCAGGAGCCCCCGCAGAAGGTGCCCGGGCAGCGCTGCGGAGAGCCAGAGGGAGAGGGCGGCAGGGTGCGGGCAGGCCCGGGCCCCGCGCTCCGCCGCCCCGCGCCGCCCGCGCCTTACCCCAGACATCGCGCTCCAGGGCGGCCATGCTGCGGCTGACGGCGGCCGCGCTCAGCGCGAACAGACTGAGCGGCCGCTCCGCCGCCATCGCCGCCTCGGGCACGGCCCGCCCCCGCCGCGCCGCCATCTTGGGAGGCGGCAGAGGCGCGCGGCCATCTTGGGGAGGTCGCGTCGAGTAGCGGGGCCAGACGGGCGGGCGGCGATGGCCAGACCCAGCCGGCTGCAAGGCCGGGATCCCGGGGAGAAGGGAAAGGACAGGCAGGGAGCGCAGCAATGGCCGTCTTGGCGCGGCCACGGGCGCGGTCGCCGCCGGCTGCCATGTTTGGAAGGGCCGCGCCCGGGGCCGAGGCGCCGCCCTGCTGTGGAGACGCTTCCGCTGCCGGTGCGGGCAGCGGCGCTTCCGGCGGGTGACCCTGGCGAGTCCTTCTGGGCGGCGGGAGCGCGATGGGGCAGCGCGGGGAGCCTGAGGTGAGCGCGGGGCGGCACCGGGCCCGCGGGACCCCATCCCCGCGCGGGATCGCATCCCCGGGCGGGCGGTAATGCTGTGCTCTTTTCTTTCCGCAGGAGGAAGAGGAAGAGCTCGTGGTAAGACGGGGACTCGGAGCTGTCGGGGGCGGCTGCCCGGCGCCATCAGCACAGACAGGCTCGGGGGGCTCGGGCCGGGCCGCGCGGATCCAGAGCCCAGTGGGGAGGTCGGGCTGCGGTGTGGATGCGGGGCTCCCTCTTAACGCGCTGGGGCTGGGGGGAGGCGGCGTGCGGCGGTGTCCCTGTGCTCACTGCCGTCCCTGCCCGCAGGACCCCCTGACCACGGTGCGGGAGCAGTGCGAGCAGACGGAGAAATGCGTGAAGGCGCGGGAGCGGCTGGAGGAGTGTGCGGCGCGGGTGTCCTCCCGCTCCGAGACAGAGGAGCAGTGCACAGAGGAGCTCTTCGACTTCCTGCACGCCAGGGACCACTGTGTAAGTGCAGCGGCCCTGCTGGCCCTCTGAGCAGAGCTGCCTTCAGCCACGCTGCTCACACTGCTGCCAGGTCGAGTGTGAGCTGTGGTGGCTCTCCAGTCGCTTTTTTTTGCTAAACATTTGGTTCTTGTTACATCCCATCTAGCAGAGATTCAGTAGGTTAATCAGTTAAATAACTCAAACGCATTGTTCATGTTGTTCAAATGCTCTCGGCTATTTCAGTCTTGTATTTGCCATTTTACAGTCAAACCTTTTTAAGCTGAGCTGAAGCTCCCTAAGACATCTCAATAGTTTTCTTGAATGACTTATTGCAAAACAATAACAACAGCTAGGGGCTGCAGGGCCCAAAAAACCAAGAGGCACGTGGTAACACTCTGCTGGTTTTCATCCTTAAACCATGACTTACTGAGCGCTCTATGTCTTTCCAGGTTGCTCACAAGCTTTTTAGTAAGCTGAAGTGAAGGGGGGCGTGATTGTCCATCTGCTTCCACAGCCGGTGCCAGCGGTTCCTGGATCACAGTTCTGCTTCCTGCAGTCCGTCCTCCATGCTGGGTGTGAACAAAACGGCTTCCTGGCAGCCTGTCACTGCCTCCGTGCTCCTGGAAGATGTGCAGCTGTGCAAGAAAAAAACGTGTTAATGTTCTGTAATTTTCCATATTAAACATTCAGAGTTACCATGGAAGTACTCTCTGTTTCTTTCCTGGTCCTCGTGGTTCTGACTTGCACTGGGTTAAGATGAAATCAGTGGGTGTAGAGCCCAGTTAAGGGGGGGAGAGTCTTCCTCACTTGTGGGAATGTCCTTTTTGTCCAGCCATGATGGACAGCTGCTGCAGCCTGATCACACGGAGAAAAATTTGTCTGTTGGAGCCACAGAGATTATTTCCACAAGCCCCACACAACCAGTGTAGTTCACACAGTGTGTTCTGACTAAAGTAGACTGAAGGGAGTGACCCTTTTCTAGGAGAGAAAAATTCCTCCCCACCTTCAGGGGCAAGCTGTCACCTGCCCTCACTGTCTCCTGCTGCTGCCAGCAGCTGGAAGAATCCTGGCTGCAGCAGCTTTGCCTTCTTGCCCAGGAAACACCACGTGGCTGTGGAGGCTTGGGGTGGTGGTTCACCTGCTCAAACCCTGGTCTGGGTCACCCGGGGGGAGCTAAAGCCTTTCTGTGTGAGCTGCCAGCCCGTTCTGCTCACCTGGCACCGGCCTGTGTGTGCTCTGCCTGCTCGTTTGGTGAACACAGTGTTTACTAGTAGGAAAACTTAAGATATTTCACGGGACAGAAAATTTCTCAGCTCTTCTTCAAAGTGGAATGAAAGCCATCACCTTATAAATTTGGCTGTTCTCTATCCCTGCGGTGCTTCGTAGTCCTTTTGCTGGTGGATTTCAAATAGGCTTTTATTAGCGTATGCATACCATGTACATTTCGGGAGGTTTTGGTGCATTTTGGTTTTTTTCCTGTGCCACAGTTGGGGGTACAGCTGTTCCTGTGCAGTTCTGGTTTGTTGCTGGACCCTTTTCAGCAGCGGATGCCCCAACCCAGCTCAGTGAACCGCAGAGCGTTTGGGATAGAATGGACCTTGAAGATCACGTAGTTGCAGCCCCCGACGCGGGCAGGCGCAGCTTCCCCGGGCTCAGGCTGCTCCGAGGCGGTCCGGGAGCCGGGAGCCGGGAGCACTTCCCGGTGCCGCCCCGGAAGGCGCCGCGGCCATGGCGGCTTTGGGCGGGCGTGGGAGGGCGGCGGCCGCGCTGCTGCGGCGGGGACCGGGAGCGGCACCGGCACCGGGAGCGACACCGGGAGCGGCACCGGCACCGGGAGCGGCGCTGGGAGCGGGGCCGCGCCGGCACCGGCACAAGGAGAAGTGGGTGAGCGGGGCCGGGGTGGGATCATAGCACCCGCAGCCCCAGGGCGCTGCTCGCACCCCGCTTTTGCCCCCACTGACCCTTTTTGCACTCCACTGGAGATCCCCGTCTGATCCCCGCATTTCTGCCGCCGCTCTGTGCGCAGCCCTGCCTTCCCCATGTGCCTCCCCCCGGCTCCGTTCGGCCGTTCACAGAATCGTGGGATCACTGAATGTGCTGAGTTGGAAGGGATGCAACAGGATGCAGCTCCTGGCCTTGCGCAGGACACTGCAAGAATCCCATTCTGGGCCTGAGAGCGTTGTCCAAATGCTTCTTGAACTCAGACAGCCTTGGTGCTGTGATCCCTTCCCTGGAGAGCCTGTTCCCCTGCCAGCCACCCCTCAGGAGAAAGACCTTCTCCTGTTATCGAAACTAGGCTTCCCATCACAGCTTCCTGCCATTCCCTCGGGNTTCGTAGTCCTTTTGCTGGTGGATTTCAAATAGGCTTTTATTAGCGTATGCATACCATGTACATTTCGGGAGGTTTTGGTGCATTTTGGTTTTTTTCCTGTGCCACAGTTGGGGGTACAGCTGTTCCTGTGCAGTTCTGGTTTGTTGCTGGACCCTTTTCAGCAGCGGATGCCCCAACCCAGCTCAGTGAACCGCAGAGCGTTTGGGATAGAATGGACCTTGAAGATCACGTAGTTGCAGCCCCCGACGCGGGCAGGCGCAGCTTCCCCGGGCTCAGGCTGCTCCGAGGCGGTCCGGGAGCCGGGAGCCGGGAGCACTTCCCGGTGCCGCCCCGGAAGGCGCCGCGGCCATGGCGGCTTTGGGCGGGCGTGGGAGGGCGGCGGCCGCGCTGCTGCGGCGGGGNACAGAATCGTGGGATCACTGAATGTGCTGAGTTGGAAGGGATGCAACAGGATGCAGCTCCTGGCCTTGCGCAGGACACTGCAAGAATCCCATTCTGGGCCTGAGAGCGTTGTCCAAATGCTTCTTGAACTCAGACAGCCTTGGTGCTGTGATCCCTTCCCTGGAGAGCCTGTTCCCCTGCCAGCCACCCCTCAGGAGAAAGACCTTCTCCTGTTATCGAAACTAGGCTTCCCATCACAGCTTCCTGCCATTCCCTCGGGTCCTGTCACCCTCCCCAGGGCACCAGCTGCCCACGGATGTCGGGGCTCACCTGTCCCTGTTGCTTTCGGGGCAGTGGAAAGGCCCCGTGGACTTCTGGCAGCACAGAGCACAGTGCTGGATTCTCCCAGAAAAGCATGGAGGCCGGTGTGGGGGCATTGGGATGTCGAGGTGTTTTGTCTTTTAACGCCTGTGTTATTTTTCCCCTCAAGGCTGCCACGGCCCCGCGCATCCCATCCACACGGCTGGCCCTGCACCACTTCGACTCGAGCTACAGCCTGCACCTGGGGGAGCTGTGGCCCTCGGTGCGCGCCGGGCTGCTCTGTGAGCAGAAGTACGGGGCCCTCCTCAACAACTTCTCTGCTGCTGACCATGTCAGCCAAGAGCTGGAGCTGCTCAACACCACCGATTTCATTTCCGAGGCCCACCAAAAGGCACAGCGACTGCAGCAGGGTGCAGATGTGGAGGAAGCGGGCAGAGGGTGCCAGAAGAGGTCTGGTGAGGGCAGGACTGTGGTGGAGGCAGAGATGATGCCACAGGCAGAGACAATGACACAGGCGGAGATGTCAGCAGCGCTTTGTGCCTCCATCAGCTCCAAAATCAAGTGTTACACCTTCCCCAGGGGCGACATCTCGCGCTTTCGTCCTGCACGGTGAGGCATCCCTGGACAGACCGCCCCAGTCATTGCCAGCCTCAGGGGCTGCTTCCATATGTCCCCATCCTCACTCCCAACCGCTCTTTTATTTTCTTTTCCCCTCCAATGTTTGCTTTTTTTACACAAACTGGTGATTCCAGGCCGGACACTCTGGGGCTCCTCGACTATTACCTCATGGATGCAGCATCTCTCCTGCCTGTCCTGGCACTCAATGTGCAGCCAGATGACTTTGTCCTTGACCTCTGTGCGGCTCCGGGTGGGAAGACTCTGGCTCTGCTGCAGACTGGGTTTTGTGGTAAGTGGAGCTGGGTTTTCCCTTGTTCCCATGTGTAAAACAGGGTTGGAAGAGTGTGCTGTGCCCATTAATGTCTGACCATTAATAATTTCTGGGTATAAGAATTGGGAATCAGGTGTGTTTTTCCAAGAGTGACATTCCCAGTGTACCTTTTCTGTCCTGTCAGGGCATCTTGCAGCCAATGATCTCTCTGTTTCCCGGACAAAGAGGCTGTACCAGATTCTCCATAGCTATGTTCCCAAAGAAGTCAGGGAAACTGTGAGTGTCACGTCCTACGATGGAAGGGACTGGGAGCAAGTGAAAGGTGGCACTTTCCATAAGGTAGGTGTTTGGGAACCAGTGAAGATGAACCCATCAAGTTCACTTCTCTCCTTTCTTTGAGGAAGATAGTATCTTAATGTAGCATATAATTGTGTAGTTTTCCATAATCTTAAATGCAGAGAAAAAGAGAAGGCCAAGCCACATAAGGAGTAATATTTCCTCCTGCTCTGCCTTCCTGCAGGATCTGGTGCATATGTGCATCCAGAGTTGGACCTTTATTTGCCTGTTTAATACCCCACAGAAATCCTGTTCTTGTCCATCACCTGGAAGGGGTTAAATGTGAAGATTAGATAATTCTGGTTTCTCAGCCATGTCGAGCCACAGGGGCTGGGTTGGGTGCTCCAGGGGCTGGGTTGGGTGCTCCAGGGGCTGGCTTTGGTAGTCCAGGAGGCGTCGCTGCAGCAGCACTGGCTGTGTGTGCTGCAGTGATGTCTGCCAGGGACACACACAGAGCAGGGACATTAAATGAGGACGTGTGAGAGTGAGGAATGTTTCCCACCGTTTTAGCACATTCCCTAAATGCCAGAGCAGCCAGATGATTGCAGTTCATTGTGGTGCACACCTGGCACCAAGAGCTGAGGTGGAGGAGGTGGGCACGGGGCTGGCTGCACGGGGGGACTCGCTGAGCTTGACCCGGGCACGGGGCTGAGGTGGGGCCTTGCTGCTGCAGGTGCTGGTGGATGTGCCCTGCACGACAGACAGACACTCTGCCATGGAGGAGGACAACAACATCTTCCACAGGAGGCGAACCAAGGAGCGTCAGATGCTGCCCATGCTGCAGCTGCAACTGCTGATGTGAGTGAGCTTGGGGTTGTGTTCCCCTGGTGCAGGGAGCAGCTCTCCAGCACTGAAACCTCTTCTTAATTTGTCTGTCCCTAACTGGGAAATGTGGAAACCATGTGTAGTTCTCTGGAAGGGCAGTAGTTGGAACATATCAAATCATAGTAAGGGCAAGTGCAAATGTTTGGTAAGATCAGATGTCTTTCCTGTCCCCAGCAGTAGCCATAGGATGCAGGGAGAAGGGTCTAAGGAACAGGATGGCTACAGTTGTTTTGGGTGGTGGTCTCCTGGAGGATTCCTGAGTGCCCACCTCTCCCAGCACACAGGAGGATGTGGGGTGCTGGGAAGGCTGGATGGGCTCACTGTGTGCTGTGGCAATACGGAAACAGATTACAGAGTCCCATGGCAGCACTAGGCCTGCAAGAGTCTCTTCTCCTGTATGTACTCCTATCCCACTCCCTTGGATGTGACTGCAGGATTTCACCTTCCAGCTGCTCTGCAGCAGCATCCCTCCCCCATTAAATTCTTTCCCAGTATAAGTGTTTATTTGAGTCATTGCCCTGGCCTTAAACTCTCCTCATGTTGCAGTGACACAGGCTGCTGAGCCTGTGGAATTCATGGAGATTTGTCTGTCACTTCCTATGAGTTCCCTGGTGTCTTCCCAATTCCTGTGGGTGGGAATGCCCGTGTCCCACACATCCCTCCCCTTCCTGTGACAATGTGTGTGCTCATCTGGCTTGCAGGGCTGGGATCCTGGCCACGAAGCCGGGAGGAGAGCTGGTGTACTCCACGTGCTCCCTGTCCCCGCTGCAGAACGAGTGTGTGGTCGAGAGGGCGCTGGAAGTGGCAGAAGCCCAGTTCAGCATCAGCGTCCGCGCCGAGGACCTGAGCCACTTCCGCACGCTCTTCCAGGACACGTTTTCCTTCTTCTGGGATTGCCGGCTGGGGGAGCTGGTGCTGCCTCACCTCACAGCCAACTTTGGGCCCATGTATTTCTGCAAACTACGTCGCCTGTAGAAGGGGCAACAGGCTGTCCATCTGCTCTCAGGAAGTACCCCAAAGTTTTAGGACAAGCAGAACTGCTTTCTATTTATTTTTCCTTTTTAAAATGTCCGGAAGGAAGTCTGCGTTTTTACTGCAGACATAGGGAATAAATGAGAAAGACCTGCTATGGCGTCTCCTGAATATTTATCTGCTTGAGGCTGAGGTGTTTAATCTGGGAAAGAGAGAGGGGTCTTATCAGAGGGAGCAATTTATCTGTCTGTGTGGGACAGGGTAAATAGTCCTGCTCGCTCCCTCCTGCCTGGCTGCTTTGATCCTACATGAGCAGGTTTGTGTTAACAAACACCATCTGGGGGTCTCAGCCTTTCTGTCCCAGATCTCACCATCTGCATAAATGAGTTGCATCTGTCTCTGCTTCTCTCCTGCCTTCAGAAAGAGCAGCCCTCTGAGGTCCTGAAATCAGAGGTTCCTGAGAATGCCCCTCCTGTGAGGTTGGAAATGTGCTTGGGATGCTGGAGATCTGGTGCTCTGGAGAGGTCAGTGACTGTTGCCAGCCCTCATGGATAGGAAAGCTGTGGGAAGGTGTGACTGCTGCCATGCTAGATGCCATTTAATGTCCAGTGGGCAGGTGTTTGTATGATTTTGGGTAGTAACTGTAATTCTAGAATCATTGCCGTCAGTGAAGGATTGCTGGTGTTTATGATAAGAGTTGCTTAATAGTTACATTTTTATTTTTGTAACCAAAATACAGTGATGGGAAGGGTGGACACGGCTGTATTCCTCTTGGGGCAGCCCATAGTTACATCCATATGAAGTTACTCCAGTGCCAGCAAGAAAATACTATTGAACTTTAGTAATCCCTTCCTCTCAGCACCGCCCTGCTTCTGCAAGAGGCAGCATCGATGCAAATGGGGGGGAGGGGTGAATCAACATCCAAATCCATCCTTGCAGGAAGGTGCAGTTCACAGATTTATCACCATTTGAACCTATCTTAAGCCAGTCCTGCAGGGCATCTTGGATCTGTGTTTATTGGCAAAGAGAGGGCTCAGCAGGTGGCATTTCCTCCCTCCCCTCCTCGCTGTGGTCTCTGCACTGCTGGTGGCAGTCGTGCAGCGCTGTCCCTTCTCCTCAGGGGCCCGTGGTGGCTATGCCACTCTCTTGGCACGGCTGAGGGTCTCCACCTCCTTCATGAAGCGCAGGCACAGCTCCTCCTGCCACGGCAAGGCCACGCACTGCACGGCCACGGGCAGCCCCACGGCTCCTGACACAGCCTGCAGTGGGTGCACAAGCAGTGGGGGGTTACCCCGGGGGCTCAGACCTCCAGCAGATTTTGGAAACTTGGTTTAGGCCCGTGGCTTATCCCAGAGGGTAGGGAGGTTGGAGTTTGAGCCCTGTTGGTGTGCTGGGCAGAGGGAAGGCTCTTGCTCTTCTGTGATAGCCAAACGTTGGGTAGCATCTTTGAGACACTGTCCCACACACACCCCCCAGCCAGCTCTGCTTTGACCTGTCTTGTAGCCAGATCCCTTTTCCTTCAGCATCCTCATTCCTGATCCATGCTTCACTGACAACCTGGTCCATTGCAGTGCAGTGCAGTGCAGTGGGCTGTGCCTGTTGCAAAGACCTGCTCCTAGAAGCTTTGCTGCATGGCTCCTCACTGGCTTCAGTCTGTAACCCAGCCTGGGGGAGCGCTTTTAGTCCCTTTTTGTGACTTACCTTTTTCTCCTGTGAGGAGAAAAGCAAGGGGTGTATGCAAGGTGGATTTGGGGATTAGCAAGGGGTGCATAAAGAAGAGGTGAATTTTCTTTCACTGTGCCCATACCAGTGGAGATATTTAGGAGCCCCTGATATCAGTGAAAATGTTACTTGAACATCCATCAGCAGCCTCTGCTCCACCACTTGCCATACCTGTCTCAGTGTCCGGTCCCAGGGGTCGTCACAGCATCCTTGGTAAAGCTTTAGCTCTTCCTCATCATCTGCTGTCACGGTGCTGACGGGAACAACCCCGGCCGGGAAGTTCAAGATGTTGTACAGCATCGTGGAGGAGATGGCAGCTGAGAGCAGCAGAGAGAATGCAGGCAGTCACAGCCTCCTGCCTTAATTCCAACTTGCACATTCCATGTTCACTGAAGCCCCTGGGAACTACATGTGTGTCTCCACCTGCTCAGAGAGCTCTCTGGTAGTGACCTGTCCTGCCTAATTCCCATAAAATGCTTGGGTGGGCAGTGAAGCTCCACATAGTGGGTGTTTCCCTCCAGTCTCAACCACTGTGGTTCTCTGCCCTCCTGGGAAGGTCCCAGACTCACTTACTGAGGAGTTTCCCAGGGTATCCTGTGGTGAAGGCAGGCCCCAGGACAGGGCACAGCACAACGTCCAGCTGGAGTTCCTTCCACTGGGCGATGAACTGGGCACGGTACACCTTGGGGAGGAGAGGGGGATGTCATGGAGCCATGGCCGTGCCTGGAGCATGTTCAGGCACAACTGAGGAGGCAGCAGCAGGCAGCAGTGCTTGAGGGATGAGGCAGAGGAGTGTGTGTTTGCCTCTCTAGGATGTGACCAGACTGTGGCCAGGAATTTGAAAGGTCCCTCTATATCCACCCCCACTCCCAGGACAGCCTTCACTGTGCTTGGGCATGAACACTGCAGGCAACCATTAAAGTCCTGTCTGGGCTGACTCAAAAACCCATCTACCCCATTCCTGTCTCTTTTGTGCCTTTCCCTCCACCCTGTCTCCTCCCCAGCAACTTTTTTCCTGCACAATCCCTTTCCAAACTGAAGACCCTCCGACCTGGCACTTGCCACAAAACCTCAACTTGTAGCATGATGCCAGAGAGGAAAGTCCTCAAAACATACCTGTATTTGATGGTGATGATTCCACACCTCCTTCACTGAGCTGCAAGTGAAAATCATAGCAATATCTTTAAGAGGAGGAGGAATTGCTTAAGTAGTCCTCTGTGTTGATATGCCCTGGTGGTTTTAACAATTGCTTAAAACAATACAGCTTTCACAATCTTCCTAAAGTTTCCTTTGGCATCTGGCCAAGCAATTAAGCAGTAAATGTGTGGAAGTGCTGGAGAGAAGGTTTCCCTGATGAACCTGGATTTAATACTCATCTCTTCCATGGGCTTCCTGTAATGACCTTATCCGTTCAAGTGCCTCATTCCTGTCAGGATATCACTAGGGGCAGCAAAGCCATGTCCAGGATGGAAGGACAACCTCTGCAGAGAGCAGGTCACAGCCTGCCATGGATCCAGTCCCCCACAGCCATGGACACTTAGAGAAGGTACTGTGCACTTCCATGGACATCCCTGGGGATGATGGCATCTTACCTCACTCCAGCCAATGCACTCAGGTAGTCAGCCAGGCGGGGAAACTGGAAAGGCAAGAGGTTCCTTAGGGACACAACATGGGCGTGCAGTACCTTGTGCCACCCCAGGAAGACCCCCAGTCCTGTCCTGAGGGATGGGGACTCACCAGAGGTTTAAGAAGCAGAGCCAGCAACTTCTTCACCAGCCTTGGGATCTTGCAGGAATTCACCTGTGATTTCAGGCTTGGATCTACAGTATCTCCTGTGCTGAGAGATGACAAGAGGATGGGATCATGCTAGAGAAGCTGTTTGCCCTTTCTCAGAGACCTGAGTGTTTCCTGTTTGAGGTGGGAGAGCTGGGCTTGCTGTGCCTGTGCCGTGCTCACAGCGTGGGGATGGAGGTGTTGGCAGCACTGCTGCCAGGGGGCTCCTACTTACAACACATCCAACCAGGCACGGCCTCCATCAGCAAAAAACGTCTTCAGAAACAGTTCAGTCATGACATAGGGGATCCGAGGTGGGGAAAAGGGCACCAGCTGCACCAAAACACAAGATTATGTGGTGGCCTGGGGATGTGAAAAATTTTCAAGACTCAAAAGTGGATATTCCCCAAAGGCAGAGAAGCACCTCCCTGGGCTCCATGTGCCAACTCAAGCCCTGAGTTAACCCTTTTCCATCCAGCCATCTGCCCATGAGATTATTCCTGCACTGCTTCCCCTGGCAGGGGTGTCCCTGCCTGGTGTTGTGAGGCTGGATAACCTAATCCCATACCTCTGGCGGGTCGTTTGTCCCACAGCTGGGCTTGGGAGCAGTGTCTGGTTTCTGAAGGGTGATTTCCTCAGTGAGGAGCGAAGGAAGAGAAGCAGGGGGTGGTGGTGCTCACCTGGTGCCCAGCTGCCTGCAGAGCACTCCTGGTTTCCTGCACTGCCCTCCTCATGCAGGGGGGCAGGGGGAAGTAGCCGTCGGTGTCGTAGTACCCAACCCGCAGGGGAGCACAGCTGGAGTACACCTGCAGCAAGGAGACACCAGTTCTGCAGTCCCATTCCCGCTGGAATTGCTGGGAAAATGCTTTAGACTGAAACCACTGATCATATGGGACTAAGACTGGATCCAGCCACATCCATGCTCTACCAAGAAAGCAAAAGGGGGGGATCCTCTCTGAACCTGGTGACTCAGTGGGAGGTCTTCCCCACCCTTTGCACCCTTGTCCTTTGCATCCCCAGTCTCCAAGCAAATCATCCCAAAGTGACCTTAACCTAATTTTCCTTTGTATGCTTCATCTTTGTAATAAGTAACAGAGTGAACCCTGTCATCGAACTTTGTCACCCTTTTGCAAATTTATATTAAAACCTGCTTTTTGCAATGCCTTTGACAGTGATTCTTTCAGTGACCTAAATCATTCATTCGTGACACCCACCCTGCTGGGGGTAGATCTGCTCCTATGCTGAAACCCACTGCAGAATGGGACAGAAGTTCCAGGTGTTGAGGAGTAACTAATTTTCTGGTTTGCTGCTTATACCTGCCCTTTCCAAATGTCTAGCCCTGGCTTTTTCTCCAGCTTCCCCTTCATCTCACCTTTCAGAGAGAGCACAGCTACTCTAGATCTGTAGATTAAACCACTTCGACAAAGGATGGAGGTGGAAAAACCTCCTGAAGCTGGTCTGCTGCAGAGGGAGAGGAAATGCCCTCAGTTAAGGGATTTGCTGCAGCAGTTTCTGATCCTGTCTCATCTTCCCCTAAAAATCTCCAGCTGTTTGCTCCTAGTGTTGCCTTCCTCCCCCTCTTTTCTGGGTTCTCTCGATCCAGTAAGCTGCATTCCAACTGAGAAGACAGACAGGATCACTGCTGATTCACCTATTCTTTTCAAAATAATTATGAATGGTGCCTTCAAAGAGGGCTGTGTTACTGGAAACCAGTACTGTAAAGATAACTGGACCTTCAAGAAGGTGTGCAGCACCCTGGAAAGAACCAGAGCTTGCTGACTGAAGGCCTCACCTCCTCATTGAAGGGGATGGGGGGCACGGTGGGGTCCAGCTGGAACATCTCCTGGCAGAGCAGCGCCTTCATGCACAGGGCCAGGCTGTCCACGTCCCTTGCCATGGGCCCCACTGCACAAGGAACTGGATGGGACAAGAGAAGACACCCACAGTGAGCAGACAGATGTGCCAAGCACTGGCCCACCCCCCTGCACAGCCACGTTGGGGTGAGCAGGCAATGAGGTGGGAGGTGTCAGGTGGACTCCAGACAGGACTTTGTTGTCCCAGGTTTTCCTCTGGCCTAGAGGAGAACATCAGGCTCTTCACAGGATATAGAGAAAAGCAATTAAAAATTCATGTACCTGCCAAGATGCCACTGATAGGGCCAGTCACTCCAGACAGGCTGTGGGAAGAGAATAAGAAGTTTATTGTCATTTCAGTAATGGGGAGATATTCTCAGTATGTTTGAATAGCGTGGTGGGGTCTCCAGTTCAGGACCACAAACAGACAGAAATTATTTCAAGTATTTGAATGGAATAATGTGAAACAGGTAATTTTGGTCAGACTAAAACAAACAAACAAATAAACAAACCTAACCCCCAACAAAGTTTTGGTTCAACAAAAACCTTTACATTTTGGCATTATTTAACCACTTTAACCCACTATTATTTTTAACTCCAGGCTAGATTTACAATGAAAATATGGCCATTTCCCACAAAAGCTAACCATGCTGTCTCCTGGGAGAGGTTTTGAGCAAAGCCAAGCCATCCTCTCTCTTCCCCCCAGCACTCGCTGAGTACTTTGCCCCTTCTGCTGAGCTTGACCATGAGCAGGGTTGGAAGGGCAGAGCCTGGCACCCACCTGAGCCTCTCTGCCGTGGGTTTGAGCCCACAGAGCCCACAGAAGCTGGAGGGCAGGCGGATGCTGCCGCCGATGTCGGAGCCGATGCCCAGGATGGAGCCTCCCCCCGCGATCAGAGCTCCCTCCCCGCCCGAGGAGCCCCCGGGGCTCTTCTGCTGGTTGAAGGGGTTCGAGGTCTGGCCGAAGATGGGGTTGCTGCAGTCGTAGCTGGGGAGAAGAGAGCCAGCAAAGGGGCTGTCAAGAACAGCTGAATGCCCTGGGTTTGTGTGCTTTCCCTTGCAGAGAGCCTGTGTGGCACAGCCAGCCCCATCAGGTCATCCAGGACACGGCTCATGCCCCCGAGCCTCTGCCCTCCCTCCCATGCACAAGTGCACTTGATTTCTCTTAACTCCTGGTAGGGTTTTTTCCCCTCTTAATCTTATCTGAAAGCTATTTCAGTTGAGATTGTGGCCAGATAATGGAAAAGGGACTCTCCTGGCCACATCTCAGGGGACAGGGAGGAGCCTGTCCAGGGACCTACAGGCTGGGTTTTTCCTTCAGAAACACAGCCAGAGGGAAGATTTCTAGTGATGTGTGTCACCTGAAGAGGGAAACACAGCCAGAGGGAAGATTTCTAGTGATGTGTGTCACCTGAAGAGGGACTGAGGCACGTTGGTCATTGCAAATGGGATGGCCCCTTGTCTCTTCAGGACCTTGACCAGGACGCTGTCCTCCTCCATCAGAGTGCCCAGGCACTGCACGAGCCCACAGGTTGTCAGGTGCCCCTGCAGAGAAGAGAAGGGACGAGGGACATGGTCAGTGCTGTTCCCTTGCTTTTTTGGAAGGATCACCTGATGTTCCTTTGGGATTGTGTGTTCAATACCAGCCCACTCCCTTGAGAGCCCTTGCACGAAGGGTGAGGAGTCCCTCTCCTTCCATCCTTGGCAGAGGGCAGCCAAGCACTCAGAGGGCTAAAGCTTCTTCTGAAGCTGTCCTTGCTCTGTTCCATGCTCCTCCTCTTCCCTGACTCAAATGCAACTCCATAGGTGCAGGATCTAACCCAGTGTCCTGCTGCCCAAGTGAAACGACCAGTGGGTGTTCAGAGAAGGAATAATCCCAGGTAAACAGAGTGTGAGCCTTTTTCAGTTAGCCTGGATATTTGGAGCTTGCTTTGGGCTTAGAGCCCTCGACCTTGGTGCAGCCTGTACTGTGTCATGCATCGGAGGAGAAATCATTTGCCTATAACTATTCACCCCTGTTTTTTTTCTGCTGTTGGATCTCTGTGCTGGTTTTGACTGGGGTAGAGTTTATTTTCTTCACAGTAGCTACTACAGGGCTGTGTTTTGGATTTTGTGCTGTAAACAGTGTTGATAACGCAGAGATGTTATTGTTACTGCCAGGAAGGGCTTACACAGAGTTTCTCATCCTGCCTCACCAGTGAACAGGCTGGGGTGCATGAGAAGCTGTGGGGGGACAGCCAGGACAGCTGACCACAAGTGACCAGAGGGACATTCCTAACCCCTTTGTAGGCTCAGTATATAAAGCTGGGGGAAGAAGAAGGAAGGGGGATGTTTGGGGTGATGGCGTTTGTCTTTCCCAGTTGCCATCATACATGATAGAGCCCTGCTGTCCTGGGGATGGCTGAAGACCTGCCTGCCCATGGGAAGTAGTGAATCAATTACTTGTTTTGCTTTGCTTGTGTACGAAGTTTACCTAATAAAGTGTCTTTATCTCAACCCACAAGTTTTCTCACTTTTACCCTTTCTATTCTCTCTTGCCCATCCCACTGGGTGTAGGGGAAGTGAGTGGCCACTGGCTTGCAGCTGCCTCAGACACAGCCAGGTTTCCTGTGGTGCAGGCAGGGAGGGATTGGGCCCTTCCCTATTCCCTGTGTCCCAGCACTTCACCTCCCAGCCCAGCTCACGATGGGACACTGCACAGGCACAAAGGGAAGGACCTTGTGGCCGATGTGATCCTTGATGCTGATGGGGATGCCGTAGAGCAGCCCCTTCTCCTTCTGCCGTTGTATTTCCTGGAGATGCTCCTCACACTCTGGGATAAAGTGTCGCAAGCAGTTTGTCTGCTGGGTCACTTCCAGGGCCTTTGTTGGACAGGTGGAGGAATAGGTGTTAGTGGAGAACAGCATCATTACACAGCTGCATTCAGTAGCTACCTCGATCTACAAAACATGGCATGAATAACCCCCTCCCCAGAGCATCCCAGTTCAAGCCATCTCAAAGCACTGTCCAGTGAAGGATCTGACCCAGGAAACAAAGCATGTCTTCTCTTAGTAACTGCTGTGTTAAAGACTTGTCATAATCCAGTTCCAACAAGTGTTCTCGGCCAGCAGCCCACACACCATGGCATGGGGAATGTAAGTGATTTGCTCTGTCCCTCTCACAGTGGACACTCACCTTCTCCAAGTAGGTGTAGAGGACAGTCTTGGGAGACAGAGACCCTTCCTGGAGTCTTCCAGTGAGTTCCAGAAGGGGCAGGGACAGGATGGCATCTGTCTGGACACTGGGGACCTGCAAAGGGAAGATGAAGGGGATCCAGGGAAGATGAAGGGGATCCAGGGCAGCAGCTTCAGTTATCCTTTGACTCAAGAGTTTTGCCAACAGAAGAGAATAGAGGAGAAAGGAAAGGTGCCTGCTTCATTCATCCCCATGTCATGTCCTGGTTGCTCCCAGGGGACACTGTGCTTCATTAGTGTTAAGTTAGACCAGGCATCTCCTGGGCAGCCTGATGGGTCAGGAGGTGCCACTTGCTGGGAATGCTGCAAGAGTTCCTTTGGAGACACCTCAAGAGCTGTCCAGAAGCCATGTCTTAGAGACAAAGGTACAGGGGTGTGTGAACAGATGTGCAAACTTAGAGTTAAGAAGAGGAAAAAGTTTTCTTGCTTCTACCCATTATCAGCAAAAGACATTTCCAGATCTTGAAAGATTGAGGTTTGGATCAATGAAGGCCTGGTGCTTCGTCACCTGTGTTGTTCAAAAACATCTTCTCAGTGAATAATTCACATTCCCCAAGCTGTAGACTCCCATCATGTCTCACCCAGCTTGAGAGGGGCACTACCCTTTCTCCCAAGGCAGGCTCTCCTCCTGCTGAGGGCTGTTGGCACATCTCCTCGTTATAAAAGTTATGGGGCCACGAGCTGGAAGGAGGAGCTGAAGGACAACATCAGCAGACACCCGCTGGCACTCAGAGCCCCCAGAAGGATGGGTTACCTGCTCCCTGAACTGCTGGACAGCCTTTGCCATTTTCTTCATGCCCTCATCCCGGGTCCTCCGAGCCTCTTCCATTTTCTTCTGGATCACCTTTGTGCCCAGCCATTTCCAGGCCACCACGGCTGCCACGGAGCCGCCGAGCAGGGCGAGGGCAGCACAAGTGTCCACCTTCCTCTCTGGCAGGAGCTGTCTCAGCTGCTGCTGGATCATCATGTGGCTTGTTGGTCTCCAGGGATGGAGTGAGAAAGGAAAGCAAGACAGGAGCAGGAGACCTGTGACTCCCCAGGCCCATCCCTCCCCCCATCACCACTGTCTTGGGTCAGCAAATAGTTCAAAGGGTTCAGTCCAGAGCTGACCCCTGCAAAGCTGCTGTAGGTGGAGCGTGCAGAGAAAATGATTAACCAGGAAATGGAGCACATAAAGTTTGGCCAATGAACCTTGTGTTCATCGGGGCGTTGGGTTTACAGGGGCTTTCTGGACAGTGGGAATTGCTCGGCTGGGAAGGACTGTAGGATCAACTGAACAAATGAAGCAAGGAAATAGCTGTTCTCCTATTTCCTGTATAGCCTGAGAGGACAATGGGAGAAGAGGAAAAAACAGCTTGAAATAACAAGACTTCCCTGCACAGTACTGGGGAATGGTATGCCAAGAGGATGCATAGCTGTGGGGTACCCTCAGCTCACCAAATCCCTTCTCCCATGATGGCCAGAGGCTGTTTTAGCACTGCCATGCACCAGGAGGAGAGGCTGTTCTACCCCATGACAAAGCACACTGATATTGCCTTAGGAGTGGAAAATCCCACAGGCTTGCAGGCCAGAAGCAAACTATTTCCACCAGACATTGGAATGGCTGGTGTCTGACATCTTTCCAGCACAGATGCCTCTCACTACAAACACCAAGAACCACACACTGAGCTGAAGGCAACAACCCAGCCAACATCAGCCATGGGCTGTCTGCAATCTCCTCTGTTGGTTTTGGATGGTGGGTCCTCCCCATGGGTCCCCTCCCTGGAAAAAGTGTCTGGACAGCTATGGATTGTGCCTTACAAAACTTTGCAAGATTCCAGCAGAGTGTGGAACTGGATGTGGAAAGGAGGCTGAAGAGCCCTCTCCCTTCAGGGCTAGGTGGTTCTCTAGTGCTCATTTTTCCGTGCCTGTTATTAGCAATTACAAGAGTTCACTGTTGTTTTCTCTCACAATTTGTGTCAGTAGAGAATGTTCTTATCTTAGTTCTTAACCAGGGAAATTTATGACTGTGAACAAAATTGGCTTTGGCACCCTCAAAGAAACATTCCAGAGCTGAGAGCAGTGTGGTAACAAACTAAGCTGGCCTTTCACTTCCAGGGGCACTCTTCCTTGGAGGATGCCCCCTCAGCTCTGGCACTGCTGGTGTGACGAGAGCTGCAGCGTGGGGACGTGCCTGCAGCTCATCCTGCTCCTGCTCCGTGGTGCTGGCTGCAGCAGGTGCCTCCAGAAGGTGCAGCAATTCCCAGCCCTCTCCCAGCCTCTGGGGATTCGTGCAAGCACTTCCTGAGGCAGAGGTGGGCTCTTTGCCTGTGTGACAGCACCATAACCTCTATGATGGGCTGAGCAGATGTGGGAGGGTTTCTCCCTGTGCTGGGAAGGGTCAGGGCATTGGGCTCCCACATCCGCCTGTGCACTGGGACCTGTGCTCTGATCCTGCCCTTTAGACACTTGGTAAATGTTTGGCAGAGACAGAGGCAGCTGTGTCCGGGCTGACTTGGCATTTCAAAGGGCAGATTTTTCAGCAGGCACAGCTGCATTTCCAGATGGCCGGATGCTGCTAGGAAGCTCCTTTTCCTAAGAGCATGCCAGCATCTCCACATCCTCCATCAACCCGAGGTACAGCTCCTCCTGCCACCACAAGGCCACAAACCCAAGGGGACCTAAAGGAGGGAAATAAAGGGATGTCTCAAGTCAAATCTCAAGTCCATAGCAGAGGAGACAGACCTGCCTGGCTGAATATTGACTGCAGGTCAATATTCACTCCTCTATGTTGTTTTTGTCACCTGAATTGATCCAAGATCAAGGTTAAGCCCACTAGTGGAGTTCAGATGAAAGCCATGACCCTTTCCACAAGGAGAGTCAGCCTGTAACAGCTGGTCTGGGATTTCACTGTGGCATCTACAACATGTCCTTCACTTTGGACCATCCCAGAAAAAAGGAAGTTAAACCAAGTCAGAGGGCCCACTCCTGCTCCAGCAAGACCTGCACCACCTTTGCTTGCAACAGCAAAACTGCACTACTCACTGTCAGCAGGTTCAGCTCTCAAGCAGGCTTGACAGAAATTTTTTATGACTAAATTGTCTTCTCTCTAAATGGGTAAGAAATATTTTAAAGTCAGGTTTGACTCCATTTTGGTTAAAATGAAAAGAAATAAACCCTGACAGCTGTGTCTTGTGTTCATGGGTTTGTAACCAAACACTTTGATGCTTTTTCAAAGTGTTTTACAGAATGAGGCACATTAACTATGCTCTTCTGAAAGAATTTAAAAGACATTTCACAAAATACTGAAATCATAGTGAAATGGGCTGGTCCCCTCTGGGGAACTTGCTGAAGTTGGCTCAGAGGGCTGAATAAATGTTTTCTGGGAACTCTCCAGTTTCTGACTAATTTCAGCCTGGAATATCCATTGAAGGCATAAGACTTTCCTCAGTTCCAGTCCAACTCCACCAGCACTCACAGAACATACCTGCTAAGAAACTTGCCACTACCTAACCTGCACCTTTCCAAACACTAAGAACCTCAGTTGAGAGGTGAGGGTCAGTCTCTATCAAACCTTTTTCACGTTGCTCAGCCAGGACCCTGTTGGCTTTCCCTGAATAAACTGCAGTAGGATGGGAAGAGAGAACTCCCATAGCAACCCTCACACCTCAGGGCGCTGCTTTCTCTCCTGACCACCCCTACATCATTCCCACTTTTGTGGGTATTGCACTGTTTTCCTTCAGCCTTTCCATAGCCAAGTGGGTTGTATGGATCCTGCTTACAGTTTCTCCAGCCAGGCAGAGACGTGATCAGAAAATGTGGTGCAGGGAGCTGTTAGCTCTTCACCAGAAGTCCAGGAGCATTCCTACTTCTTCCATCATGTCCAATGTCTTGCACAGGCCTGTCCCCACTGAGTGACAGCAGAGACTTCAGTGCCCTGATGGTGAGGGATGGGGATGTTCCCAGCTGCTCCATGACTGGGCACAAAGCTTACAGCAGGAGGTTGGGCTTTTCACTGGTGTCCCGTGGGCAAGCAGGGAATGTGGGAAGCTGGGTGATTTGAGTACAAAGCAGGAGAACAGTAACAGGAAAGGAAAAAAAAAAGAAAGAGCCGATTGAGACCATGCTTGAAGGGATGAGGATTTGTGCAGCAAACAGCTGTTTCAGTGAAAAATGTACTAACCCAAATTCTAGCTTTTTTTCATGTTTCATGGGTGAGGCTTGTTATGTCCAGGTGTTTCATTTCACTCCCTTTTTAAACATTTGCTTTTTGCTACTTCAACTACCAAATTCCTTGAAACTTGTTTGAAGTGAATGTCTGGGATTCTGGGAGTTTCTGTGTCCCCAATGTTCTCTGTCACTGCCTGTTACATTGAGAGTTCTCTGTGCTTTGGATACCGTAAGGGGACAACTGACCTGTTCTAACCATTCGTGTCCTGCTGGTCTAAGTCCTTCTAGAGAGCTTTATTTACTCCTGATGTTGTGACTATGCAACAATGTGACCTGCAAAATGAAAGAAAAAGTCCTGCAAAATAAAGTAAAACCAAATAATAAAGCTGGATTGCCTGATGCCTCAGTCTCTCAACCTTGCTTTGTTATTTATCTGGCCACAGAATGAAATGTGGATTAAGGGGAGCAGATTTAAATTATCAAAATCAAGAGGGAGGAGGAAAAATGATCAAAGCAAATACCACAGCCAGGATATTGTGCTGGAGATGAAAGAAACTAGTGAAAACAAAGCCCTTTTGGCCCCAGCAGCATTTGTATATAATTCTCTGGGTCAGACCAAAGCCTGGACTTTGGTCAGTGCCAGGCAGCTCTGCAAACACACGGTGCAGGTCTGCAGGGGCTGCACAGCTTGAGCCAAAGCTCTCGGTGCAGGAGCTGCAGAAGGGCTGGAGCAGCAGCACTGCGCTGCTGGGTGTGGCAGGGGCTGACATTCCTTCTCCAGCCGGGAGGAGGTCTGTAGGAAGAGCTCTCCTGAATACCAGAAGTTATGCCCTACTAAAGGCTTGCCCTGCCTGTGTTTCCAGAGCTCACCAGACTGCTCTCAGCATCGCCCTCCCTGCTCTCCCCCCACGTTTATGCATCAGTGACAACTGATGTCATGGACAGCCTGGCTGGAGAGGGGCCCTGAGTTTTACTCAGGAAGGTGCTTTGCTCTCTGCCCAGGTGAAGGCATTTACCTGCTCTTTAAATTCCTGAACGGACCCCTAAATCAGGTCCAAACCTGTATCTTGTTTCCCCCACACCTCGTCCACCTTCTTCTGGACGTGTCTTCCTCACCTTATCCACTTCAGGGGCAGAAGAGCTGAATCCAAGCATCCATGCACTCTGCTTCAGCATCTGCTGGATCATAGGGAGAACTTCCCTTTGGGTGCTGGGCCTTGGGAGCGAGTGCTGCGGGATCCTGAGATCCAGTGGCTGGAGGAAGGAGAGAGCACAGAGGAACAGCAAATCCCTTCTAGAGACATCTACAAGGAGCATCCGCAATGCAGAGTACAAGTATGCATGGGGAAATGCCTTTTAGAAACAGGGCTCTTGCACTTGGTTCAGCCTTGCAAAGATATGGAGGGATACAGGGCTGGAGGGGACAGTCCTTTCCTTGCAGAACATGGTCTGTGCAAGCTCAGATCTAGCCAGGAATGCTATCTGGGCAGATTATGTGTTTAAGGGAAAACTCCCATCTTCCCTGTGAGAGGAGAGCTAAAACCCCTTTGCTCCTGGCCTGGGAGAGTCAGGGCCATTCCACAGGGCTCCCACCTCCGTGGCTGGTGCCCCCAGGAGCAATCCCGCAGAGCCAGGGCATCTCCTCGGAGCAGGGCTGTGCCATGGACCTCCTCCCAGCTCTTCACGACCAGAGGGTGACTCAGGCTGTGTGACTGAGGGGCTGTGTGACTGAGGGGCTGTGTGGCTGAGGGGCTGTGTGACTGAGGGGCTGTGTGACTGT
>VZRZ01008463.1:939788-968541 GCA_013398175.1 Climacteris rufus | reverse complement strand
GGCTGTGTGAGTGTCAGGCTGTGTGACTGTCACGCTGGCCGTGTGACTCAGAGCTGCTGGTGGCCACGGGAGGTGGCTGGGTGGCTGCAGCATCCCTGCGCAGCCCCAGGGCAGCACAGGAGTGACAAGGGCAGTGTCACCCCTTGCCTCCCTGCCAGTGCCTGGGGAAACACGCAGGCTTGGAAGGGGAATCACTGCTAATGATCATCGCTAATGATCGTGCCGTGTTTCAACACGCACTTGTTTATTCAAAGCATTTCCTTCATCACTCCCACTTTCTCCTCCTGCCCCTTTCTCTACCTTGAGAGTGAAGGATGGGCCAAGAAACAGCACACAATTGTCACAGTGTTGTTGGAAGCATCAAACAGTGGAATGGCTTAAGTGTGGCCACAGAAATGCTTTCTCAGTTTTCCCTGAAGTTTTGTAGGCAATAAACCCCCACCTCTTCCCACTGCTTAACTGGAAGAAATAATGAGGAACAGGAGTGATGACAGACCAGTTAATATTTCTCACAGCTTATGGTAAAACAAAGAATATTAAGCTTTCCACTACTCCCTGCACAGTTAAACTGCTGCATGGTGCAGAGCTCAAGAGAGCAAATGAGTTCAGGAAGGGGACAAGTTTGTGGAGGAGAGTTCTCTTGGCAGCTATTTAAACCCATGGGCTGACTGCAAGTCTTTGCCAAAAAGTCTCTTAGCCAAACAATGGCACAGTCAGAGAGGGAATCCTGCACTTCCCAGGTTATACTCTCCCACAAACATTTGATCCTGCTCACTGTTGGAAATAAAATATTGGAATAAACAGCTCTTTGGTCTCACATAATACAACAGATATGGTTAAGCTGCTGTTACTAGATTCCTTTGGTCCGAATCAACTCTCAGTCCTTTCTTTTGGTTTTTTTTGACTCATTTAAACTCTAACATGAAAGACAATTTAGACAGAGACGAGACTTTTGGGGGCAGGGAATGAAAAATCATCCCATTGAAGGCTGGCTCCCAGAAATTACACATTTCTCTTCGTGCCATGGGCAAGGGTCTCCACCTCCTTCATGAAGTGCAGGCACAGCTCCTCCTGCCACAGCAGAGCCACGCACTGCACGGCCAGGGGCAGCCCCACGGCTCCTTCCACAGCCTGCAGCAGTGCAGGACACTGCTGAGTCAGGCACCAGAGCACCCAGGCAGGCATAAGACCTTGCAGGAAGGGAAGGCAGAGGAAGACAAGCCAGGGAGCAGCTGCCAGGCTGGCATACAGCAGCCTTGCTGCACCACAGGCAGGGCACTAACACGGTGGATGCAAACTGCACTGCTAAACGAGCTCACTCTCTCATCAGAGGTGGACAAGCCTTGGGACAATGTCCCAGAGGTGTCATCTGCCAGTCATGATCTTCTGCTAAGACTTAAGCTCTCCCCCAGCTGACCTCTTTCAGCCTCTTGTCCCAGGGGTCTCCGTGGTGCCCTTGGTAATGCTTCAGTTTTTCCTCGTTGGCCCCCGTGACTGTGCTGACTGCCACCGCCCCGGCAGGGAAGTTCAGCTTGTTGTACAAATTGGTGTGGGAGGCTGCAGCTGGAAAAGGTCACACAGGGCGTGCAAAAGAGCAAAACTGAAAGTGCTGGGCCAGCAATAACTTTCAGATGATAATTTGGGATGCAGAACTGTAGACTGGAGCTGCTGGTCCTGAGGAGACCCTGAACACTGCTGCCCCAAATGGGCTTTTGTTGGGGAGGTTTGAGGGCCACAGGGCTGCTGAGACCAGGGAGTGACCTGTGCCTTCACCTGTCACTCGTGTGGAGATTAGATCTGCTCTGGGAGGGACCAGGTCAGTCTGCACCTATGTCTCCCATGCCCTGGGGAAAAATCCCTACTGTCTTTTCAAGTTATTTCTGATGTCCAGTTATGTAACACCATCGTGGGGATTTTGGATCCCAAAAAGTCATTGCTAGAGAGATGGAGGGGCCTGACTGTTTGCTCGAAGCTATAAAAAAAATACCTTTTTCTGCAAGTGACACACAATGAACCTTTCTGTTGTTTGCAAAGTCTTGGGAAATGTGAGACAACTGCTTCCAGAAGAGTCTGGTCTTGGACCAAGGTCTAGCACAGCTGTCCTCACTGCCACTCTCTGCTGCAGGAGTAGCTCTGGGGCTTTCTACAGCATGCACCACTGAAGCACTGGGACAGATGGACCCCTGATTGCTGCCCCATAATAATCCCAACACTCACAGCTCAGAGGAGGTGGGGCCATGAGGGGAGAAGACCCAGACACCTCTGCATTGCTTTCTTCCACAGAGGGAAGAGCGAGCACCACACATGCTTTGGGGACTGTCCGAGGCACCAAAGCGTCCTGCTGCAGCTCTGCCCACAAACAGCACCGTGGGTGTGTCCAGAGACCCCTCGGGGGCATTACCAAAGAGCTTCCCGGTGTAGTGTGGTTGAAGGTCGGCCCCAGGGCAGGACAAAGGATCACATCCAGCCTCAGCTGCATCCCTTTGGCACTGAATTCCGTGTGGTAAGCCTGAAGGAAGCACAGGGGACACGACAAAGGTGTCTACTGGGCAGCAGGGGCAGATCAATGCTGACACATGGGAAAAGGAGGGAAAAAGCCTTCCTGGATACAACTAAGAAAAGAAGATAAAATTCTGAGCTGTGCTTTGAAAGGGTCAAGGGATTTTGTTCCTCCACCTTTAGGTTTCCTCTCACAATACCATGTGCTGCCCAGACCTAGACGTTCATGCTAGGTGTGCATTTCAGAGCTGATTTCTTTGAGTATTAACCCAATCCTTCCCATGAACAGCTTTGTTTTAGAATTCTGTTGAATAGAGATCAACAGCAGTTTGGAAAATGACATCCAGCTGACTAAAAAAATCACATTTCCTAAAACCTTTGTTTATTCTGGTAGAAGTATCTAGAAGACATGAATCCAAAATACTTCCACAAAACCTTATTTCATTCTGCATGAGGATACAGGTAAGGAAAGGAAGCAGCAAGAGACATTTGGGCAAGCCTGGGATGTCCCCCATAACACAGGAGGCACAGCTTCAGGGTTGTACTGCAGATCCAACAAAGATCCAGATCTGTAGTCTGCTTTACTACAGCTTTGCTGAACATCAGGCAATGAATGAATCCATCCTCAAGGAGATGTCCCACTTTGCCTTAGCAAACAGACACAGATGGAACCACAGCATGGTTGTTTCTGCAGCCATTTTCTGGCTACAGGGACACATCTGTCCCATGGCTGAGCCCCTGTGCTGCACAACCCTTTCACAGCAAGTTTTCTATGCAAGAGTTTTCCACATCTCACACAAAAGACCTGGCCTTGGGGCTATTTTTGAGTCTGACCTCAATTTCCACCTGCAGTCTGAGATCCTTCCTGCTGAAAGTTCAACAAATGAGATGCGTTTCCAGGAAACACTGCCAGAGCAGCTAACCTGATTTTTTTCTTTTTTTTCTGAGAGAAAAGCTGGTCACTAGCCAACAGCTTTGAATCAACTCTTGTTTGCAGTAGATGAAAACATGTGAATATGGTTTCACTGGACTAAAACAATTCAAAATATCTTTGAAGCCATCAAACCTGCTAAAGTGTTTTCTTTTTGGCTTTTTTTTTGGGTGGGTTTCAGGGTTTTTTTAGTGGTGGATTTTTTTTTTTGTGGTTTTTGTTGTTGTTGTTTGTTTGTCTTGGGTTTTTTTTTATGTTTGTTTGTTTGGTTTGGTTTTCTGTGGGTTTTTTTTGGGAGTGGGAGAAGATCTCTTTTCCCCTTAAAAAAACCCCAAGCCCATTTCCTTGCAAACACTCCCACCAGTGACCAGGCAGCTTAGTAGGAGTTTTCCCTCTGCCCTGTAATTTGTCAGAGCAGTGTGCACACCCATGGCATGGCTGGCACTGATAGAGGCTGGTGGTGCAGGCTGGGGGCTTGTTTCTCCTCAGAGAGGATTGTGAGGGTGTCCCAGGGAACAGATCCTGCCTTGTGGGAGGACACCAAAACAGCCTTTTCAGCATTGCAAAACACCAGCTGAAAGAGGATACTCCCTATAAATAGACGGAGACAGCGGAAAATACCAGAGAGGAGAGGTGCTATTTAAACTCAAGGACAGAAATAAAACAAGGATAAACTGGAAGGGAATAAAGAGCTCAGGAAACACAAAGGTTTCCAACCATCAGAGCAGGGAGGAGAGAAGCCATTCAATAAAACCAAATCCAAGCATAAAACTCATCTGGTTTAAAAGAGGAACCTGATCAGTTTGTGGCAGCACTGGATGCAGTTGTCCAGGAAAAAGCTTCCTGTTTGAGGTTCCTGATCTCAGACGAGTTCATAAGAAAGCTACCTAAGTCATAGTGTTTGCAACCACAAGTTTCCACTCCTGATGTCTCTGCTTGATAGTTGAAGCATGGCCTTAGCTCATGACAATACCACTTCATACCTGAAGTGAAGAGTTTGCACCAGGAGACAGAAAAGAAAAATTGAAGCCTCATCTTTAGTGGCTGTTCTTATGCTATTTTTGGTTAGACAATGCAGGGCAAAGGATGATGATTAATTTCCAACCCCAAGTCCATCGTAGAGTGCAAAACAACACAGAAACTCTGATAGTATGGAAAAAGGAAAATAAAATAAAAGTCACATTACTACTACTGCTCCTTGCTGATCCCAGAGGTTTTTGGCAGATCTGGAAAGGTGGCAGAATTAATCAGCTTTGTGACTGCGGCAACAGAAAACAATTTAGAAGATGAACAGACAGCCCCTTTTTATGGAAACTGCATGACACTTCTGGGAACAAGCAGTGGCACCACCCAGCTGATTGCCCTGAGTGTTCATGTGCTTATAGGTACATCTAAAGAGCTTTTGTTAAAGCATGCCAGAACACCTAGACAAAAACCAGCCTTCTCAGTTCACTGGATCCCAGTCTGGTGTGCCTGTGCCTCTTTTGGAGGAGCAAGTACCTCACACCACACTGCACATGCAGGCAGAGGCCTCTGCATTAACCTGGCACATGATGCTCTGGTGCCAGAATCCACCTGATGGGGAAAGCAGCCCTTATTTATCTCCCTGTGCTGATCTCCATGGAGTCATCCTAGTTCTGTCACTCTTTAGGATCCTTGAGCTCTTAAAATAACCCCTGGCTGAGTAGCCCTGGATAACCCAGTGCTGAGCCCTGTGGCAGGGCTTTGCACAGCCAGCTGGCAGCTGCCTGCATGAATGGGTGGACACACCCAAGCACATCCCCTTTCTCCAGAGCTGCTTCAGTGATGTCTCACCCCAATCCACAGAGAGTGCTGAGATCCCCAGCAATTCGTGGGTACTTTTGGAGGGAAGAGAAAAACTTGGGATTAGACAACAACACTGCAGCTTAAATGGCTGGCTGCCCTGCAATTGCATTTTGGGCACCTGTCTTGTCCAAGCAGAAGTAGCTCTAAAGAACAGACATGGTTTCCAGGGAAGTGGGTTTACTCTCACATTAATTTACATGTTTAATCACAACAATCCATACAAATAAGGCTCTAGACCACACTGCTAGTCTTGGAAAGCATGTTCAGGATGTGGGAATGCTGTTTAGATCCTTGCTAGTGATATCCATTCTCCTGGAGCTCATTGCTGGATGAGCTGTAGGGTTCACAGGTTGGTTTCCTGAGAAAGGATCATATTTCAACCTCCCCACGCAAAACTCCCACAAAAGGCTGTCAGATTTATTTGATAAGTTCAGCCTGGGTGTAGGGATTAAATGTATTTCACTCTGAAGCACATCAGGCACTTAACATAAAGCAGCCTAAGGAGGCTGACCCTGTGGGCCAGGCTTCTGCAGGCACAAGGAGGAGGCTGCAGCCACCCTGCCAACGCCACCCAGCAGGAGCTGAAGCTGCCAGAGCCTCCTGACAGCATCTCCAGTGAAACATCCCAGGCATTTGGGATGCACATCTCACACATCTCCTGCATTGCCTGGACAGGTTGTGATCCCATCCTGCTCAGGCTCAGCCAACATTTGCCACCACCCAGAGCAGAGTGAATGCTGCAAAAAGGTCATAACACAAGGCTGTTCTGATAGCTCCCTGCTTTGGCTAGCCAAGGCACAGAGCTGAGCAAGCAGACTCGCTGGCATTTCAGTAGTAGGGGATGCAAGAAGCGAAGGTTTGATGTAGTAACATCATCTGGATGTGCTTACCTGATTGCATTCCTGTGAGAGGAGATACAACTCCCTGTTTGCTGGGAACATAATGGGAGAAGCAGGCTAGCAGCAGCTCTGGCTGTAAGGCAGGTCACCACGCTGAGCTGCAAACTTCCCCTCTGCCCTCAGCCAAATCTAGGAGGGAAAAGGTCCTGCAGAGACTTAACTCTTCCTAGGCTAGGAAGACTTATGTGATCTGTAAGCTACTAGGGATTAGGGACAGTATTTATCACCCCTTTTCCCTGCTGCAACTAATTCCTTATCTATGGACAAACCACCTCTGATAAACAGAAAACTCTTACAAGCAAAGCAAGGACTGGAAAACATCTGAAAAGGAGATGATCCTGTCATATTTGCTTGCAGCATCTTGGCCAGGGCTGTTAAAAATGGAACAAGTCTTTGTTGTGATAACGTATTGAAGTCATCTTGTGTCATTAATAGAGCAACTCCGATGCTAACTTAAACCTGGAGGAAACCATGGACACTACTGCAAAGTTTGATGCACTGTGGGGGACACCCTGCAGTCTCCACAGTGGGTGTAAGAAGAGGACAGAAGCTGGGATGTGCCTGATCCTGTTGCCTGTGTGTTTGAGCCCACAGAGGCCACAGAAGCTGGAGGGCAGGCAGATGCTGCCAGTCATGTCTGAGTCAATGCCCAGGATGGAGCCTCACCCTGCAATCAGAGCTCCCTCCCCTCCTGAGGAGCCTCTGGAGCTCTTCTGGTGGTTGAGAGGGTTCAGTGTCTGGCCAAAGATGAGGTTGCTGCAGTCACAGCTGGGGAGAGGAAGATCAGCAGGAGAGTGAGGTACTTCTGCCTCTGCAGACCAGAAATACAGGGCATAGAGCATCCGTGCAGGGAGGAGTGTGGAATTAACCCCTGGTGGTAGAATCAGCATGAAGGAGACTTGAGACAGCTGAATTTTAGAAGAAAGAGGCATCAGATAAAACAAAAATCATTTCAGATTGAAATAAGGAGGCAATTAACGTGCATGATTAGCTTGGGTAGCAAGAGGCATGATGTTCCCATGAAGGCAAACGTGCCATTACTTTATCATCATCTGTGGGATGTTGGTTTCACAAAGGGAATTCCTCCTTGGTGCTTTAGGACCTGGCAATGACACTGTCTTCTTCCTTCACTTGGCCCAGAAATTTCGCCATCCCTCCAGAGGAGACGTGGCCCTTGGGGATGGGAAACAAAGCTCTTTAGGTGCAGGAGAGATGCTGTTTGGAGCTGTGACAGTAACAGACATAGGTTGTGACGCCTCCTGTGGCAAAATTCCCACCTAACTTTTCTCAGAGGCAGAACAGGACCTGACTATCCCAGGGAAAACCTGATCAGAACAGGTTAGAAATTTCTGCAGAAAACAAAATTTTCATCATAAGAAAGGCAGGTTTGCTGGTCCCACAATATTTGATATTTGGGATGTATATATTGATCCAGGACATCCTTTGTCTGAGGGAACTCTTAACCAGTCCTGAGGAGAATGGGACATCCTGGCCTTTTCCCAGCCCCAAGGCAACAGGCAGAGGAATTGGGGATGTACCTTGCAGTTAATGTGGTCCTTGATGCTGATGGGAATGCCATAGAGCAACCCCTTCTCCTTTTGCTTCTTCAGTTTCTGGAGCTGATCCTCACATCCATGAATGAAGTCTCACACAGTTCACCTCCTGGTTCGCCTCCAAAGCCTCTCCAGAACAGAGAAGAGCAGTGAGACAGATGAATGGATGGAAGGAGACATTACTTACAGAGTTTTCAAGCTAAAAATGCAATCTCCTGGAAACTTCAGCATTTATTATTCAGATCTTACCTATAAACTTCAGATTTTTTTTCTGGGATAATTTTCTGCCCTACTTATTTGCCTATGAGCCACCCTTCAGACATCACAGGACTGGCAAATTGTAATCCCCAGCATTGCTGGTTCTCTCAGCAAATGAGCTGGTTTTTAATTTGAAAGTCCCACTGTAGGAGAGCCCCACAGCTGGAGGTATCACTCACTTTGTCCAGGTAGGAGTAGAGGACACTTTCTGGGGACAGGGATCCCTCTTTCAGCTTCTCTGCCAGCTCCACCACTGTCAGCGAGAGGATGTGTGAGGTCTGGATGCCTGGGTTCCGCATAGGGTGGAAAATTGGGTACAGAGGGGAGAAAATAACAGAAAAAGGTGGTTAAGGCTGCAAATACCCAATCTAACATCTGCCCAGCATTCACCTTGAATGGAAAATGTTAGGAGACGTGCCCTGGAGACATGCAGACCTCCCACAGAGCACTGTGTGTGCTAGAGTGGGGAATTTGCTGATGGGGAATTTGCTGAGTCTTAGTTCACAAAAGCAGAACCAAAGCAGGCAGAAACCTTAACTGGAGAGTTGCATGAGCCTGTAAGAGTGGTTTGACCTGTCTCTGTTTACTCTCCCACAGGCTTTCGCTCCCCTTCTAACTCTAACTCAGTGAACAGCAGTTCAGCCAGCTACAGTTTTATAAAATTTATCATTAACATGGGGAGAAAAAAGTGTGTGGGCTGTATGCAAACTCCTCCCCCCCAAAAAAATTAGCAGTAGGTATTTTTTATGGGCTTAAGACAAAACCCAGTTCCAAGGGCCTTCTTTACCTGGGCATGGGGAGGAGGAAATGGCTTTTGGTCACTGATGTGCAGATGTTGGAGGGATGTGAAGCCCCTGTCCTTTGGAGATGATGGGGCAGAGGTAAGGAGGATGGGAGAGGGAAGTCTTGGCAGTAGGGATGGATGAGGAGAAAAGGCACAGGGAGGTCTGGGGTGGTGATCTGATTGAAAAGGTCCCAAGCTCCAATCCATCTCTCACCCTCAGGATTTCCTCAGTGGGTCTGTATTAAGAAATACTTCATTTACACTCTTATGGGAGGGCTTTTTGTGACAATGGAGGGTGATTGCCCTCAAAAAACCTTTGGGTTGGTGATGCTCCAAAACATGCATGTACCCTAACCACCACTCAGAGAGGTATTGACCAGAGCTCCCCCATTTCTTTGGTTATCCAAAATATAATCCCTTCCTCCCATACACACGTTTCCCAAAATTTACCTCTTGCTTAAGCTTGTGAGCTGCCTTCTCCATCCTCTCCAGGGCCAGGTCCTGAGACCTCCTCACCTCATCCATCTTCTGCTGGACCTGTCTCCATCCCAGCCACTTCAGGAGCACCACGGCTGCTGCTGAGCTGCAGAGCAGAGCTGAGAGGGCACAAGGTTCTCCCCAGGATGGATCCAGGATCTGCCACAGTTGCTCTTGGGTCATGATTTCTGTCTCTTAAGTGCAGCTGTAGACACCTGGGTCTCCCACCTTCTCAGAGGGCTGATGAATGCAGACTCTGCGCTCACCTGCTGTGCAGGGTCAGCTCTGGAGCAGAGTAGCTTTAACAAAGTCCAGGAATGGAGTTTCTAGACCATGGATTTTGGTCTGGCTGCTGGGGCAGCACTGAGGGTCGGGCTGCAAAGCAGCAACTTATTCATTTTAGGGGTCTCCCCAAGGTGTGGGTGTCCCCAAGGCTGTGTCTCCCCCAGCCAGTGGCTGCCCTGTACCTGGCTACACGCAGAGCTGAATGCCTGCAAAGCCCAGCTCTGGGCTATCCCTGCTATACCCACATCCAACAATTAATTAAAGCTTAACCCCATTAATTAGAGGTGCTCAGGCATTGTCCCTGTCCCTCAGGCACCATCACCCTTTGAGTCTGGAAAAAACATAGTTTTTCTTGTCCTGAAGAAGAGGTTGAGAGGTGGAAGCTCAGGGGAACCAAGGGAATGAAGGTGCAAGCAGGACACAGTGACTCTGGAAATGCAGCGTGGGAGGAACAATCTGAAGGTGCCTTCAAGGAGCATGACAACTCTGAATAATTTTCAAGCCAAGCCCATTTGAAAAGCCTTTTGGTAGCCTAGATCAGAGGGTGAGTACTTTTGGGAAATCCCCTCTGATGGATCCAGAGTCCTTCTGCTCTCCAGCTTCTAAGCCATCCTCAGCCAGCAGAATGCCAAGGAGCTGGACCATGTTAGTCCTACCAGCTGCCCCTTGCCATGGCTGTCCCGTGGCTTAGTGTGGAAAGGAGGGGGCTGAAAAAATGAAGCTTCTCTCAATCCTCAACCATCTGCAAGCCCACAGGGAAGGGACAGGGGATGCCTCTGAGAGCTCATTGCCAAGATGCAAGGCAACCCTGCTCTATCTGGAGAGATGCTGGCTGTGCTCCAGGCAGCAGGGTAGCAGAGCTTGTAAGGGGACTGCATGCAGGGTAACCATTGCTCTCTGGTGGAGAGGTCTTGTTTGGGGACCAAAACCAGTGATCGTGCTGCTGTATCATGTTACCTCCTGGCCTGTTACAGACATGTCCCAGGGGATTATTCCTGTGGCAGCAGGGAGGAAGCTTGGGGAAGACATGAGACCTTGCAGAAAAACTGCTGACTGGAAAGGCGAGGAGGATCCTCCCTATTTGGACAGGCGGGGCAGCAAAATGAGACAAACAACTCCGTGTGGATGTCACCAACCTCCCCCACTGACTGGTCTCCATCGCCCCATCCCAGCCTTAAGCTTCAGTGCTGTCATTCACACCAACCTCCTGCTGCCCAGGCTGGGCTGGGAGCAGCCTGCAGCTGGCCCTTTTGGCAGCCTCAAGTCCCCAGAGCTGCCCAGCAGCTCTGGCCCTGCCTGGTGCACTGTCCCATGGTCGTGGGTGTAGCTGGCTGGAGGTCTTCACTCAGGGCTTCTAGTGAGGAATAATTAAAGGTTCAGGTTCACTGGTGTCTCCATGGTTTGGACTCCTGCACCCCGCACACCTCCATGCCAGGGAGAGAGTGGTTAAACTAACAGTGATGCAGTGCTTGGCTCTGGGAGCAGGGGTGCACGTGGCACTGCCTTTGCTGGGAGAAGCTCCTCCAGGCTGGAATTTTAACACACAAACAGATAACCCCATCCAGCATTTTCTGTGTGGGAAGAGAGCACCTGTAACTGGTGGAAAACCCCACCCAGGCCCTTCTGGCCTTGACTTTACATAGCATTCAGTCGTGGGATGCCTGGAACTCCCTCCCTCCTGTTTTCAAAGCCTGCTGATAGAGAAAGAGGGTCGTGGGGGCTGCTTTCTCCTTGGCTGTGTTAACTCTCTCCCAGCCCTTGGAAAGGCTCATCTTTTGCATAGCTCTGGTTTAAACAATAATACATTAAAAACCCAAACATTATTCCTGCCAGAGCTTTGTTACAATCTGCTTTTGACATTCCTGCGTTGGGAAAACACTTCTGCATTGTGGTATTCCTTTCTGGAACACCCTTGGAAACCTGACAGGAGCAGCCAGTGCTGCCAATCCCACTGCCAGTGGCTGGAAAACCCTGCTGGAAAACGTGGCATGGGCCAAATGGAAGGAGAAGGTGTGCAGGGCAGGCTGTCTGCTGTCCATCCAACCCTGGCACGCTGTTCAATACAGGCTTCAAACTGAAAGGGGGTGGATTTAGGTAAGACAGAAGAAATTCATTCCCCTGAGGGTGGTGAGGCCCTGGCACAGGTTGCCCAGAGAAGCTGTGGATGCCTCACTCCTGGCAGTGTTCAAGACCAGGTTGGGTGGGGCTCTGAGCAACCTGGTCTAGAGGTAGGTGTTCCTGCCCATGGCAAGGGACTGGAACAAGATGATCTCTAAGGTCCCTTCCAACCCATACCATCCTGTGATTCTGTGATTTCTCCTTCATGGTATGCAGGGTGCCAGCAGCACTGTGCTGTGGGAAGTGGGCCAGCTCCCTCCCTGCTTGCCAGAGTATGCACACAGGCTCAGCTTTCACTTCTGATTGCTGGTCTGTGCTAGGGAAAACGCCAGATTTCATCCTCAGGGAGCCGAGAATAAAGGGGAAAATCCCTGTTCCTACAGCACTGCATGTAGTAGTCCCAGCATCTTGGACAAAACCAGTCCCTGCGCCCCAGTTTCTCCATTTATAAGAGAAAGATCATGTTCTCATGGTTCCCTGGGGTGATTAAAGCCCACTCCAACCCCCCACACAAACACAGACTTGAAATAACAGACTCAGATAATAAAAAGTTCTGTATTAGGACAATGATTAGAAGAGCTCGACCACATCAGAGCTTGCCTCGCTCTCCCCTTGCCCCCAAGGCCAGCAGCCAGCCCAGCCATCACCGCATCCTCGCTGAGGGGAACCAGAGTCCTGTGGGTCAGACCCAAGGACGGCCCACGCTGGTGTGAGCTGGGATCCTGCTCTGGCCGAGTGCCTGGGGCTCAGAAGAGCCTGTTTTTCTTCAGGCTGAGGGTCTCCACCTCCTTCATGAAGCGCAGGCACAGCTCCTCCTGCCACGGCAAGGCCACGCACTGCACGGCCACGGGCATGCCCACGCTGCCGCGAAAAGCCTGTGGCACAGAGAGTGGGAAAGGGCTTGGGCATGTCCAGAGGAGGGGGTGGGGGTGCTCGTGCCCCTGGAGAGCCTGGCAACACTCACCTTTGCCAGGGTCCGGTCCCACCAGTCCTGATAGTAGCCCTTGTAGGCCTTCAGCTCCTCCTCGTCCTCATCCGTCACCAGCGTGACAGGGACCACGCCGGCGGGGAAGTCCAAGGCGTTGTAGAGCATGGTGTAGCTGACTGCCACTGGGGGAGAGGGGGAGCTTGCAGTGCCAGCCTGCACGGGGAAAGCCTGCACCCCCCTCTGCATGCACGAGCTTCCAGCTAATGGGGCACTTGTACTGGGAATGCAGGGGCTGAGGGATGGAAATCATCCCTAGTCTCCCAGTACCCCAGGGGGCTGGCCCGGGTGCACCCATGGGCTGGGGCTGCAGCTGTCCCATGAGCTCTTCCTAGTGCTGGCCAGCACCCTGGGGATGTGAGGGGAGGAGGAATGCTCCTCAGGGATGTTGGCACAGTGCCATGGCAAAGGTGCCCCCATCAGCCTCCTACCTGAGAGCTTTCCGGGATAGCCGATGCCGAGAGCCGGGCCCAGCATGGGACAAAGCATGACATCCAGATTCAGCTTTTTCCACTGAGCAATGAACTGGTGGCAGAAGTCCTGAGGAGGAAATGTGCTGGTGGTCAGTGGATGGATGTCATGTCCCATGGCTGCTGGCTGAGGCTTTCCTTGGGCTCTTGGCCCATCTCTGGGAGCAGCCAACAGGCCTGATCCCGCTAAAATCCAGCAACCCTTTGCTGCCTGGACAATATTCCTCCCAGCTTACAAAGCACCCTTTCCCTGGCAAACTGGACATGGGGAAAGACTGAGTGCATGGGCACATGGCGACTTGGGACATGGGCATGGGTCTTGAGGGAAACCAGAACGGAAATAAAGGCAAGTCTGATGCAGCCCATGGCCTACATTTTCAAATGTAAGTGTAAAAAACTCAGGTCTGATTTTGGATCATGAACATGTGTTCTATGTGTCCTCCTAATCTTTAAGTGTGCTGAGAACTTGTACATCCAAGTGAGATCTCTTGAGGAGTGACGTGTTCCCACCTTACGCCACCAGTGACCTCATCTTCTCCTAAACTTGGTGGGTGCTGATTCTGCCTCTTCCCACAGAGAAATCAAACAAAATCTCTTTAACCTCAAACTGTAATACTCTACCTCAATTTCATGATGAAGACTCCAGACATCCTCCACTGTGCTGTTAAAGGAAACAAACCAAATGAAAGGCATGAAAAGTTGCTGCAAAAAACATCCTTAGAGGCAGGGGAGAACAGCGAAAAGCAGATGGGCACAGGTTAGCTCTGCCCCTGGAGCTGCAGCCGAGGGAAGAGAGGACTTTGACACACCCTCTGTCCTACAGGATTTGAGCCCTTTCTTACCACTAACTGCTCAACACTGACATTGCAGAGCAAGCCTCCTTCCCTGTGCACACACCTTCTTTCTGCCTTATGAGGTCCCTACCTCATAGCATGATGGATGCATTAACCAGTGCTGAAGCCAAAAACATATTTCATTCCCACAGGCTTCATCCACTTCCTAACTAAGAGGCTGTGAGCCCCTGCTCTCATTCCCACCCTCAATACTGGAATAGTTTCCCAAGCCCAGCAGAGTTATGGTGCTGACACAAACTGCTCTGAGTTTGCTCCCACTCTTGTGTTTCCTGCCTTGCATTGTCTCAGACACATGCAGCTGCAGCAGTACCAACAATGCAGCAAACACTGCTGCAAAACAAAGCTTCACATGTTTGCTCAGGCTCAGATTTACTCACTTTGTTTTCATACTTCTTATGATACTTGAAAATCGAGGCACCTGAGGAGAAAGTAAAAAAAAATGGGAAATAATTTACATGAATTCCAGCCCTGTCCTCTGAGACAGCTCAGTCACAAATACAAGCTGTTTACTCAGTGCTCAGGCAGGACTTGGGGATCTTCCCCACAGTGGAGGCAGAAGGAACAGAAACAGCATCACTCCAGTTTGGAGATGTGTCTGAGCACAGCCAGGAAGCAATGCCCAGAGGTTTCTCTATGATAAAGCCTTACTGCAATGGGAGACAAGTTCTTCACCACATACAGCTTAACTCTACACTAGAAAGAAATGGACCTTACGAAAGGTTTGGCAATCCAGGAGAGGAGAGTTTTCAGCCAGTGTGGTGACTTTGCAATCCAGAAGAACAGCCCCATGCCACCTTTCTCCATCTCCCCTTTGCTGAAAGGGAAAGGGGAGTTTAGCTAAGCAGTGGTGGGAAGCAATCACAGTGGATCAGCTTTTCCAAAGCTAACCCCTCTGAACAGCATATCTAAATGACAAAAAGAGATTTGCTCCATTTCACTGGGCAACTCTTGATGCTCACAGCTTTTACAGGATATCAGCTCCCAGCCTCCTTCCAAGGCTGGTAACAAAGAAAAACAAGGTTCAGCTGAATTCCTTCATGTTAACTCCCCCAATGCCTGTCAGCCACTACCTACACCCAGTAGATCTGCTACCTGTATCCAGATGCCAGCCAGACCCTAGGGAGGACTTTTGTAGACAGGCACCAATCCCACCAAACCGTTCCAGGCCACACTTACAATTTCTTGACAAAGGAGGAGCCTCCATCTGCAAACATTCCCCTGACGCAGAAGTTAAAGATCACATAGTCCACATTTGTGAGTTCAAAGGGCACCAGCTGGAAGGACAACAGAGGGAAGGATCAGTGGCAGAGACACAAGGAAACTGGGAGAAGCCATCAAGGGCTTGAAACCGGCCGAACTGGGCTGAGGACTTCCTGACAAGCCCTCAGGAAAACATCCATCCTTCCTTGAAAACAATGTTTTCCCTTGGAGCAACAGCTGATGAGTCAAAAGACAGAGGATGGGCTTGTCCCCCTGTATAAGCAGCCCCAAGGCTCCTACCGTGTGGCCGGCCTCCTCCAAGAGCTGCTTGGTCTCGCGGACAGCGCGTCTCATGGCGGGGCTGGGCATGGTGAAGAAATCGGTCTCATAGTAGCCTATGCGGAGGGGTTTTGTGCTGGAATACACCTGCAGGGCGAGGGAGATGCCAGCTGGAGGGGTGCCAGGGGAGCCAGCAGCACATCTGTGCCACAGGGCAAGCCTGGAGAGCAGCACTTGCCTTGCCCACCCACAGGTCAGGCATTTTCAGCCTGCAGCTCTCCCCAGAGCCCTGCAGCCCCCTGGAGGTCCTGTACCTCTTCATTGAAGGGGAGGGGTGGCACTGTGCTGTCCAGGCTGAACATGTCCTCGCTCAGGAGCGCCCGCAGGCACAGCGCCAGGCTCTCCACGTCTTTTGCCAGTGGTCCCACTGCTGCAGCCACTGGAAGAGACCACAAGAGAGCATTCGTGGCTGGGGGTCTTCTGAGGGCATGTTCTGCAAAACCAGGACCTCTTGGAATTGTTTTGTTTTAGTCTACTGTTGGCAACAGTTCCTCTTTAAGAACTGGGTTGGGGGTGCCCACAAGTGTCTTCCCACCAGCAGGTCCATCGTTAGAATCCCAGCATTGTTATTCATTAATATGTGCCCTGGCATCTCCATTTCATAATTCACAAGAAAAATAAACAAACAGCTTTGTCAATCGTGACATGAGGACAACATCAGACACTCCCTTTGACTGCTAATCACATCCCCCATGGCAGACAAGGCCACACCCTGTGGGTAACAAGTTGTGTTGTGGTTTATGCTACACAAACTGCTCCCCTCAGCTCACGTGTATTTCAGTTTCTCAGAAATGACAGTATGGGGGCAGCTCTCTGAAAGAGTCCCTGAAAGGGAATCTGCTTCTCTCTAAAGGTGATGGAGAAAGTCCCCCACAAACATCACTTCCTACCTGCCTTCTGTCCAACGACTCCAGCCATTATTCCTCTTTTGCTGCAAAGAAAAGAGACACACAAAATACAGCAGCTGAGTAGTCTTCATTGAAGGGAAAGGCTTTAAGCAGTAGTGAGTATTAATTAAAACTGCAGGGGCAAAGGTTGGCAGAAGGAAGAGCTGAGGGGTAGCTCAAGAGAGACCCAGCCTAGGCCTGAGTGATTTAGGCCCTGGCACTCAGGAACAACCTGACCTTAGCATGCAGATGGAGAAGTCTCCCCACCTCTCTTCTGGGGGAACCATATAGGCCCCAAAAAATGCCCAGGCAGGAGGGATAAATGAGCCCTTCCCAGTTCCTCCCAAGTTTCCCTTGCCCACAGGAGTAGGATCATCCCAGCACAGGGGTTGGTATTGTGGGTCCCACTCAGAGACATTGCTGCGTTTCTCACAGTACCTGAGTCTGTTCCCGGTGGGTTTGAGTGCACAGATCCCACAGAAGGCAGCAGGAAAACGTACGCTCCCTCCTACATCTGTCCCAATGCCCAAGATGGACCCACCACCTCCTACAAGTGCCCCTTCTCCACCAGAGGAGCCTCCAGGGGTTCTGGTGTAGAGCAGAGGGTTGCATGTCTGACCAAAGATTTGGTTCTTGCAGTCATAGCTACAAAGAGAGAGAGAGAGAGAGATTGCAAATGAGGAATGCAGGTATCTGCTGCTGGGGAGCCCAGTCACTACCAAAAGAGCTTGAGAAGGTAGCCAGGTAACTCACTAGTTGTTACATTGACGTCACTCAGTGTGAGGGCACTTCTCAAAGCTCCCATGAAGAACACCAGTCTTTTCCTGGTGGTCCCAGGACCTGGATTCACTGACAGCTAATTTCAGTGTCATTAGGCCTATCCCAGAGAGAACCTCTGGCAGCACAAATACATCAACCCTCCTGGAAAGTGTGCCTGTTCAGGGTGTCCTGAGTGCCACAGGACACCCAAAGCTGTGCCCCTGCTTGAGAACAGGCCAAGTGCCAACTGCACAGATATTTGACACTGAGCTTCCCCAGAAACTGATGAAAAATCTGATAATCCCTGGGGCAACCTCTTTGTGTGGCTTTTTTGAAACATGGTCAGTTGTTGCCACATCACCTTAAGTCAGGCACTTCATAGGGCTTGGGCAATAGTGACCCACAGAGGAGCCTGGTCAGAGCTCACTTGGCAGCATGCATGAACACTAGAAGGGTGGCTGTCCAGCAGAGCACACATGAGCTCACCCTGTAGCAATGACACCAAAAGTGGTCTTGCCAGAAGCAGCAGGAAGTTTAGGGGCAAGATAATTAGGTCGTTAGCTTAACTAACTTCCTCTTCCATGAATATATATTTGCACTGTAGAGTTAATAGGATCATCTCTGAGAGGTTAATTTAAAAAAAGATAAAAAGCAAAGTGATTTAAAAACACCCAGCACAGGGCAGAAGGATGACAGTTTCTCTCCTCTCCTTCTCCTCTTTTGCTTCTTTATTTAATTTGGAAGTAGAGTTAATTTTCGTCTTCAGTGTAAATGTGTTTACTTTTTCAAGTGAAACTTACAGACACAAAGGATGGGGACCAGGTGTTGTTACGTAAAAAGAAGTGGGAAATGAGAATAAGACTAGAGAGAAGCCCTCCCTTGAGAAGAGGAAGGGAGCACTGCTGCTATGCAGAGGGAATGGAGCACCCACATACCTGATGAGGGACTGGGGAACATTGGTTTTGACAAATGGAATTGCCCCCTGTCTCCTGAGCACCTGCACCACCACGCTGTCCTCTGCTGCAGGTTTATTGAGGTTTTTTATGAAGCCCAGCGTGGAATCGTGACCCTGGGAACACAGGACAATGAGGTTTACAGATGGGGGACTGCAATTCCCCCTGCCCCCTATCTATACATTTAAGTACATACATGCACCTCCAACAACCCATCCATCACACACATATGTTGCATAGAGTATACTGATAATAAATCTGACCAGCCTTCTCTGTGGGCTCACATGGGAGATGGGCAGCAAAGCCCCTCACCTGCCTGGGCAGCCCATCCCACATCAGCTACGACAAAGTCAAGCCAGGTGCTGAGGTCAAACCTCCCCCCTGCACCAAACTTCAACGACAGGGCTCTCAGGATACATGCAGAAGTGTGCTGGTGGTACCTGGCAGTCGATGGAGTCTTTGATGCTGACTGGCACCCCATAGAGCAGACCCTGCTTCTCCATCAGCTTGACTTTCCGGAGCTGGCTCTCGCTTTCCTGCAGAAACTCCGTGATGCAGTTGGTTTCTGTGGCAATTTGGAGGGCCTTGGGGAAAGCAGGACAAGCCCACAGGTGAGTCACAGCCTGCAGCAAGCACAGTGACCTTCTGTTCTGCAAAGGGCACCTGCCTCTTCCCCCTTTCCACCTCCCCATCTGAGCAGCTGGTTTCAGGTCAGCCCTTTCGGCTCCTTTTCAAGATATTTTCATGCTAAACTCCAAAAGTATTTTTGGACACAGGGGAGCCATAGCACCAGCCTGTGTGTGATGAAAGGAGGCACTCAGTGTAGATGAATACCACAGACTATTCTCTGGATTGAGCTTCTGGGGTGGCTTAAATGACAATCCTGAAGAGGGAACCCAGGAAGTGATCGGAGCATTATGGCAAAAGTAGATAATGAACACAAACAATGAGTTTTTGAGGTTTAACAACCCATTTGGAGATGGGGGGAGCCAACACAGCAGCACTCTGCAGCTTCCCTACAGGTATACCTGCCCTAAGGAAGGTGTGGGCTCTCTCAGGAAGGTCAGGGCTCTCCAGATGCTATTTGCTGCTCCTTTTTCCTGATGCCCAGCTCTCTAATCACTCCCAGAAAAGCACAGAAGGGCCCATCACTAACCAGCCAGCAGCATTTGAGCCAGGTTTGAACCTTGTGCTTGGCTTCTCCCAAAAAAGCCAGCCCTGGTGTGTGTGAGATGCTGCCCTTGCTCCTCACCTTGCCCACATAGGCATAGAAGACGTGGTCTGGAGGGAGGGAGCCATCACGGAGTTTCCTGGCGAGCTCTGGCAAAGGCAGGGAGAGGATGGACACCACGTTCACAGAGGGATGCTGCAGGAAAGATTGAACAGGCAATGTCACACCTCTGCTTCAGCTGATGGGTTCCTCCTTTCTCCTTGGTCCCCTCTGTAAGCCACCCAAAAACACCTTCCATTTAGTTGCTAAAGGTAGTGCCTGCCTCAAGACCACATCCTGCTCTACCTGATACCAGCGAGGATGGTGTGAAACCCTCAGGGCCAGTACTAGCCCAGGCTTTCTCAGCCTTTCTTCCTGTTCAGACCAGCCACACCAAGCACCTGCTAATTTAAATAAAGCTTTTCATGCAGCCTTGTTCAGACAGGTCATGGCCAGGCCTGGGGGAATGTCTAATTGCATTGCTCTTGCTGAATTACAGTGGGAGTCGGCATCGTGCTTATAGGCACTGTTCCACCAAGGAATGAAACCAGACCTGGAGCCAGCTCTTCTCTGGCATCACCAAAATATTTGCACAAAAGCACAAAAACCAGGGAGACCCGTGGCTGGTCGGTTTTGGGTCAGCAGAGGTTTCCTCACCACCTACTAAGCACCACGAAAAACCTATGAAACCTCCTGCCTCCAGCTGGACTCTGAACCTGAGCGAGTCTGCTCCAGCCTCGCCGGGATCGCGGGGCACCATCGCATCCCCGCCCGCGGCCCGGCTGCCCTTTGGTCTCTGCTGATAACAAATCGCCTCTGGCCTTTTCCTGCTGCCTCCTCAACCTGCCCGAGCCCCCCACCACGGCGACGGGGCCGGGGAGCTTCCCGACAGGGATCTCCCCCTCCTGGCTGCCCGTCACTGTTACCCCGTTATCCCCCGCCGCCCCAGGCAGCGGCGATCGCTGCGATGCCGAGGGGCGAACGCACGCGTTGACTTAGAACGGGAAAATAACAGCACTAAATGCCAGGAGCCGGGCGGGCCGGCGGGCAGGGAGAGCGGCACGGACGGGGAGGGCTCCAGCGAGCAGCCCCGGCCGCGGGGCCGGCACTCACCTGCTCCCGAAAGCGCCGCGCCGCCGCCTCCATCCGCACCAGGCTGCGCTCCTGCCGCTCCTGCGCCTCCGCCACCTTCCTCCAGAGCGCCCGGCGCCGCCGCCATCGCAGCAGCAGCAGCAGCAGCGCCGAGCCGCCCAGCAGGGCGGGCAGCGGCACCCGCATGGAGGGGCTGCGGCGGGACCCGGCCGAGCCCGCACCGCGCCCGCGGCCGCCGCGCCCCGCCCGCCCGGCGCGGCCAAGGGCACCCCCCCGCCGCCGGTGCGGAAGAGCGAAAATCTGGGCGGGATTCCGAGCCGGACAGGGATTCAGCCGCTCTGCTGCGGTGCGGGCGGGGAGGGGGAGGTTCGGGAGCAGGGAAAGCTGCTGGGTGACAGCTCGCTCCTCCCTGGGCTGGGTGGTCTCTCTCTGGTAAGGTTTATTTGTTTTTCCGTTCCCCAAGTGGGGCTTTGATCTCCACGTGATTTTTCAGCCCCTCTGGGGAAGGTCTTGGCTTGGAGCATCAAGGCAGCGCGTAGGGCAGTTCCAAAGGTACCTGACTCTTTTGCATTTCCCGGAGCCGAGCGGCTGTGTGGGGAAAACAAACAATGAATGTCGCAGGCTGTGCCCAGCGGAGTTCACTTGTCACTGGCAGAGCACGGGTGTGCCTGTGCTTTGCAAAGTGCCGCGGCTTCTAACAGAGAAATCTGGCATCCCTGCTTTCTGCGGCCTTGCATTCCATTTGGAGAGAAACTCCAAAATAATTCCTTTGTCACCAGCCCCACATGGGGTCTGTCCTTAAAAAAAAGCAAACCTTCAACGCTTCCAGAAGTTTGTCAGCAAATATTTCAAGCTATCCAGTTTAGATACTGTCCATAGGATTGTGAAAAACCTATTGGGAAGGATCTTGGATGTTTTCTCACTTCCCAGCAGGATGAGCTGTTCCTAAGGCACCCCTGGGCAGATGCTGAGCTAGAAAATGTGGTGGAGTTAGATTTTCCTGGCATTATTGCTCAGGCCCCTGACTATTTATTTCAGTCTTCAGGATCTCAGGGCTACTCTGACAGCATCCAAGCCATCCGTGCCAGAGCCTGGCTCCCTCGGAGGGAGCTGCTGTGCTGTACATACACCATGTCCTGGGCTGTGCTGGACGTACACCCTGTCCTGGGGCTCTTTGCTGAAGGGTGGTGAAGCCTCAGAAACCCTCAGCCCTCCATGAACTCAGTGGCCTACAGCTTCTTGCTGAGGATATGCAGCTGCCTGCTATCTGCGTCAAGGAAATCACATGCAAGAGCAGCAGTTTTCCCTGCAGTTTTGGGGTTTTTTTTTAACTTCTTTTTTTCCTTCCCCCTCCCTGCCCTGTTTCAGACTGTGGGGCTCAGAGAGCTGGACAAGATTGCAAACTTCCAAGGGCATTACAGGCTGCTCACAAGAGAGGAGTGGGTAGGCAGCAGTGCCCTTCCCATGAGTCAGGATGTGTAATCAGCTCAAGGCTGGTGAGAGCACACACTGTCTGTGATCCCTGTCTCTCCTTTCCTTCTTTCTCACCCTGGAGGCTCCAGGCTCCTGCATGATCTCATCCAGTGGCTGCACAATGCCAAGACAGGGCTATTCCCTTGCAGACTGTAGAACCGTGGGCACCTGAGGTCTTTCAACATGAGAACAAGAAAGGTGGGGAACTTTGGAGACACAGAAGTTAAACCTAGTTCTTGTGGAAGACAAAATTACTTCTCCAGTCTTCTTCCCCTTAATTAAAATCCTGCTTAAAATCTTTCATGAAGGACCAATTTTCAACTTCTGCAGTTTAGCTTGTGAAAGGGAAGAAAACAAGGCAGGAGTGCTTGGAGCACCTGCACCTGCACGATTTGCTGCCAGAGACTTTCACTTTCCTTCTCCCCTTTCCTGGGGAAGTGTATGGGGGGTGAATAAGTGGGGTTGCAGCATCAGGCAGGATGCTGGTAAGGACCATCCAGCTCCAGGAGGTTAACTCAGGGCATGTGAAGTCCCAAAACACAGCAGTGTGCTGTGACCTGGCTGCCAGCAGATGACACAAGACAGAGCTCCAGTGTAGGCAGGTGGTGGCTGAGGATGCCCTGTCCAGGAGGATGTGCCTGGGACTGAGAGGTAAAATGGGTCTGGTCTTGCTCCCCGTGGGCTGGGGTGGGGGCCAACTGCTGCCTTGTGGGACAAGTGATGTGCTGATGTCCCTTGGGGACACTGGAGTGTCTTTGCTAGATGAGCAAGTGGCACTATTCTGCTGCTATGTGCATAGGGCTGCCCCTGTGCTGCTGCAAATGGGACTTGAATCTGGGACTGCTGGAACTGGGGATTGATCCTACCCCTGCTCCTTCTGCACTGCCTGGCAGGCTGGAGCCTGTGGCTAAGGGAGGACAAAAGGATCAGCTGTATCTGTGAAGGCTTCTTTCCCCATTGCCTATATACCTCCCTGTGTCCACAGAGCTGTGACTGGGTGGGTGCCACCACGCCCCACAGATGCTGTGACCCTGCACTGAACAAAACAGGAGCTCAAAGTCCTCATCTTCCGCCTGTGACAAGTCACACACGGCGAGCCAGAGTGGCTGGGGCTGAAGGAGCAGCTAGTTCCTGCTCACCCGACAGCGGGGCAGTGCCAAGAGCAGAGCAAACACACAGCAGTGTTTTCCTTAGCACTGTCTGCTGGCATCCCGAGTGCTTTGGCTCCTCAAGTCAGAGGGTAGGTTGGAGTCACTGACAGCTGTGTGCTCACACAGATATTTCTTGTGTGAAGCAATCCCGTTCTGGCACTCACAGCACCCTGCAGCAGGGAGATCCATGGTTTGTCCCTGTGCTGTATGGAAGCAGCAGCTCATGTTGGCCTCTCACAGCTGATTGAATTTACTCCCCTTATTTCCAAGGAGGAAATAAGAAATTGTTTGCTGTTCACCCAGAAATTTTAGACTTCTATTCTTCCATTTCACCCTGCTGCTTTTAGACTGTTTCTCAGAGGTTAACAACCTGCTCCTGCCACCAGCTGCATCCTGGGATCTGGCCCTCTGGAGGAAGATCCAAGATACATTTACAACAGCCAACAAACCTTCTTGCTTCATTTCTCCTCTCCTTGTAGGTTCCTGACTCTCAAATGGAATTAGTCAACATGATCTGCCAGAAGGTGAAGCAACTCTTCTCAGAGTTGGAGTTTAACCCCTGCAAGAAAGTTTTCAGCAGCTTGGGCAAGAGGTAGTGCCACAGGGCAGCGATTCCTTTTGCCCCTGCAAGAAAATTGCATGTTTCAGCCAAGTTGCTCTCTCAGTGACACTTTTATTGTTCATTTTGTAGTCACCTCTGCCTGTAGAAGGTGCTTGTCCTCCTCACCGTGGGTGCTCCAGAGCTCTGTCAGTGGGAGGGCTGGTTGCTCCCAAATCCGCTTCCAGCTGGAGTGTGTGAGTTACTGCAATCAGTTTGGGCACATGGTTTGTGCCAGCTTTGTGAACTCTGTTCTGAAGCAGATTAGGGAATGCTCACGTGTTTTCTCCACCAGCAGAGTGGAGGAGGAGCTGATCTGGAAGAGGACCATGACTTGCACATGCAACTTGCCCTTGCACAAACTTTCTTGCCCCTTGTGTAAACAGCAAGATACTTTAAGCAACTAATTTCAGCCTCTGAAAACCTCTTTTCAATATATATGAGGGAGTGGGGACTTATTTCTAGTGTTTCTTATTTCTTAGACATATTTCTAAGTCTTATTTCTTAGTCTGATTTCTAAGACTTATTTCTAATTTCTGTCTGTATTACAGTGATCTGAGTCCAAACAGCTTTGCATTAAAAAATAAATAAGAAAAGAAAAAAAATGAGTAAAATTACTCCTGTAGTTGTTTTACACAGCTCAATGAAGATAATTTTATTGGCAATTGTGAGTGATTACAGTATTATCTGCCATCAAAAAAGTTATTTTTTTGAACGCTAAAGGAATTAATGATACATAAAACTGTGCTTAGATTGAGTGCATTCATCAGCAGAAATGCCTCGTGCTGGCACTGCTGCACTGTAATTACTCTGTCTGCTCAGAGGAGGAGAGCAGGAGATGGGGGTGTTGTGTGTACTGCCACAGATTTACATGCACTTACAGGCTGAGCAGCTTGGGCAGGGGGGAGCAGAGCCAGAGTGGCAAAGCTGGCGAGCAGGGGGACAAGATTTGCCTCTTGTTTTTCTTTACTGTGCATTACAGAGGGAAGAACAAGGGTAATCTCTGTGTTTAAAACTTTATAGGGTGAAGGCAGTATGGAGAAGATGGCTAAACACTTCTCAGAATATCAAGGGATGAGTCCAGTCTTTGTAGGATGCTGCCTCACAGGGTGGTGGTGATGGTAAAACCAATCCTGGGGTTGGAGGCAGTCGTTGCCCAGGCCAGGTGGTGGGAATGGCAGAGGTGTTGTTCCCAAGGGACATCTGCTTTGGGAAGACTCGTTGTGCTGCCATTCCGTGGGGCTGGGAGCATGGGCATGCCTCAGCAGGGACAGGGTGAGGAAATGTGGGAGAAATGCTCCCCAGCTTGCTCCACACCCTGTGGCCCTTCACGGGAGACGTGATCCTGGGGGGGATGTTTACAGGAAGGGCTGTTTCAGGGATTGTGGGCACTGTGCAGAGCAGCAGGATGCTTTCCGTGATACAAAGGCTTTGGAAGGGCTTTTAAAGGAAGGGTCGTGGGTTGCAGCCCCTTTATGGAGCCCATGGGCCCCCAACCAGTGATGGACCCATGCTGTGCTCAAGCAGAGAATCTAAAATCTCCCGTGATCTCCATCTCCTTGTGCCTTCTGAGCTGGACCTTGAGCTAAATCAATAAGGAGCAAAGCGTGTTTCCAGCCCGGGGGGATCACCAGGTGAGCATTCCTTGCTGCACCGAGCAGCAATCGCTGCTGGATGCGTTTGGCCTGTCGGGTGTAGCCAGCAGAGAGCAGGACTGAGCTGCTGTCCTGGCAGGAATCTCCTGCTCGGAGGCTTTTGCATTCTCAGCCCCTGCGGTGCGTGCTCCGAACTTAGAAGGAGCCTTCTACGAAGCAGAAGAGCCTGTTTGGGCTTTTGGGTGACGAGACAGCCCGAGCTTCTGTGGGGGGCACTGCTCTGATTTCAGGCAGGTTAAAGTGCTATTATAAAATGCTGGGAGTGCTGCTGTTGGTCCATCGGGGCCAAGTTGTTTTCGCTAAGGAGAACATCCCAGCAGAGCTTGATCCTGCAAATTGTCAGCTCTGCTGCTGCCAGGATTTGTTTCCGTGGTCAGGACCGTGCCTGAAGCCTGGCAGGCTGCCTGCACTTTCGAGGAGGACCATGGAATCCCTTTGGTTGGAAAGGACCCCTGATGTGCCTGACTCCAAGCCTGAACCCAGCAGTGCCAAGTACACCACTAAACCACGTTCCTAAGTGCCACATCTACACATCTTTTAAGTGCCTTCACGTTTTGTGACTCAGCCACCTCCCTGGGCAGCCCGTTCCAGTGCTTGACATTGGAATGAATGGAATGAGCCATGGTGTTTCCACCCTCCCTGAATGCACATGGCAGGGGAGGGGAAACAGTTGATATTATGTGTGTTTGAAGCCACATGGGACAAGTTTTGAGGCTACCATGGGCTGCCCCAAGTTTAATGCTGTCAGTCTTCCTCCAAAGTGAGGTTATTCCATAATGTGGAGTCAGAATTTAAGTGGGGTCCTGAGTCATAACAGGGTCCTGAGCCCTTGTGCATCTCTGAGTGTGACTGGGCTGAATCCAAACCTCCTTGGCCACTGGCATTGTGGTTTTCCTTGACTGGGAAAAAAAAAAGCACACAAACCCTGGGGCTTTTTCTTTTTTTTCTTTTTCTTTTTCTTTTTCTTTTTCTTTTTCTTTTTCTTTTCTTTCCCTTTCCCTTTCCCAGATGCCTGCTTTCTGAACAGGCCAGGAGAGGGAGACAGCCAGCCAGTTACTGCAGAGCCCAGATTTCCAGCTCTCCCTGTTTGCCGCGGGATGGAAGCTAACACACTTCAGACAGACACACTGATTTTCCCAGGGGGAAGCTTTAGTGTGTTCAGGCCCCTGGGTGACCTGCAATTTACATTTACACAAGCAGGGTGGGCACTGGGCAGGAGGGGACACTGAGGCACGGAGCAGGACCATGCCTTGAGGGATCTGGTTGGTGGCATCTGTTGTGATGACCTCCTGGCCTTCTTGCAGGCTGGGATTGCTCTGGGTTGATCAGTGTAAACATCCCTGTGGTCTGAGGTGTGTCCTCGGGTGATCTGTGGGGTCCATTTGGACGTCACCACAGATGTCACCTCTGTGGGGGCACGGTGCAGGACAGCGATGCCCCCCTGCCCCGCCCATGCCGGGTGTCTCTGCAGTGTCTGTACATCCAGCAGCTGGTCCCTGGTTCACACTCCCGATGGAGCATGGTGGGACCCCCACCCTTGCCAGGCTGTTGCTGGCGAGTTCACCCCATCCCTGTGGAGGTTCGAGGGGCACGGGCAGTGCTGGGGAGGCTCCTGCCAGGTCATCTTTCCAGAGCCATTGGAAAGCCACAAAGCATCGTGCCCGTGCTCACAGCAAACACCTCAATCCATTGATCAGCCCCTCCCATTCCTGTGCCTTCCCTTCCCCCCTCATCTCTCCCGGGCCAGCACCACCGAAGGACTGTTGAGATCACCCCTGTGCTGAAAATAAATAAATAAATAACCAAATAAAAATGCTGACGTGGAGAAGTCAATCAGCTTTGTGTGGCCTTGTAATATCTCATTTTATCCGCGCCACGCTTTATTAAATTCTCATAAACCTGTCAATGAGGACAGATACCATTTCAGTTTACCCCATTAGTTCTACACAATGACATCGGGGGAGAGAAAGACGGGGAGGTGGTGGGGAGGCACTCGGCATGGAGAAAAGAGGAATGAATTTAAAGAAAGAAAAAAAGAGAGAAACCCAGAGCCTAAACTTGGCTTTGTGACAATAATGTAATAACATCAGCGCTTGGGGAAAGTAATTGAATTAAGTGGCTTTTGTTAATGGTTTTAAGATTTAGAAATGTAAATAATAGGTAGGACTCTTTAATGGGACTCTGGTTTAGGTAACTACATCCCTGAGAATAAGAAATGCTTTGCTGTTAAATATGATGTCAGATAGTTTTGTTACTCCTCCAGTTTCATGCCTGCAAAGCATATTTTGCAGTTTTAAAGCCGGGTGTGTTTATCATCTTTCCTTTCTAACTTCAGACGGAGCTTAATTCAGGAGTATTTGCATGAACCCTTCTTAGCCAGTCCCTATCAGTTACTTGCACCGCCAGGAATAAAGTATTATTCCTCCAGAGCTGCTTTGGAGAACTTCCTGGCTGCAGGGTTGCTGTGCCCCAGAGCCTCCTGCCTATTTACATGTTCATTAAAAGCAGCAGCAGTGCTCCCTCTGCAGCAGGGCCGGACTCAGCTCCTGAAGTAACAGCACTGGCACCAGGGATGTTACACCAGGCTCAGACCAGTGGGGATGGAGAATCCAGCCCACAGGTAGGATGAGCCAGGCGGTTTAGAAATGACTTTCATGGGAACTCGTTCTGCTTAAAATATTATTGGATTTTCATTTAGGAACCTATCAAAGTGCAAGAATAAAGTCTGAGCTGCCTAACCCACATAGGTCTAAACAAACAGTCCTCCCTCCTGCTCTGGGATCCGTCGGCTCGCGGATTGGAAAAGGTCCTTCGGTAAGGCATGAGCTCAGTCTCAGGGAAACCCACTGTGCCAGGCAGAATAGGGGGCTTTGCATTTATTCAGGCTGAAAATCTTCTCCTTTGCAGGATGAAGGCTCTTCCTGGTCTGTGCCACGGGGATGCTGCCAGCCCCACTTGTCCCCTTAGCTCTGCCTACAGCTCTGGGCAGTAGCAGCACAGGGAGGCAAAAGTGCTCCCACGGCTTTTGCTCCCGTCCCACAGCAAGTGAGCAGTTCTGCATGCACCAGGTCACCCTGACATGTCCTTTGGGAGGTGCCTTCTGGCTTCACCTGTGACCTGCAGGGATCTCTGCTAGTGATGGCTCCAACTCTGCTTCTGTGGTTGGAGAGCCTTCCTCGTAGCTGCCAGCTGCTTCCCATCCTGTGGCATCTTAGGACCTGCACAGCCTCAAACACCTTCGTCTATCATCCTCATAAGCCTTCTCCCACCACCTTCCCAAGCCTTTCCCCATGACTCACCTAAGCCTTTCTCCAACACCTGTAGAGGCTTAGCTGCAAAGACCCCAACTGTCCCGATCCCAAGCCAGACCTGACCCAGCTCATGTGGGCCAAGGAGAGAGTTGCCAGATTGTAAATCCAAAAATAAAGGGTTCAAATACACATTTCCCTCAGGGTGTTTCAAAACCCTCTGGTTGTTTGCCAAAAAAAAAGGACAA
>VZRZ01008463.1:928545-939742 GCA_013398175.1 Climacteris rufus | reverse complement strand
AAAAAAAAAAAAAAAGAATTGTTCAGGTCCTCCTGGAGAATTTGATGATATTTCTTACAGCTGCCCATTTGTCATATTGCTGCAAAGGGAAGCTGGGGTAGAAAACAGGGGTTTTTTTTCCTTCTCTTATGGGGAAATAAAATAAGAACAAGAAGAAGATTACAATCAAAACAACAAATCCTTCAATATTCTCCTTGCATTAGAAAAAAAAACCCCAATCACCCTATTAATCATCAAATTCTGAAAACCAGCCCCTGAATTAGCAATATCCCTCTGACAGATCCCTTTTTTCTGACCATACCACCATGGCAGAGGGAGAGGCAGCTGCAGGCTGGGATCCTGCCCTGGGCTCTCCTGAGGATGCTGTGGTTGTGTGCAAGATGCTGGGGTGGGATCAGTGGCTTTCCCTTCTCTGCAAACAAGTGAAACTCTGTCTCCCTGCCCAGAAGGAGATGGGATGGCTACAGCTACTTTGCAAGTTGAGGTGCTCAGCAACACAGCAAGATAACAACTAAAAAGGGACTTGCACGGCCCTATAGACAGGGAAGGACTTTTTTGCTCAGAGAGCCATTAAATAATTTGCCATGGTAAGACCCAGGTGATGCTATTCTCTGCAGATAAAAAGCAGGTTGTTTTTCATTAGCTGCAAAAGTCTGTTGGTGGTGTCAAAGCTTGCCACCAGGTCTGTAGCTCGACACAGCACAAGCAGATAGGAACATGAAAATAATTGAAATCCACTGTTGAACTGCCTTTTTGAAGTGCATTGGGTGAAGCAAAAAGGAGTGGGGTAACCCTGATTCAAGAAATGGTGCCAATGGATTGCAAAGTACATACTCATTGAACAGGAGATGTGAACGTGTCAGAGCCACTGCCAACGTGCTGAACTGCATGTGGATGACAGCCTGGCCCTGGCTGCAGCATTCTGTCCAAGGAAGACGGAATGGAAGTTTTTTTTGGTGGGACTGTGCTGGTACTGTCTTCACTGACAAGGTCCCTGCTGAGGCAGGAGCCTGTTAGAAGCAGACGAGGAAAGAACAGCCCTGCAAGCCAAAGAAATCAGACTCCAGATGATTTACATGGAGCATGAGGGGCACCAGAAGGGCAGCCAGCCCAGAAAATGAGATTATAAACTATCATCCCCTGTTACACGCTGGGACGTGGCTACAGGGTGGCCCTCTGGCATCATTCGGGGAGGCAGCCGTGGTCTGGTGTTGAAAGCAGAAGGCTTTTGTCTCATCAGATTGGAAAAGCCCACACCCTGAGGAGTGTCTGAGAATGTATGCAGTTCTGCCTTCCCTCCTGCAGCCTTTTCCTGACCTGTGTGCAGTGCCTGACACCTCTAGAGGCCACAGGAACACCCTGACTGGTCACTGCCACATCTCGCTGTCCCCATGGCATGGTCTGGAGATGTTTGTGAAGCCAGTGCAGGAGTGGCAGTCTGGTGGCCTGAGATGGTGGAAGAGTTCTCCAGGTGGCCAGGTCCTACAGAGGGTAGCATCTGAGGTGGACCCACTCCTGCATTCCAACCAGCTGCTCTGGGGCAGGTCATCACACCTGCAGGACATCACCCTGAAGTAGTTTAAACATTGACTCTTTTGGGGAAAGGAGAGGGGAGAACAACCTGGAAAGGGCATAGAGGAGCCCTAATGTGGATGCACCACACTCCTTAAACTGGTTTAGGGCTCAAGCCAGGTTAGTGTTGTATCTGAGCCAAGAAAATGCAAAATATTCCATTTGCTCATGCAAGTGTGAAACCTGCAGGTAGAGGCTTGGGTGTTTAATGTTCTTCACCTCTGTGATGTGAACACATAGGAGGGAAAAAGCAGCACGGAAAGGAGTCCTCAGAAGAGGCAGAGTCCAGTGTTTTATCAGAGTTGGCATGGATGTGGTTAATAAGATAATCTCCAGACCCTCCAACACAAAGAGAAAGTGAGTTTTCTGATCCATAAAGGATCAGTCTGCAGGAAGCCCCATCAGACTCCTCAGCGTGAAATTACACCACAGCAGGGGGGTACAGTCCTGCTACTGTACAACATTAGAGAGATGAATTAGGACTTGACATTCATGTGCTTAATATGCCTATTCCTGGCATTATCCCACAAGGACCAGTCACCGCCAAGGACTTACGGTCACCGGGTCTAGGAAGGTATTTAGGGTTGCTCATTTGCTCGCTTTCAGAGCCAGGCTATCAGGCTTCCCCATCTAATCTCTCCTCATCAGGAGCAGGGGGGAGCACAGCCCAGCTCTTCTATCTCGCAGCAGTCTGGTCTGGGGAATAACCCCTGGGTGCATCCTTATTGCTTGAATAAATCACAGCGGTCCCCTGGACTGGTGACTGTGGAACGAGGGAAGAAAACATAAAATCATGACTTGGTCCTCAAGAAGCTGAGAAAAGGGGAAAGAGCCAACCCAAAAAGTATGTCTCTTGCATAGTTGCTGCTAAGAAAAATAAATATTTACTGGAAAGGGAAGCCTCAGCAGGTCTGTATTAGAAGTTATTCAAACTGGGTTTGCCTCCCCAGTGTTAAACTGCTTGAAGGTGTGCCTTGGACAAACATGGGCATTCTGAGCTACTTTACCAAACGGGCTTTGTCAGGAAGCCAGAGTATTTCCAAGCCCCAGGTCTGGGCTGTGTGAAAATTCCTGCCTGTTTGAACTCCGAGCCAGGACAGAGTGCTTTTGGTTTGCTTTTTATCCATGAAATATTTTGTTGAGAACAAAATTTTAGGGGGAGGGGGAGAATCTACTCCAAATTCTGGAAGAAATAAAAAGAAAAATGTTGGCTACAAGGCCAAATAGTTTTTGAACTGATCATTTTCCAAGAAAAAATCCAATTTTTTTTTTTTTTTTCAGAAAGTAGCTGTCCTACAGGAAATTCCTGATTTCATGGACGTGCCGCACTTCTGGCAAGTGCACTTGTGATCAAACTGATTGAAAAGCCATTTAACTGGAACTGTTTTCAGAATGCAGAATGAGCTAAAATTTGCCAAATCTAATGGGGGTCCGCATGAACAGACCCAGGAGAAATAAATGAGAAGCAGAATCCTCCCAGGGGCTGATTTTGCAATGGTCTGGTGTGGAGAAAGGGCAAGGGCCTCCTCAGAATGAGCACATCCTTGTGGCTGTGGTCACATTGTGTGGCACATGGGCACTTTGCAGCTCACAAATCCTGCTCCTAAAACTCTCCTCTTCAACAGTTTTCCTTGGGAAAGGGGAGCAGGAATATGGTGGGATCCTGGGACTGATCTGGCCCTGGAAGTGGTGCTCAGCCTGAGCAAACTGAGCATGAACACGCAGGATCAGTCCTGAGCCTGGCCATGCAAAATCATCTCTTGTGCTGGACACAGGGAATGCCCAAATTTGTAACCCATTCCTACAGCACTTTGAATATGGACACATTCCTGCATGCCCTGCTTAAGGAGGGATAAAGCAGAGAGGTCACAAGACAAATTCAAGGAAAGTAAGTGAATTGGGACTCTAAAATACAGAGCTGCAGTATCAGTATGGGGACAGCACCACCGTGCCCCTTGACTCTCCTGATCTCTGTTAAAACTCTGGTAACCCATGAGGGTGGAGATGGGCTCCTTTCTCCTTAGGCACAGACTTTGTGGGAGTATTGTTCTACTAAATGTAAATCAGAGCTAACATCATCCTGGGTGAAATCAAGGAACAGTGTATACCCAGATATCTTTACTCTTTTCCACGTGATGGAAGTTTTGGATCTGGGCTCATCCACCCTGACACCAAGCCAAGCATGGACATGCTTTTTGGACACGCAGAGCAGTTTCCGTCAGACAAACAACAGATGGAGTCAAAGGCTGAGGTGGATGGATACCCTGTCTCTACGGATAGGATGGGCTTTCCCCTCTTGTTTTCTCTGCCTGGTGGCACCATCTAGGCAAGTGATATGTAGTCACAACTCCATCTCCCAAATCTTCAACAAACTAGTCCTCAAGTCCAAATAAACACCTTCAGGATGATACAAAAAAGAAGTCTTGAACGCTGAAAACTGCCTAACCTTTTGCTGGTTCTTTTGTCCAGACAAGCCAAACACAAAGTGCTCCCAAACCCATTCTGTTGATTTAACATAAATCCCAAGACAAACATCCCTAAGTAAAGCGATGTGTGAAGGCTGATGGAGCCCTTCCCACCTGAATGATAAATTCCCATTCTCCAAGAGAGTGACAACTTTTTTTAGCGTGCTTGGCTTTTGTCTCCTATGAAATCAGAAGTCTCCCACTGAGGGTTGGGTTTCATGTCTGGGTCACAGTTTCCACAGAAAGGAATTTTCATTATGGTCTTGGAAACACTTAAGCCTCCCGGTGCAACTGATTTATCTGAGCTTTTCATAACCATCAGGACCATGGATGCCATCAGCAATCAGGGGTGAAATCTCAAGCAATCCGAGAAGGAGGTATGAGCCTTAGGATGAGACAGGATCTCATAGTGAGATTAACATGGGCTGAGAGAGTAATTAACCACAGTAATCATTTGCTGAAGGTGAGCTGGGGGGTGCCTACTTGTTGGCAGACTTTAGACTGGAGGATGGATTCCCTGTTTCAAGGGAATTCACCAAAGTCCTTTGGCTTGTGATGTGCAGAGTGACAGACCAGATTATGAAGCTGAAACACAGGTGTGGGTACCAGTCCAGAAACAGCTGAGTCCTCAGGCCACACAAAGTGTGAGAAGTAAATAACTATTCCCAATGTATCAAATAACGTGGGAAAGAGAGAGTATCCCAGAGAGACAGGAGACCTAGGAAATGCTAACAGGGCAGGAAGCCCTAGATGTATTCTGATCAGCAAAATTCAAAGATTGTATTTCTAAGCCTGGATTTTGCCCTGTTTTTTAAGAACATAGTGAAGGGACTAGTTCCTGCCCTACAACAGCCCTTTATGTAGTTACAGCATACATGTATCTGAAACTCCCTTCTCTCTCTCTTCAGCTTACACAACATCAATAGTCTTAATTTTTCTTCATGGATGCTGTTTTTCCAGTTATTCTCATTATTTTTTGCGGGACTTTCTCCAGCTCATACATGTCTTTCTTGAACTGGTTCTCAAAACCACACATGTTTTTCCATCTCATGTTTAACCAGAGATGAGCAGAAAGAAGCAGCATTTCCATATCCTATGGCCTCCATCAGGGTTGCCCATGGTTGTAAAAGTACCTCATCGGCTTTAATCAAGCAGTTCCACCAAAAATCTGTGGCAGGGGTTGTGTAGGCTGGAAATGGAACACTCTTTTGTGATTTTTCTTTCTTGTTGAATGTGGAAATGTGGAATGTGTCTCCTCCCACCCTGGCCCGCCCCCAGCTTTCTCTGCATAGGTGAGATGCCAAAACCACAAAATGAGTTAAAAGAAAGGAAAATAACTATTGTAAGGAGGACCTCTTCATCAGTGTGCTATATTCAAAGGTTTTCTGCATCAAACAAAACAGGTTTTGACTTATAATTGCGAGAGAAAAGAGCTGAAAGGACTCCACCGTAGCTCATACCTTGATAACAGATGATGATTCATCACAATCCAGGTAGGCCCTTGAGGTTTGGGGTAAATCTGACAAGCTGTGAATCTTGAGCATCAATGAATGTACAAGGATATTCAGCCTCCTTTGACAAACAGGAAAACCAGAACCAAGAATGTGAAGATTTTTCTCCAAACCACATGTAATGGGGCAGCAGAGACAACAGTAGCCAGGCATCTCTGCCTTGCTCAAGGTTAAAGCTGTCTTGTTTCTAACAGAAAGTTAATCCTTTAGCGTGGGTGGTGGGAGCTCTATTTTTAGGTCTCTCTATTCTTTTATGGCTGATCAGATTTTTACCTCCTGAAAGCTGCTACACAGACTCAGAGTGCTCCTCTTGCAACAGCATTTTTTTTTTTTTCTAGAATAAAACTGCTTTTTAAACATTTGGGAACTGAGGAGCATGCTTGTGTGGGGTCAGGGCACCTCTGAGCAATTCAAATCTACCTCCTGCCTGGAGCCAGGCTGTTGCCAACACCAGATCAAGCTGTCCATGGCTGTGTTTACCCAAGCTTCAGCTGCTAGAAAGGGCTGGGAAGAAAGTGCTGACGGAGTTTGTGTGAACATATCTGTGAGCAACTTGGGCCAGCAGGAAATATGGTGATCCCAGGAGGGTTAGGAAGGGGATAACTTAGCTCTCTCTCAGTTTTCTATGCTCTCTTTAATGACCCAATTCTTCTGTGCCCTGTTGTTAAGTCAGTTGCTCCTGAATCACAGTGTTTACAGCAGTAATTTGGGTTAGAAGGGGTCTTTGGAGGACGTCTGGTCCATACAGCACCTTGGTCCTGTGAGACAGCATGTGAAGCTGGGGGTGGTAGGAGCTCATCCTCCTCCATCAGCTGCACAGCAAGCAGAAAGCAGGGCCCTGATTTCTAGAGGACTGAAGTGAGACAGGATGGAAAGAACTGGCATAATCCTCAGAATCCCACCTCTTCCTTAGTCCTGGAGGTGTGGCACATCAGAGGGGATCCACAGTTTTATGACAAATATGAATGGCTTCTCATGGGCTCACATGGAGGCTCCTTCCCAGCTGGTGTTGGCAACCTGTGTTGGAAGCTCTTTAGGGAAGACCATGGGACTGTGTCTCTGAGTGCTGAAGGCTCCTGCTGCTGATGGAAATTGATGGGAGCTCCTAAATCATGTTCAGTCATTTCATTTCTGCAGCAGGTCTCTCATGTGCTGCTGGGCAAACCGCTTGTTGTCTCCCCATTTCTGTTTCCTACTGGGAAAACATCCTCTCCTTCTCCCACCTCCATCTTCTCCATGTAGGGGATGCACCTCTCTGGGGAAGGACTGGTTTTTTACACTCAATGCCTGTGTACAGAGCTTTGCATGACTGGGTTTTGTTATTCCCATGGGGGAAAAAAAAGCCTCAAACAGGATAAAAAAAATAAAAATCCTAAAAATGGCTCTCTGCTGAGCAGGTTTGGGGGGCTGCTCTGCAGAGACCCAGCCCTGAGGAATGCAAGCAGGGCAAGGGGAGAGACAGCCCTTTCCACCGGCCCCCACCTGCCCCTCTTTCCCCCACTGTGTGAACCTACTGTAGATTCCTTGAGTTTCCCTTTGATGTTTATCTCCCCCGGGTAATTCCCTTTGGGGGATTTGCCGGAGCGGCGGTTGGAAGAATACAGCCGGGAATAGGGCGGCCGGAGGGCGAGAGAATGTTAGAAACAGGATTAAGATCATATTCTACAAGCGGTTGTCAGTGGCTGAATAGGGCTAAAGTTTCTTATCGGGCCTGGGTGCCAGAATGCCTTTGGATTCCTCTCCCCTCCTTCCCTCCCCTCCGCTTCCAGCCTGGTGGGGAAAGCATAATCGTGGCCCTGAATGGGGAGGTGGGCTCGGGGAGCATCGCCCTGCGGCGCAGGAGCCGCCAGGGAGAGGGGTCAGGGCATGGCTGCGGGTGTCCCGGGCAGCCCGGGCTGCTTGGGAAAAAGGGGCAATTTTGGAAAAATATATAAAAAGCAATGGTGATTAGTGCTGAAATGCCTGGAGGATTTTGTAGGTGCAAATCTCTATATTAAGGGAAGAATATTCCCTTTTGAGAGTGCTCAGTTTCTTCAATTCATTTTCTTTCATGGCTTTCACTGGGCATTTTGGTCGTTGATTCTTTTTTCTCCTTCTTTTCTTAAGGTGGAATTGGAATCCTGGTGGGAACTTAATCGGAAATATTTGGGGCTTGCTTCTGAGCATTCCAGATGATAGGAAACAGAAGTCCCAGAAAAACAGAAGGATTTTCAAATAAGGAGGGGGGAAAAACCAGAAAGTGTATTTTGAAAGCCGAAAGCGTATTTTGAAAACCAAGAGGCAGAAATAGTTGTGAAAGAGAAAAAAATTTGGAAAGTTTTGAAGTGACTTTCATATAAAACAAAAACACAAACACTCTGAGCTTTCCTGAGCAATGGAATCAAGTAGTATTAAATTCCCCTGTGTGCTCATTTCAGAAAGCTAAAGGCATGCAGGCTTCTGATGTTTCCACCTGGAAGATGCTTTTGTCTTTTTACAGGTTTGGACCTTATGATAGAGAAGATTTTGAAGGGGCCAGTGTCCTCACCCTTTCCCCACCTGAAACATGATGGATGGACCCATGTGAGCCCTCTCAGATCTCTGTGTTTCAGTAGAAAATAAGTGTTTCTGGTAAAATATTCAGATTCTTTCAGGGAAGTCTGGGCTCCATTTGACTATGTGGGTGTGGAATGTTTTTCACTTGTTCTGCACAAAGCAAACAGAAACCTTGCCATAATTTCTGGTTTGTGTTGGAAAAGGATGTCCTGCAGGTAATGTCATTTCTGGGCTACTCAAAATAGCTGGGGAAAGGAACAAATTTACGTTCTGGATCATGACTACCTGTAGCTATTCTACAGTGAGGGACTGCATTTTTCTAGAGCACTTGCCTGATTTAAAGCACCAGGAGTCAAGAGACCCATTGGTGAACAAGAACTGTGCAGAAGCTGTAGAAGTCCATCAAGAGGAACTGTTTGCCCAAAATGTGCACTGTTTGGGGAGTGAGGGGAGGAAAGCCAAAGAGATTAAAACCCAGCTCCTGGAGACCAGTGAATATGAAAGCACCTCTGCTTTTAAATGGATTTCTCCCTTGTGGTTTACAGAGACTTGACAGCTGACTACCAAAGTCAAGTTGTCCTTTATCTACGTGACAAAATCTCATGAATTATTTTATAAATTCAAGAGTAACTTTCTTTATGCTTGTGGCTGGCAGTACTATGAAACTTGAGTGAAACAGAGACTGAGTGACATTATCATGTCCAGAAGCAATGGAGTTCAGTAAAGTTAAATAGCCCATGCAAAATGATGCAAAATAAATTAGATTTTTAAAATTCCTCTGGTTTTCATAGTCCTCAACAAATAATGCTTTCAGGTCAAATTACAAGGCTATATCCTGTAGTTCTTATTGATTTCAGTTGTGACTTTGCCTAAATAAAATATACCTGCTTTTTTTTTTTTTTTTTTTACTCTTTAAATCCATCATTTCTTGCTATTGCTCCTAGACTTTGTCAACTCACTCATCGCCCTTGTTGTTTGAGGGCAATCTGCTTTCATGCCCTAAGAGCTCCTGCCTCAAGGACCTGGCAAACTAATGTATTTTTGCACTTAAAATTTACATTTCTAAAAACCCGTAGTCCTTTAAAGCACCAGAACATGAACAACCACTCCTCATTCATGGTGAATGCAAGGAGACAGGGTTGTGGGAGGAGAAGGGATCATCACAAGGTCAAACGGTGCTCTGAGGTCAATGTCCACAGGTATCACATATTCCATCTCCAGTTCTGCTCCTGGGTCACTGTTTTTTATATAACTCAAAGGTTTATACAGATGAAAACACGAGGAATAGATGATGCCAGTTAAAGACTGTGCTATTACCTGCCTCTCACGGCTGAGGAAATCAGAGCCCTGTTAAGGAATTGTCAAGAAATTGCAGGAACTCTGTTGAGGCGAGCCAGGGTACAGGAATGCTCCTTCCTCAGCAAACTGCTCCCCAGGAACATTTCCAGGAGCTTCCCTCTGGTTTGCATTTGTCTGTGATTGTACCAGCTTCTCCTGAACATCCACTTCTGAGTGCAAGTGAGAGACATCAGGGTCAGCTTTCTGAGGAATTTTCCAACTTTTGGAAAGTTTTTCCAGCTTTTGGAAGTCAAAGCAGGGCTGGACTTGACAGCATTGGGTTAATGGCTGGTCTCAATGGTCTTAGAGGTCTTTTCCAACCCAAATGATTCTGTGATTCTGGATCATCTCCTTCACACTCATAATCCCAATTTTACAGTGATGCCTCCACCTTGTGGGAAGGCAGGTTCTTGTCCAGGCCCACCCTGTGACTCAAGCAGGTTAAGCAATATCAAGTATTTAATGTAACAGCTAATCATATTTATAATCTGTTTGGCCCTTTTAACCACCTTTCTTTTTTTTAAAATCAAGCCTGAGATATAAAACAAGAGGTGGCAATTTTGAAAGAGGAGAAACCTTTTCAAGAAACACAGGGAGATGGACTGTTACCCCAAATCCATAAAGGAGAAGAAGATAGGTGAGAAATTTGCTTGCACCTCATAGATTTATGATGCAACTCTCTGCCTTTGGCTCCTGTTTGTTTTGCCACTGGCAGCACAGTGCAATGTGCTCTTCATTGCATCACTTCAGTGTCACCACCAGACTCATCCAAGTAGGAACCCAAACACTGAGTTTCTTTCCCCTGATGCTGGGCTGGACCACGGCCATCTGAAGCCATTCTAAGGCTGTTGAGCTTGGTGGTGGCAATCAGCAGCAGCAAAGAGCTCGCCAGTACTGGGTGACATTCAGGGGGACAACTGGGAGCCTGCAAAGGGGACAGGAGGCTCTAAACACATGCTTAAACATGGTGCTGTTTGCCCAATAATCAGTAACATCGAGAGGGCGACATTAAACAAAATAATAAATTGTGTGCTGGGCTTCAAATTGGATCCCTTTTTTTTTTATTTGATTTTGCTAGGATTTATTCCATTTGACAAACCATGCTGTTTAGAATACAATAGTGGCATAATCACAGCCTGGGGCCCTCATTCTTCAAGATAATGGGGTACTTAGTCATCTAAGGCAGGTACAAGTCTGTCCTTGGCTTTCATTTTACAAGATTACTTGTATTTCTGTCTCATTTGCAATAGGTGATATCTGTCAGAAAGCAATTTTCACCCAATTTGGGGTTCTTAATGTTTTGTCTTTAAGCTTCTTTTTTGTTGGTTTTTCCTTCCCCCAGCACTTGACACTGATTTTGCAAGCAGCCTATGGAAAAGCTACTTTTTATTTCCCCCCTTCTAAACAAATAAATAAATAACTAAAGAGCATCCCTGGCCCTTTTTACACAGCTCAACAATTTATTAGTTAAGCGTGATAGCACAGGGATTTTTCAACATACATGGCGTCCTGACTGGGGTGTGTTGCACTTCACCCTCAAGAAAAAGAGAGCAGTGCTCACCTTTGTTTGGCCTGACAGCCTGAAAGTTCACAGATAGGAGCCCCTCATGTCCCCAGAAATATGCCAAAAAGAGGTGTTTTAAAGGCCAGCTGGAAGGGTTGAGGTGATGTCCTGATTCAGGCTTTACCTCAGCACCTCAGCATTTTTTTCAAGTAAAGAGGAATGAAAAGCAAGTTGTTAGGTTTTGTTTTGTTGTTGTGTTTTGTTGTTGGTTT
>VZRZ01008463.1:896579-928501 GCA_013398175.1 Climacteris rufus | reverse complement strand
TTTTTTTTTTTTTTTTTTTGGCAGAGATTTTTGCAGATGTTGTTGGGAAATTAAAACGACAAAAAAATTGGTCCACTAGCAAGATTCTGCTTGGTGCTGAAAAGAAGTATTTGGGTTTTTTTCTTAAGTTAAAAATTAAGTGACATGGGGGAAAACATGCACTAATCTGTACTTAGAAAGCATTTAGATAAAACTCTAGCTATTTGGGATTTCAGCCCTTCCAGATTCCTTCCCCAGTTAAAAGCTCTTCTCCTTTCCTTGCTGTTTTCCCTTGGTTACCCTGCAGCCCTGCCTGCTGCTTTTGGGTACTCCAGGTCAATTTGTCCTTAAATTTTCATTTGGAAAAGGCAATAATTCTATCTCAGTTGATGCTCTTCTTTTCCACCTTCCCCCACGTCCTTGCTGAAAGGTGCAGGATCATGGGCAGACGTGAAGCCCCCTCCCATCCCTGACTCATGGGCTGAGGCCTGATGGAGACAGGACACATTCCTGCAGGTAACAGCCCTGCAAACCTCCTGGGAGGTGCAGGGACTTAAAAACGCAGGTCGAAGCAAAGAAAACAAACAAAATTGGGGAAATGGGGCTGAAGACAAAAGCACATCTCTTGTCTGTCTTTGTTTAAGCTGTTTAGAGGAGCTCTGTGTGAACAGGAATTACTTTAAGGTAACTCAGATACCTTTCTTTGCTCCGTGGGTGTCTCTGAAGGCAAAACTAATTCACTTCTGCTCCACCAGGTCTCCCTTCTATTGTTCCCCACTAATGTAATTTTTTTATGTCTTCAGAAACATTCCTGCCTGTGTAATCATCTCTAGCACAGAGAGCAAGGAGAGGAAATTAAGATGTTATTGAGGGTTTGAGAGATATCTCATGTTTCAGAGTGGATCAGAGGCCTTTTTTTTTCTTCTTTAAGGTGCCTGTTATGGGTTTGGACGGCTTAGCTGGGGTGGGAGGGCTGGGTTGAAGCAGGGCTGGTCCTCAGGAAGATGTGTTGTTTCTCTCTTGTCTTGACACAGCAATGAATATGTCCTTAATTCCACATGTGGGTCTCTGTACAGCAGATAATCTCTTGGGGGAAGAGTTTAGTGTCTGGTGGTCTACACACGGCAATCCCAATAAGTTTTTACTAAATGGTTCCCAGTTCTACTTGGGAAAGAGGGGGCTGGACTACATGAGGTATCGGTTAGGATGTTTGTTTTTGGTGACATGAAGCAAAACAGAAGCTGACAAATAACTTTCAAGTTGGTTTTTCTTTTTTTTGCCTTCAACAAGCCTGAGCTGAAGGGAGCTGAGCTGCTTCCACCAGGCGAGTGATTTATCTTGTTATAGGAAAGTTCATTTTTTAACTAAAGAATGAGACTGTGCACATGAAAATCCATCAGCAAAGGTTTTTCCAGGGTAACACAGTGCATTTCAGTTTTCCTCATACGCTTCCCAGAGCAGCTGTGGAGACCTGCACGGAGATTTTAAGGTGGCTTTGGAACTGCTTTTTGTTTCTCTGCTTCTTTCCATGGAGAGGCGGTCTCCTGTTCCCAACAGCCACACTGGCCATGGCCACCAAACCACTGAGATGGACACTTGGCTTAACTCACAGAGCCTTTGTAATCCTCATGACCTCTTAACTGACTCCATAAGAAAGAAATAATGGGAAAATTACAGTCCAGATCCAACTGCTGGCAGCTGCCTTTGAAATAAGGTGTGGTGTAAAGTTTACTGTAGAAAAATGATAGCTAAATAGTCAGCCTGGGAATAACAAGTGTCTCATCTGAGCTTTCTGATGGTGCTGTGACCCCAGGGTCACCTCATGGGCATCTTTCCATACGGAAGAGCTCCAGTCAGATTCCATCCCCATGCCCAAGACCATGTAATTTTAGCCTGCCAATGTCCTGTAGGAAGGAGTTCCCCCACCTAATGATGCCCTCTGCGAATGAAACCTCCCTGGTTTGCCATGCAGGTGACAATGTGACCTTGGGTTTGTTTGTTCAGTGCCCCTGTTCTCCCCATTGCAGGATGAACAGCCCCAGGGTTTGGGGGGCTTTGCAAACTGCACATGAGCAGTGCTGGGAGCTGGGCACTCACAGTGTGGTGGAGTAGTAACCAGTGCTGCACAGTGTCGCCCACAAGGAGCACTTTATGTCAGTTTACACCATTTCAGGCTGGCTGTAATTTCCCTGTCCTGTCCCAGAGTGGACCAGTCATGGTGTGATGTGTTTTTTCCACTGCGAAGATTATAAAAAAAACATAAGATTGATCTCTAAGGAGATGAAAAATCCTACCAACATCAGCTTTTATTGGTGCTTTAGTTCTGTTGAAATAACTAATGTGATCACACTGCTGTGTATCACATTGCCCGTGTGTTTTCTTGTGCAGTCCAGCACTGATACTTCACCTTAGTAATGCAGAGAGAATGTGCTGGAAAGAAAGCCAAGCTGAAGGAAATCCATACCTTGCTTTTTGCATCTGTGTGTGAGGGAACTAACCTTGCTTTAGGCCACTTGCATTCCCTGCTCAGCACTTGTCAGGAAGGTGATTTGGAAAACCATGGGGAGTGGATGCCGCTGGAAGCTCAAAGATTTGTAAACACAGTGTCTGGCCTGGTGCTTCCAGGAAAAGCACAGCTGAGAAATGGACTTGTCTTGTTCCAGGACTTCCCTGCTCCCAGCAGGAAAACAACTTGGGGTGCAGGTTTGTGAAAGAGAAGCAGGATTAGGGCTGCAATGGGCAATAGTGTCACCCTGCTCCAAGTCAGCAGAGTGGATGTGAGACTGGGACTAACTGGACTTGGCTGAGCCACCTGGATGGGTCCTTGGCAAATCAGGGCTTGGAGAAAACTGTGTCACCGACATCTGTTGATTTCTGTGGAAGTCAGACAGTTAAAACCTTCCAGCCCCTGTGTCCAATCTGGTGAGCCTGGTGCAGGTGAGATGCAACCCTACCATTTCTGCAGCTGGACGCCATCCCACCTCTACAAGAATGAAAGTATTTTCCTCCATCAGCTGCAAAAGGCAAAGAACAGGCTGCAGTCTGAAATGGAGAGGCTGGGATTCATCATCCCCATCATCCCCCATCCACCTGGGGATGCTGGTCTGACTGCACCTGGAGGTGGGAGAGACCTGAAGAATTTCCCAGGGCTGAGCTAAAAGCCCTGCTTTCATCCAAAAAGGGGCTACAAATTGTGGAGACACCAAGTAAAATGTAAGCAAAAGCCCCAAGTAATACACAGACAAAAGCTGCAGGTATTTAAGGCACCTAGGCATTATTAATAGATGGGTTTCTCTGACATGTGCCTTGCAGCAGGTGAAAATAAAAGGCCAGCATGGTCCCTGCTGGACTTGCAGCTCCTGAAAACAGAGGCAGCCCCAGTGTATAACAGGATCTTCACTGCTGTTCTGGGGCTTGAATAATATTATGGTGACTTTGCATAGATTTTTGCCCTTAATGCAAATAGGGAAATGATTTTCTAATCAGGTAAGATAAGGCTGAAACATGATAGATAGAGTTTGGCTTGTCAATGGGGTACAAAGAAGTAGCCTGTAGCTTCGTAAACTATTCTTAAAAATAATGCAATGTTAAGAAAAAAATTGGTTTCTTTGGCTACCAGTCATGTGAGAGAGCCTTGATGCAAATCTTTGTAATGAGTGCATTTCGATGAGGGTTTGAAAAATATATATGTATTTATTTGCATTGATATGTTTATATGGCTTTACATATCAACTTAGTCAGGAAAAATTGAATAAAATGTCTCAGGTCTGGGAAATGAGAAGAGATTATGAAAAGCAGATTTAATATAGCACCGTTTTTTGATGTTTGTGGCACATTTCATCATATTGCCAGAGACACCCAATTACACAGCTTGCAGAGTAATCAGCAAATGGGGAATCCGAAGGGGAATATTAACTGTGGTCTTTTTTTTCCCCTTCCTCCTCCTCCTTCTTTAGCAAATATTATGTTATGCCTTATGGAAATGGATCAAAATGCCACATGTGCAGTTAATACCGAGCTCTGGAGCTCTTTCAAATCTTATTTTTCCCCTCACATTGTATTTTTCTGGAACAAACCTCCTGATAACTTTAGGACATGGTCTTCAAGACCAAAACACCACCTTAAACTTCCTGCAAGTTTGGGTTCCAGTTTTAGCAAGTGGCTGACTTTACCTCATCAGCCCTGTGTGAGGGGAAAATTGAGTTATTAATTGAAGATGACCACATGCAAGGACATGATCACAGCTCATCCATTCATTTCCCTCTCTGTGAAGGCAAGAATTTACTGAGCTATTTGGTGGCCTTGATGGTCACAGACACTCCTTGCCCACATGGTTTTTCATATTCAAAGCAGACCTGTAACTGCAGTGAAAAAGGAGATCTAATGAACAATATTCCCCTTACTGTGGAAAAAAAAAATAGCAATGATTGCAATCTTGGACAATTGTGGCTGGCTGGTATTTTGGGTGAATGTGATCAAACAGTCTTAGAAGGCACTGAGGGAACTGGGTCAAAAATATCAGCACTAAAATTTCTGCAGGCAGGGGTGTTCCCAGTCTCTGCCCATATTCCCACTGTTCTGGTTCTCTGCCTGGTTGAAGAAAAAGTCACTTTTCTTGAGAATGCCTGTTCAGTTATTAATCATTGCTACAAATGCACTTGCATTTCTTTCCAGGTTACTTTTCCCCTTCTATGTGCTTTTCTCTACAATATGTCTGTAGTTGGGAAATTAGGGAATCATATTGATGGGGGATGACATTCTGAAATGAAATAATTTGATTTTTTTTGAAGAGCTTCATTATCAGGTGACATCAGGAAAATATTGATAAACTCAGAAAAAGATTTGTATTCCCTTCAGCTTCATCAGGCATCACATTGGGCCTGTAGCCAAGATGAAAAGCCCTTGACATCAACAGCAACTTCTGGCCCAAGCTGGAGATGCTGACCCCCACAGCAAGGAGCTGCCACTGAGCACCTTTTTGTGCAGCTTTTTCCCTGTGGTCCCAGCCTCAGGTAGTGAAAGATTCACAAAATACATTTTCCTTGATTTTTTTTCCCCCTTTTTATTAGCGGAGTATGAAAACAGGCAATAATTTTACAGAAAGCAGGACTGGCACAATCGGTACATAGCATCATGCTGCAGCTTTTCAGAAATGAATATAAACTCTTTTTTTTTCTTCTTTCACCTACCGGAATAAATAAATATGATACACATTTGAGTTCCTCAATAGTGAATTCTAAAGCACAAGGTCTTACACTACAGCTCAATTTTACAGCGATCTGTACAGTATATTACTTTGATTTCCTTTTTGCAATTTAAAAGCCTTTGTTCCTTTGCAAGATGAGTTTGACACACAAACACGGATACACTTTGGAGCTAACTGTACACCTTGGGTCAGAACCTGGGAAAAAAGGAATGCATTGATTGCCTGCTGGCATGAGAAAATAAACCAAAAAGTTATTTTCCATCGCACAGATGCATCTAAAGTTCTGCTGCATAAGATGGCCCCAACTCAATTGCCAGAGCAGTCAGAAAAGACTTTGGCTGCTCACAGGGCACCAGCTGCACCATTTAACTTGCTATGGGGTTATTGTGTGTCTTAGAGAGATTTTGCAGAGGGCTTCCAGCTTGAAACCCAGACTATTAAAAATGCAATTGTAGGTTTTTGTTAGTATATGAAAAATTGTATATTCTTTACAAATTAATTCGGGGGGTTAAATGTTGTCCTCAGCTGTTGCATTGCTCCACTGAAGTTGGTGCAGTAATTCCATTCTGGCATCAAAGGGTCTTACTTTGTGCAGGGTCTGGGTCTCACTCCACAAATCCCAGCAAATCCTGGTTTCCTCTGAAACCAGTGAGACTGCAGGGTCTGGGACACGTCCTGAACCCTGCACAAGGTGCTGACGCCAAGCTCAGTGCAGGCGCCACTGAGAGCCTTTGCTAAGGGGAGACACTCACACACAGAGGGGGCACCTCAGCTTTTCCATCTCTTCCCAGGAGCCCGAGGAAGCCAGGGACAGTGTGGATGCTGCTGCCCGAGCAGCTGGGAACCACAGCACATCTGCAAACAGGGAATCTTCCTCGGTACTGGGCTGTTGTGTAACGCGGTGGGAAAGTTGCAGCCGCCCAGCAGAGCAGGGGATTTTTTGTTTGTTTGATCTTGCATTGCTGAAATGTTTTTGGGTTTGTTTGTGTTGTTGTTGTTTTGTTGTTTGTTTTGGTTTTTTTTGTGTTGTCATTGTTGTTTATTGCACCAACCTTTCCTTAGCCTTCCACTATGGATCTGAGCTGAGAACAGACCTACATAGAGAAATACCTTTTTTTCACTCAATAGGAAAAAAACAGATGTATTACGCTGCTCCAGCACAGATCATAAAAAATCAGCAAGGGGCACATGGAGGAGTAAGGAGGGAGGAAAAGAAAAATCAACACAGCTTGTAAAAATCAGCAGGAAAGTTCTGTAATTGACTTTTTTCAAGCTTAATTGAATTATGCTTCATAGCTACTGTAATTAAACTAATAGAATATGGTGGATTTTAATTTGCATTACTTTTTTACAGAGGTTTATTTAATCCTTTACGTATGAACTCTTCAAAAATGTCCTGATATTGCTCAAAGTTGTCATGTCAATGGAAGCACCACATGTGGAGCACTGGGACAGAAGTAACTACAGTTCCCTCCTCTGTGTCCACCCACTTTGGTGTTCCTTCAGCAAAGATGAGCATCTCTTTGGCTGACTGCAGTGGCAACACGTACCTAGAGCTGGTTAACATTCTCCACAGAAATACCTGAAGGAGAAATGAGATATGGAGGGACCTGCTTGCTGATGGTTATTTTCATATTTGGAAGCTTTTTTTGTGTGTGTTTCCTACACAGCAAATGATGTTTTTTTGTGGAGGAAACATTGGAAAAAAAAATCTCTTTTTATTTCCATATTCACCATCAAGGACATTTCTCCTTCTCAGCCACAGAATAAAAAAATACCAAAAAAAAAAAAAAAAAAGAGGAAAAAAGATGTTTCCTTTCAGCATCCCAGCATTGTCACTAGATGTTTTCTCACTGGTAGCTTTTAGCATTTCTCCTGCACTGTTTAAATACCTCTTTTTTTTCTTAATACTTAGACTTCTCTTGCAGAGTAGAAGAAATTTAACTGCAAACTCTGAATATTGTGACTGGTTTTCTCCTGGGTCTTGATCCTGCAAGGACCATATATAAAACCTTTAAAAATTCGCTAAGGAGGGCTTGGGGCTGTACCTGGTTCACCAAGGAGAGGCAAAGTAAACAAAGTTGTAGGAAGGGGAAAAGACCAGCAGAAGAAATCTTCAGATTTATCACCTGTTTCCAGATAGGAACTAGGGAGACTTTTTCCAGTCTCCATCACTCTTTTTAAAGGATTGGGCATATTATTTTCCCAGCCTCCTGTGCCATGCTAAGCATTCCTTTCATACGTTAAAAAATCAGCTTTATCATCTGCATTACAGAACAGACAAAATGTTGCTTTTCACATTTACCTCTGCATGGCTGAAGCTGTCCCAGGGATACCCTGGGTTGGGACAGCATCCAGAAAGGATAAATAGCTCTTTTTCTTCCCTATAATAGTTGGACTGTCTGGTGGGGTAGGATCTCTGTGTTACAATCCAAGTATTTCGTGCCTTTGATGGAAGAAACTGCATTACATCCAATTACAATGTTTGTTAAAAGTGTCAGACTCCTGCCTGGACAGTGATGGGAGGAGAGGGGAACTTCAATCTGGTTTGATTCCAAAACTCATCAGAGACCTCCTTTTCCTAAATAACTGGGGCTGGTGGAAAGAAAGGGGACAAGCAGACCTCACATCACAAATTGGGAGATTCACAGGAGTTTTTCCCACTTGAAGAAACATTCAGCTTTGCAAAGTTCAAAGAGGAATGATGCAGAATTGCTCCCTTCAGCATTCCCACTATATACACAGGATTAAATTGAACAGTGATTTTTTTCACTATGTGTATTTGTTTTTATGGGTTTTTTTTGGTCAGAAATAGCCCCAAAGCTCAGAGACATTAAAACAATACACAGGAAAGAGTCAGTTTTCACAGGTAATTAATTACTAAACTTTTGCAATCTGGGAGCATTAATTCTTGCTTTTTTTGCATTTCCAGATCAATGTTGGCTTTTCATGTCAGCTCACTCCTCTCACAGATGCTTAAGTTCGACCATAAGAAGGTAAAACCCAAACTCTGCATAAAATACTTCAGGCTTTCATATATATGTAAAGCAATCAATTTTTTTTTTCCTTTTGATTTTAAAATTTTAGATATTTTCATCCTGATTCAGCATGGGAGGAATAATCTCCAGGTGAGAAATACTGACATGCCCTGGCTTAGCACCAGCTGCACCTCAGTCAGCTGCTGCACCTGGCAGAGGGAGATGAGGACGGCACTGAACAGACACCCCTGTGGGCTGATGGAGAGCCGGATGTCTCCTCTCCCAGTTTGCTTTCTGAGCTGTGCTGGCCTCATCCAGATGTCCGTGGTTTTAATGGGGTGAGAGATGCTCCCTGGGAGGTTCCCAGGGGCTGCTCCAAGCCTCTGTGAGGAAGGATATCAGCAGTAACAGGGCGCACGAACGGGTCAGGCTCCAGGGTCAGTCGAGACTTGTGAAGGCTGTGGATGTTGAAGTGAATTTTTGCACTGAAGCAGGGAAGAGTTTCCCTCCTTAGCTCTGTGGGGAAGGTCTCGTCTCCAACCAGAGGATCATGGCAAATCAATCTAGTGCTGGATCAAGCCAGCTTATCTCCTTTGCTCCCTGTCCTCACCCTGCAGAAGCAGGTCATAAATCCACGTGTTTTGACCTTTCTGTAGCCAAGCGCTGTGGTATCAGTTGTGAGCTGTGGTTAAGGGTGTGCCTGCTCTGATCTGAGCTGATGCCACCCTTTCCAGCCCCATGGAGAGAGAAGAGGTGCCTGTCTTACCCGGGATAGTACAGGGAAGACTACAACCCTCTGCTCTCTGCCCAAAACACCCACTGACATGAGCTGCAGTTTCATGGGCATCTTTTATTAATTAAAAAATGGCTGAAGTACAGACTTGATCTCACACCCAATTACCTCACTTGCTCACTGGCACCAGGGAACAACATCAGAAGGGGTGTTAATTAAATTTGTGTTTGCTCTGCTATGGTAAAGCAGCTCCACAGCCTATAAAGGTGCAGAGATTAGCAGGGCACAGAAAAAAATATAGGTGAATAGAGCCTTTCGAGGAAGGAGGAGGAAAATTAAAGCTTTGTTCAAGTGTCCCTGGTTTGGGTGACAGGCTACAGAAAATGAAAGCTGGGACTTTCTTTTTGGACAGAGTAAATGTACTTTGGTGGTTTTAATTTATTCAGACTCCTTTGAAAGCAGCAGCCAAAAATCTGCTTCCTACAAATACATTTGGTTTTGGCAAAGCGGAGAATTCTGCCGGTCACGGGGGATGATTTGACAGTCAGGAAAACTAAAGCATGAGAGAAAAGCCCCAAACTGAAGTGTTTGGCACAACAGAAATATTTATGGAAGACACTCCATTTTCCTTGGAAGCTGGTGCTGTTGATGAGCTGCCCCCTCCGGAGGTCTGCTCCTGCTACAACTTTATGAGGGATAAAACAATATTTCCCATCAAACTTGGCTATTCTTATGTCTCTATTTGCAGGAGTGAGATGCTTTTTCAAGAAGCACTAGTGTAGCTGGTAACACTCTTTCCCTCCATGTTTACAGAGGTAATTTGACCCCTGGCTGCTGCCCTGGTATGAAGCAAGGTGGGAGTGAAAGGGGCCATGGGATTTGGGTCCACAGTTCATGTTAAATCAATTATGATCATTTGCAAAGAGCCAGCACAGCTCTGCCCAGTCTGTCAGTGACAGACCCAGTCGACACTCTTGGAATACAAACCTATTACCTGCCTCAGTGTCTGGATTTTTTGGTCATCCCTCCCTAATGCTCAGAATAATAGCAGTGGGTTCAAAAGAGANAATAACACACCCTTCTGTGAAAAAAAAAAAAAAAGAAAAAATTATTTAGATCGGCAGAAACATTCCTTCTCAACAAGGAAAACCACCCAAGGGTGAATGATGGGTCACTCCAAAGAAATGAGACTGAAAGTGTTGAATGCAGTAATTTTGAAGCTGGTGAATTTTGGTTACTTGCAAACCCTGCATTTTTGGCAAGTTCATCTATCCTTCCTCAGCTCTGAAGAGAATATAAAGACCCTGCTTACACCTGCTTTGCCTCCAGCAGTTCAGCATTTTTCACTTGTTACATTTTCACTTGATAACCACTTTCTAAACTGAGGGCTTGAGGACAGAATTTGGTAATCAGAGATTTTTTTTCTAGACACAGCTTGCATTAATCAAGTTTTTGTCAAAGAATCATATGAACACACCAGGAGTTCATACAAAGTTTTTATCATTCTCCATTGTCAAAGTTAGACCAAAATTCTCTCCAAAAAGAAAACCCTGTAATTTGTAAATAAAGTTTACACTTCACTGCAGATCAAAGAAGAAACAATCTATATCAAAAATAATCCTGCAAATTTGGCCTTTGTTTTCTCCCAGCCAGCAGCATTTGGCCAATATGTTGTCCTCTTTAAACAAGTGCTATTTAGAAGTAAACGAGTTCTTGCCTTGTAGGAAGTGCTTAAACAGGAAATTCACTTTCAGATCATTTCCTAGTTAAAAAATTATCTTTAGCAGAGAAGGGAGAGGTGGAGTGGTGAAGTGCACAGTCATTTCTCTTCCTCATGGACACCTTTAGGATGCTGACCCAAGAAGAGCAATTAGCTACCAGCTGAGGTCAGGAGCATGGTTGATTTTTAACTCTGATACTAGCTAATAAAATTGAAAAGGAAAGGGGAATAAAAGCAAAAAGAGGTCACAGTTCTGTAACACTGACAGTAACACACAGGTGATGGGTGCTGTCAACATTATAAACTATATACAAGACAAAGCAGGGCTCTTTCTTCCCCTAAAGAACGCAACAACAAAAAAAAGGTGAATATAACACAGTTGGCACCTTATCGAGGGGAGGAGGACAGGGGGCTCCTCCTGAATGTTACAGGCTTAACTCATGGCAGCCCAGAGGACAGTTCATCTGCCTAAAGACAGATCCTCTCCCCCTTCCTCCTTAAATACTTAGTGAAGACCAGGCCAATAGCAATGTCTGACGCAACCGTGGTGCTAATAAGACGTTAATAAATGCAAAGTTTTCCCTGAAAGGGAGCACCTTACTCCAGGGAGAGGTGGGGTGCATGGGGATTCAAGGAGTGACATGTCTGGTGCCAACCTCTGGGGCATCTCCCGGTGGGCAGTCAGTTGGGGAGCGTGTCCAGCCCCAGGGACGCCGCGTGCTGCTTCGCCCGGAGCCTGAGGTTCTCGATGCTCGTGGTTTTACTGTTCAGGCTTGGCAGGGAGCTGGAGGCCTGCAGGATGGGGGAGGACCACACCTGCTGAGCGTGGGACAGCGACTGGTAATAGGACTGACAGTGCAGGGAGCTTAGCGGGGCCATGTTGACGTTCATGCCCAGGTAGGGCATGGCAGACGGAGTCCCCATTTCAAAGGAGGAGTAATGGACCAAGTTGTTGGTGGCTGCCATGTGCTGGCGGAACTGCTCCTGCAGGCGGAAGAGGCTCAGGGGCGAGGAGGAGTAGGAGTGAGTCTGAGCCAGGCCGCTGCTGGATGAAGGCGTCACAGTCGCGCTGATGGGGGACTCTGCAGCAGGAGACAGAGGGATGGGGTTATTCCTACAGGCTGCATGCAGGTGTTTAGTAACGCCCCAGAACGGTTTGGGCAGCAGCATGGGCTTCTCTCTTGCATTGCAGGGTGAATGAGAGGGGTTGTGACAGCTCATGAGAGCTAAAGGTGTGTGTTTGCCATACTTGGCACCTTACAGTAGAGAAATGGGGCTGAGCTCTTTGTTGGGGCTTTCCTGCTGCTGCTGGACACTGTTCTCCCCGAGATCTAACAAGAGCAGAAGGTCTTTGCTCTTGCAGTGCTCCAGCTGCAGTGGACATCATGCCCTCTGTGGGGCCTGTTCAGTGCTGAGGACAAGCCTGGGCAGTCTACCTGTGAGCACCCACTCCATAGGGAATATGGGACTATACCCAACCACTGGCATCCCCCTTGGAAAGGGGTCCTGACCACCAACCTGCCAGGTCCTGACACCAACCCCCACCAAGCTGCTGCCCCTCACCTGCTTTTGGGCTCGCTCTCTTGCAGTTCAAAGCCTTGCTGTCCACACCAGGGCTCTTGTCCACTTTGGCCTCATCCAAGGTGCTCTTGAACTCCTCCTCTCTGTCGGTCTGGTCCTCAGGTGCCGACTCGCTGGCCGACTGCTCCGACAGGGTCAGGTTGAGGTCTGTGCCCACCTCGCTGGGCAGGCTCTGGACCTTCTCCGTGTCGGGGGTGGGAGCCTGGGTCTCCAGCACAGGCGGCTCCATCTTTCCCTCACTGTGGCTCCCCTCACAGTCCTTCTGCTTCTGCAGTTGCTCCTTCTGCAGGCTGCGCTGCTTCTTCCGGAATTTGGCTCTCCGGTTCTTGAACCAGACCTTCAGTGCCACAAACAGCAAGGGAGAAAAACCAGTGAGAATCCTGCCTAATGTCAAATTCAGCATCATTCAGTTCCAAGAGCTTCCAGGGGACCCCAAGTAATGAGGTACTGCAAGCACACTGTGCCCAAAGGCCATTCCACTTTGCTGGACTCTACTGTATTCACTGCATCTACAAATAACATATCATACAGACTTTAAAAAATATCCAGCCTCTATGCTGATTCTTTAAGACACTCCACTGCTGGTGTTTTTTTGGTTTTTGTTTGTTTTTTTCCCTTAAGTTCGTTAGGCAGCTAAATCCAAAAAGAATGTCTTGCAACTGTAATGTCTGTAACGTCCGATGACATTACATTGGCTTACAGTCTGTTAGTTTCTAAAATCTTTTGTTTTTCAGTGTATCAAAACTACAGTGGCAACACTCAAAGTAAATCTTTATGGGCATAGGCTGCTGTCTGGAAACTGCCTTTATGGAAGGAGAGAATCCAAACATTTTTTAACCTAAATCAGTAGACATGGATTAGAAGAAATATATTTGAAAATCTTGTTCGTGCTGTTTGGTTGGTTAGATAAGGAAAAAAAATAGATCAAAATGTGTTAATACTTATTTAAAAGCAGTAATTTTTTCCACTTTTAAGAGACAAGAACATCCCCATCAGCAGGTTATGAACCAGCACACTGCACTAGCTGAAACTAAAAAAAAAAAAAGCAAACAAAACCAAAAAGCAAACCCAAACTTTGGCCGGAGATGTTACAAATATTGACACTGGTGGAAAAGAGCAGCTGGAATTACTTTTTTGAGAAAGCCAGAAAAGCCTTGCAAATAAATAAATAAGTCGACTTCTGTTGCTGTTTCCGAAATTTCCCCCAAAGAAATGTGAAAGAACAAATGAAAACCAGTGTACACTTCAGACAATCCTAAATAAAAAAAATGTGTGCACGGATTAGAAGTTTCTTAAGCAGCTGTGCGACTTCGGATTATTTTATTCTGCCTGCCTGCCCCCACCTTTGACAACTTCACTGCCCCAAAATCTTTGGTTCCACTGGAAGAATACTGAAACGTCAAGTGAGCTCTGAACCCCTCTGACAACCCCACTATGTTCTTTTAAACATCCCCACTTGCTAACCCACAGAATATCAGTACCTGGACTCTGGCTTCAGGCAGGTTTGTGCACATGGCCAGCCGCTCTCTCATCACCACGTCTGGGTAGTGAGTCTTCTGGAAGGTCTTCTCCAGTGCCTCCAGCTGCTGGGCAGTGAAGGCCGTGCGGCTTCGCCTTTGTTTGCGGTGCTGGGATCCATAACGTGCCTCCAAAATGATGTCTTGAAATGTACAGCCGTTGGAAGACAAGAAAAGTGGCCAATTTAATTATTGGAATTTGTATGCTGACAGTCGAGTAAAGCACTTGCTAACATCAGACAGAAGTACAGAATGTTTTTTCCACTGCTTTACAGCTAATAGAACACATACATATGGATTTTGCTGGTTAATTGAGCTGTCTGAAGAGATAAAACCACGGCAGAGGGGTTGAGACCAGCTGACCTTTGAGACCACTTTCAACCCAAACCATTCTATGATTCTAGAAGCCTGTTCTGGAGAGAGAACCTCTTTCTGTGACAGCTGTGGAAAGAGTTGAGACCCCAGTGCTGAATTTTGTTGAAATAAGTCATTCTGCTCCAACATCAGTGGGGCAGAACGAAGATGCCCAGAGCCCACCACGGCATCAGCATCTTCCATTAAGAAACACAATTAGAAACTAAGTGGGTAGATTCACCATTGTACTTCTTTAGTGTTTGGTGTGCAGCTCACTGAAGTCTTCAAGGCATGATATTGGAGAGCTGTTCTGGGCTCCAGTTCAGCAAAACATTTAAGCTCATGTGCTTATGTGCATTTAGCTAGAAAGCACATCCTTTACTGAGCACAGACACTCTTCAGCATCTGGGGTGGAAACACCAGCCAGGACCACGTCCAGCCCCACTGGTTCCCAGCCCAGAGCTCATGTGCTGCGCTCTTCTCAGCAGAGCACCTCCTCACAAGGTCTGACTTTGCAAACTGAGCTTGGAAAATTGAGGGCAGGGAAGAAATTCAGACTGGGGAAAATCTGAGGCCAACAGTAAAGGGCTTATTATTTTACCAGAGGCGTTATTATTGCACAACAGTTAGTGGGAGTAGAAAGGTCTTAAATCAATGAAAATAAGTTAGTTGAAAATGAAAAAACCCACCCTTTATTATGCAAGTTGGGACATGCTGTGCTACAGCCTTGGAATGAAACAGTCTGGCAAAGGGTTTGCTCTCAAAGAGGAAATGCAGAAAGAGCAGTGTCTGGTATCATTTTTAATTCGGTTAAGAATGTGACTTCCAGTAGAAGGGAGGAATGAACACAGGAGAAAACAACCTACCAGGGAGAAAAGCTGGCACTATCAGTGCGTGGAGCCCGGTGAAGGCTCTGGCTGCTGTTTATTTGTGCTTTTGTCATGAGCATCATGACATGAATCTAAACAACAAACCAGAACCTGCTGTCAGGCCACCCCCAGCACCACACAGCCAGGTTCCAGATACACTGACTAACGAGCGTGGCAAATCAGCTTTGCACTGCTCAAACATTCCTCTTCCAAAACTTCCAGCTGTTCCATTCTAGGTCAGCACTCGCAGCGCCCTCCTGGGGGACTGCCAAAGCTGCGTGGTTTTGGCAACCTGGCAAAGATGTGATCAGGCTAAAGGTCTTCAACAATGCAGTGCTGGTTGCATACAAGAGACTTCTGTGCTTGAGCTATCAGAGCTCCTTAGGGAGTTCAAAGCTGGTGATAAGCTGCCCCTCTGGAGGCACAGGGACCATCCTTGATGCACCCAGCCACAGCTCAATGTGCAGCCAGGCAAAGAGGAGGGATGTTCCATGGCAAGAAAATGAAATTGAAGCTGCCCCCAAACATTTTAAAAAGCTAACATTTGTGCTTCAAGTACATGAAAACGGGAGAAAGGGCACTGGTTAAACACCCTACCTGCAGGCTGGAATATTCCCAAATTTCTAGAGTAGAGGTTAGACCTACCAGCTCCCCAGAGGCAGCAGCTCATGCATTAAGTTTGGCCACTCCAACAAGAGCCAACCAGCAATTATTTTAATGTTTTAACTATGTTTTCAGGCTTTGTGCAAGAAGGAGAATATAAATTGCAGGTGAGGCTTTGCAGTTACAATCAGAAACCTCTGTTTTCTGACTTAAGGTCATTTGCTTTTGTGCTGCTTTATTCTGACTGTCCCTGGAAGGCAAATGAGATCTATAACCTGCACTGAAAGATATTCAGAAGTAACAGCATGTGTGGCAACTGCAAAGGAAACAGCTTGTAGGTATATAATGCCTACCCCACCAATGATAAGCAGACAAGGGGACTGTGGGATTTAATTTGGAAAGTCTTCCAGGTGGGTTATTAATTTTAAAGATAAAAGGTCAGGAAACCAATTGAATCTTCCAGTCAAGAATATGAGAATAGATTTTTAATTCTTTATCTTCCTCTGCTTTAGCCTAGTTAGGGTCAAAGACATTAAGTCCTCCGGCTCTACTCTAAAGATACAGAAGATCCCAAACATCTTTCAAGAGATCCTTGCAGCTACAAAAGGGGCACCTTGAGACCCAGGGTCTGCAAGGTACATTGCAGAGCTCAGGGCCATCTGCTCCTGTCTGACCTCCTATGTACTGAACAGGGGAGGCAACCAGGGGATGCACGACCAGGACAAGGAAAACGCTCACCTGACATCACCCTGCAGCCCAGCAGCAGGGCCAGGATTAGGGTCCAGCTCTCCTTGATTCCACTTTGGTTGTTTACCAATGAGGAGAGTGACTCCCTGCTCTGCCCTATGCCACCGGCCACTGAGTGGTCTGAGGAGCCACTTTAAGGAGGTCACTATTAGCAGCTGCATAAGGGAATATTTGTGGCATGAAGATCTGACAGTCAGTTTTGGCTCACTGATCCAAAGAGTCCTAGACCTTTATCATCATGCCTTTTTGGACTACCCATCTGGGACGACCTTCCTGAAACATCTGCATCCTTATTTTAAGTCCTTATCTATTAAACTAACCACTAAAGTTGTCTGGTCACATAATTTTTTCCACCTGCTCTAGGCTGGAAGGAGTNTTAAACTCTAGTATCAAAGATTATTGCATTCTGGGAAGGTTTCTAGAATTACATGTATGGTAACTTTTTGCTTTAGCTTCCATGTCCTGGTTGTCAGGTCTGCTCTACCCCTCTGCATCCTCGTCCAGACCAAAACAGTGATGTTGCAGCTGCTGATCACTTGCATTGCAGGAGCCTTTGATGATTGCAGACAGGTCTGGGTGTTTTGTGGCAGGCTGAAATTTAGAGTAGATACATGTACCCTACCATAGCCAGTATTCCCAAGTCTCCATCTATTATTTTTGAAGAATTACCTCTACCAAATAATGAAATACTATCTGGACTTTGCACTTCCTTCTAGTGACAGCATTGATGCAGTTCTGTTACAATCATGTATGAACAAGAAAACCAGCTAAGATGCTTGGGAGCAGCAGCTCTTGTCCCTCTGTCCCATCATCAACAATGCTGTTGAAATAAAGGACACTGTAAATAACACTGCCTGGGTAAAGCCACATGTGACTTGATTAGAGCATAAAAAGGCTCTTTCATGGAAGGCAGCGGGATCTGCAGGCTGGTTTCACCCAAAACAAGGTCTAGGATCGCCAGGAAGATATAGGCCAAGGCGAAACCCAAAGAAGATCCAAATGAAGATAATTTCCCAGAGAGAAAGAGTGTTTTTTAGGACAGAAGTAGAAATAGCAGCATGAAGGGACAATGTGGAGAAACAAGCTGTGGCCTGGGATGGCAGGAAATGGCTGTTAGGGAATGCAAGACCTGGGCCCCTCAGCTGGGGAATCTAATTCACTGTGTGATCACATTCATTGTTCTCTTATTTACTAACAAGAAAGTAAAACTGTTATTTTCTATCCACTTGCTAAAACACATTTCAGTGTATTTTCAACTGTGTCTTTTCAATCCCATACCGTGGGGCCATGTCCTGTCTCACCCCTGGGCTGTCAGAGGCCAGCCTGCAGCAAGGTGCAGTGCTCTGCTGCCAGCAAACCCTGGAGGGCAAGTGTCACCTGCAGAGCTTGGCCACCTGCAGAACTTGGCCAGAGCTTGGCCACAGGGCACAGGAGCACACCATGGCAGTCAGCTCTGTCACACTCCAACTCCAACAAGAGCTTCACTCCATGCGAGCAACAAGGGTTTTATTGTGGTAGGGTTTTGTTTGGTTGATTGTTTTTTTTGTTTGTTTGTTTGTTTTTCCCCAGGAAAGGTCAAAAGCCATGAGTTGTTCTTACCAGCCAGTCTCTCTGCCAGGGTGAGGGCGTGCACCGAGGGCCGGTAGTCGGGGGCGTGCTGGGCCTGCTGGGCTGCCTGTTGGTGGAGGTTGTACATGGCACTCAGCGAGTTCATGGCGTGCAGGGAGTAGCCGTTCACTCCATAGTGCTGCATGGTGACATCAACCTGCAAAACATCAGCCACGGGAGAAAACAGCTCAGGGATGGGCAGTTCCAGCATCCTGGGGTCTCAGCAGAGCTTTGGAAATGCTGAGCTCAAAATTAAAGTGCTGCAAGGCCCGTGTCCAACCTCTCAACTCCAACAGGGTCTGGGATGGGAACTGAAGTATCTCCTGTACACCCAAAGCACCATCAACACCAGTCTGGCTTCCAACCTTAAAGCCCAGCATCTGACTATATCCCACTCATGACAGGCTGGTCAGAAGATAGGATTTTAATTTTTATGTACCACAATACAATTTATCGTATTACTGTGACTTCTAATTCATTGACCCAGCTCTTTCCCAGGAGTAGCTGGGATTTTGCCCCTATCATGGCCTACAGTGAACTGTTCCGTAATCCCATTGCTGGAATGTCAAATAATGTTTCTTATCCAAACCCACTAATTTATAATTTGTTTCCATTCATTATTCATTTTTCTTACGGGTCTTCTTAAGAAAACACAAATGATACAGGGAAAAAAAAAACCAACCAACCCAGCATGTGATGCAAAAGAAAATAAATCTGTAGCATAATAGCACCAAAAATGTTATGGCTAAAGAGGGAATAAGGTTTGCAATAAATACCGACATTTCATAGCTCAATAGCAAGGAAATTATTTCAGAAAACTAATGGCTTTTTTTCCTAGTGTGGGCTCTGCATGGAACTTCAAGCTCTTTTTCCTTACAGACCATCTGTAAAACTGAGCTAATATTGATCTCAAAAGCTGAGCAATGCTTCATTCATCCCTGTTGTAAATGACTGAGGGCCTCCAGGATGTCGTTTCTGCAGTTTGTAAGACATCAGAAAGGAAGTTGTTAAACATTAGCCACAAAATAAATTTTTTAAACCACCGTTTACATCAGCAAGTCACCGTCTGGAAAGTCAGTGCAAAGAACAAACGTTCAGGGAAAGAGGGTCAGGTGGACTAACTCAAGGAAAGCAGACATCTTTCAGGCAACCTCTTAGAAAACAATTTAAGCACTGGAGGGAGGTGATGATTTTAGGAGAAATGCCCATGGTTTTAGGAGGAACTTGATGCATTGAATGGAGAAAATGTGGAAGAACAACTACCTGCAGTATTTTCTGTACCGAGAACAGACTTGGTTTTTGCCTGTGATTTATACAATGGAGAAACAGACTCATGGTGAAGAGGGAGAGATGGAAATGAGTTGGTCCCACTGCCCCTCCTGCTCTAAACTCCTGTTCTCTCCACCTTGGTGTAAGAAGCACCAGCATGGAGTGACCTTGTTTAACATCCAGAGACCAAGCAGTCTCTGGACTGAACTGTAGTTCCTGGGAAAAGTAGCTCAGTTTTGTACTGTAGGTTCTGGGGCATCTCGTGGCTTCACCTTCACACACATCTCTCCCTTGCCATGCCCAGGAATGGGGGAGGGAAGGCACAAAGCTGGAGTTTGGTCAAACTCTGCCAGCTCAGGGACGAGCCTCGTTGCTCTGGGGTAATTTTTTGTCTGTTTGTGTTTTGACGGAGGGATTTTGGGTTATGACTGAGTTCTGGTTTTGGGACTGTCTTCTCACATAGGCTGTGGTAACCATAAACCCTTCATTTGGGAATCTAGAACCCAGCCTCATTCCTGTTTCCCCAAGTCCCTTGCGCTCTTCCATTACATCGTTTCAGCACTGAGAGTGCCAATGGAGGGTAAGAGGTCCAGGTGTGGTCACACTACGAAGATCTGATGCCATTTCATCTGCTTTGTGTCTACCTGATCACCCACTGTGGATTCACTCCCCACACTTCTAAGCTGAACTGTGAAAGTGGACATTTTTGGTGCAGATGCCAGCTCAAACACAAGAACACCGTAGCTCTGCTCTAATGGAACTTAGGGAAGATGTAAGCAATGGCATAATTGTTTGCTTGTTCTCTGATCAAGGTGAGGGACTTCACATGACAGCAGGGTTTCAGTATTTGTATCTGTTTTCCTCACAACAGGTTCACAGTAAAATTACAGCTGTGACGTTCCTTTCCTGGACTGCACGGATTTGCTGCTGGTGGCATGATTAAGGGACAGGAGCATGCCCCAGTGAGGGACATGTACCACTGGCACAGCCAAGGACATCCATCTCCCATCTCCTGGGGAGACTGACCAGGTCTCTGACCCAGACACTACCCTGGTCAGTTCTGGTGATGTCTGTAGTGCAGCCTCACCCCATCCTCACTGTGGCTCATTTCCAAAGAGCATTATTCCACCCAATGAAGTTGTTCACTGTTTCCCTGTCACAGACAAGGGCAGGACTGGCTTTTCTGGCCAACACAGGCAGCAAAACAGAGATTTGCAACTTCATTTTGCCTGCTCCCCTCCCACTCCACTTGTGAACCAGCTGGCTGGCTGCACCAGCTTTGGCCAGCGGGGTGGAGGTCTCAAAGCTTATTAAGTTCCTGCGTGTTTCGTGAAAACCATTTGAGGACACAGAACCTATTAACTGCCCTGGGCTGCTGCCAGACCTCTGTCCTTAGCAGATGCTGGAGAATCCACACCGGGGCTCAGCCTTGCCAGAAGATAAGTGGGAGGCCAAGTATCTCTGACTCCCAACTCACAGAAACGCCTGTTTTTCTTTTCTAATCCCCCTTGCATGTTGTCGGTCGTGTAGCAAGCTGGCACATTAAAGGAAAAACGAAGAGGGAGAGGAGGGGAATTTTCCCATACTATACAGTCTTCCAAGGACACTGCCAATGGTATTGTGTCTGGAGCCCAGTGTTTCCACTGAAACACTTGCTCCAGGATATTTCAGCTTATTGGATTGTTAGAAGATGATTTTATGTGTATGCTTTTGGGTGGCCTAGAATAAAATACATCACAAAAAAAAAAAAAAAAAGAAAAGGAAAAGAGAAGGACTTCATAGGGATGGACTCAGGATGGGAGTCAGTGTGTGTCACAGCTTTGGTGGTAACTGCCTGCTACGCTGCAGTGCAAACAAGAGGCAGAACTTCCTATTCACTTGTGCAGCAAATGTATCATCCCAGATTCAGTATAAAAAAAAGAGGGAATTTACTGAGCGAGACGGTTCAGCCCGGTAAGCAAAGTTAACTGAGACTGCAAACAGCTCCTGTTTAGCTGTCAGCTCCGAGCCCACTCCAACCCCAATAAATTAAATATTTAAAAGACATCATGCAGCAATTTTTTTTTAATGGAGAAAGCCATTCATCAAGCCACCGCTGTGTTTCACAAGCTGTCGAATAGTGCTTACACTGGTTAAAATAATCTTTATATTTCATTAAGCAACCAAATAAGCTGATCTCTTCCCACTGGCTGTATAGATGGTTTTAATTTTCAAAATCTGCAAATGCATCTTTTATGTCTCTGGGTGGCTGGAGGGCTTCAGGAACAGCCACAGCCAGGAGGAGGATGAGAGCAAACTTTGATCTCCTGCTTTATGGAAGGGTGCAGTCTTGAGTAGCTGTTGATGAGGGTAAAGTAGGGTCCATCCTGAAAGAAAGGGGATGCCTCAGTCTGATTTTGTGCATCAGAGATCACTGAAAGTTGGGAGCAGTCAGAAAGGAGATGGAAGCCGATGAAAGGTGCAGGAAAACAATAGGTGAGAGAAAAATTTCCCTGCTAAGAGGCTGTGGGCTGATCCTGCAGCATTTGCTCAGCACAGGGGGGTGGATGCTGCTGTGCAGTGCCTGGGCTGGTACCTCTGGAGCAGGTGGTTTCGTTCTGCATGGCCCCTCAGGGCTGCAGCAGTGACTCTCCCACCCCCAGCATCACAAGCCACGCTCTCTCCCAGCTACCCACATTTCTCAGCACCAGGCTGTGAGGTCTCCTCCCTGTGCCAAACCCTGCTGGGGTTCCCACTCCTTCCGGCTTTGCAACCCTGGCATTGCTACCTCAGTCTCAAAAACTCTCCTATGGCTTTTACCTCTCACTTATGTTTTCACTATGGAAGACTCATGGATGCCGTGCCTATTTTTCTTCCCAAGCCTGCAGACTTTTCAGATTGCAGGGGCTGTGTCCTGCCAGGATCCAGCCTCACAGAAAGGACAGGAGATTCCCCTCAGCTTTAACTGCTGCAGTCTGTGAGAAGTCCAGGTTTCTCCATTCCTGCACTGCTTTGAGGGCAGGCAAAGTAGGACCCTGCAGACTCTCCCAGACTAATCCAGAGAGCTGCCTACTCTTTATTCAGCTGTTGCTGTTCAATCTGATGCAAAACAATTTGCAGATTTACCAGCCAGAAACAGGAACCCCGTTATCCCAGAGCAGAGCTGCATTGCTCCAACCAGTGTGGCTCCCATCCATCCCTTTCCAACACTGGCATTGAAAACGTCAGCTTCCCATGAAGACATACAGCACAAGAGTGGTGCAATTTATTGTGCACCATGTAACAGTGTGGCATACAGGGGAGATTTGAGCCTGGGTTTTAATATTCTCAGCTTTGTAAAAGGCTCTAAGTTTCCCTATAGAACTGGTAACTAATTTTGTATGATTTTGCATGTAATTCTGTTGTGAGAGGAGATGTGAAGGGAAACCTATGCATTTCCTCACCAGGTGAAAACTGTTGCTAGTGGCCTGTGTATGTGTGGAATTGAAACAGAGAACAATAAAACATATTTTAAAAACGAGATACTGAAGTTTTCTGAAAAGCACCTTGTAACAAAACATCCATATTTTCCCTTCTATCAGAGAAAAAAAAAAAACAACAACAAATCCCCACCAAAACAAAATCATAAAATTCACCCTGGAGCTGTATATAAGTGTACCCAAGAATTTGAGATAAGGGCCATTTTCTGCTCGCTTCTGTCCTCATCTCATTCCCTTGCTCCTCCCATCAAAACATCATCAGTCTGTACCTGGCTCCACCTGCCAGTCACACACAAAGTCTTTAGCAAAATTACAACATTGACAAAACTCATTAACGTAGAAATGGATCTATCCCTGCAGCCTGGAACCTCAAGAGTTGTTTGTGCTGGCCACAGAGCTCCTGTCAGTGCTGGCAAGCTTGTCCTCATCCTGAGCTGTCCTGAGTAAGGACATCCACAGCACTGCTCTGGAGGAAAGGAGCTTTAAACCAAGACACTGGTTTTGCTCCCCAAATCCAAACTGAATTGAGATGGAGGAATTGTCTTCAATAGCTTATTCTGGTCAGTTTTCCCAGGTAGAAGCAAAAAAAAATACCTTGGACAAGACATTTGTGCTTCTCAAGCAAACACTGGTAGGTGAGATGAGGCCAAGGCTGGATGTAGAACTCGAAGCTTTGCAGGTGCTTTGGACAATTTTCTCTTTTCCCTCCACACAGTGAGTCATCCCAAACTCAAAGAAATACTGAAACTGAATCCACTGACCTACACAAGCTGCTGAGGTGCCATCATGAAGAATGGGGTAAAAAAACTTATGAGTAGGAAATACTGATGTTTCCCAGAGAGCTCAAGAAGAGGATACCAGAGTCTGCTTTTCACTGGTGGGCACCGTGGGGTGTTTCATCATCACTTCATCAAAACTGTTCCAAAACTGGGAGGGTTGGTGATGGTGGGGAGGGTGTATGAGGCCTTCTTTAAGTGGGAGATAAGCTGTTCAAAAAAAGGGCTCAATCTGGACTTTGGAAAGTCATTTTCAGCAGGGAATTTCAACACTATAGTTCATTACTTATGAAGAGAGATTCGCCACAGATGCATTTCAAGTTTGGCAGAGCTTGGCACAGCCTTGGGTGTGTGCCCTGATGCAAGGCACGGCTTGAGCATGGGGAAAATATCAGTTAAAAAAACCCAAGCATGAAACAGAATTCTGGTGCACCTGATTGGTGTTCAGGGTCCTGCAGGTCACAGAAAAAAGCAGGAGTAGCCCTGTCAGGTAAGAGGAAAGTTGTGGTGCTCAGCCTGAGCACCTGCTAAGGGGGTACAAATCACTGCTCCTGTTCATGCAAAGTACAGGAACCCACTGTTCATTACTAGCAGGGAATAATAGCAAATGGTTTGTGCAACAACCTCCCTCATTATCTCTGGCAATGAACATAACTGAAAATAAAAACACAACCAAATATCCCCCTCCCCTTCCCTGGTGCTGTTCTGCATTACGATTTTATGCTTTAATTCCTGATTCAGAAACATTTCAGATCAGAAAGATAAATAACAAATCTCTGTGTAACTCACATTCCAGGGAAACAGGCTCACTCTATATACAGACATTGGGTTTATATGTATTTGGTACTAAATGAATTACATACCTGGGGGTTATGAATAAATGATCCTAGCAAGAGGTTTTCTTCAATCTTTTTTTTAATATATCCTTAAATCTTTTAGATATATAAAGGACCAAAATCACATAAGATAATAACCAACATGTTATAAATCAGTTTTGTTCCTCACGTGAGATTACAGAATGTCTAAGGAAACAATTTCACCTTTGTAGTGGGTGAAATATAAATAATTTGAAATACTGCAACACATCATAGTTTCTCATTCAAACGTCAAAGTCCGAGAGAAACATGCACATAAAAACAGGCTTCCAAAGGACTTCTCTTATGAGTGAAATAAGGAATTCAGAACAGCTCCCCCCAAAAAACCCTAGACTCCACATTTCTGATCTTTCTGCAATATTTTTACACCCGTGTAAATCCCTGGATTTAAACTGAGTTAATTTCTTAGTGCAGAGAGAGATCTTAATTAGACAGGACCTTGTTAAACAAGTCACAACCCACTGAAAGCAAAACCTGACCAATAACACCAATCCTTGCAGCTCACATTCAGCTATTACTGCTGACTTACAAATAAAGAGAGCTTTTTCTTAAAATCAGGAGGATTGCTAACAGCTGAAATTTCGCAGTACTTCCAGTTACGGATAGTGCCATAGTTTTTGGGTAGACCTTGTCAAATTGCCTCTTTGAGGCTGTGATGCTGCTGAGCACAGCAACTGTGTTTGTAATTCTCGTCTATTTGTAGTGGAAACATAACAGGATGCAAGAGGGTTTGTGAGATTTATAAAACAAACTTCAGAGCATCCTGCTGAGGCAAGGAAGTTTTGTTGTAGGACCCTACAAATTCTTGACACCAAACTGTGAGTGGCTGAGGTAACACACCCTGGCTGACAGAGGTAACTCTCATCAACTGCTGTGACTTTTATTTAAGACTTTTGTGAAATCATCATTTTTCACCCAAAAGCCCCAGATAACAGAACCAAGTGATTGATTGAACAGTTCCTTGCAAAAGACTTTTCAGTGTCTGTGAATGCCTCTTTGCAGTGGCATTCTTCAGAGGGCAGGCCCACTAGGTCCGAAATAAAATAAAATAAAACAAAGACATCCTTAAGGTCTCTGCTTTTGAGTGAGGGATAAGTTTTAGGGCTTGGAGCCCAGCAACTTGCAGTGCAGAGGCAGGGCTGGCATCACTGAACATCACTGTAGTGCTAAATCATTTGTTGTCATAATGAACATGAGACAATCAGTGCTTACCCCTCAAACCAGGAAAAACCTCCCTTCTCCCCTCCGGAGCAGCACTCAAGCCTCAGTAAAAGCCCTTGGAATTTACATGGAAGTGTTTTCCTGAGTAAATAAGAAAAGCTCTTAATATGAATATCACTTTGACTCGAGTTTCTTATCTCATTCTGCTTCCATCTCTGTCAGCACCAAAAACCCCATGCACTGAAGATTTCTTATGATTAACAATGAAAGCTGAAGACAATGAAAGCTGAAGCTGAAGCCCAGCTCTGCCAACACTGCTGCTGCCCACTCCACACCCGTGGATGTGAGACGCAGCCGCCTCCCGCTGCAGCCCGGCTCACACGCTCCTCTGCTGCCCACCTCTCCCACCTCTCCAGACCTGACAGCATCTCTGCCTCCCACCTGCCTGACTTCAGGACTTGGAGTAACCTTAAAGCACTCTGCAGTCCAACTACCGAATTCACAAACAGCTTCAAGGGCTTGTCTTCGGTGTTTGTATGGAAAAAAACCCAAACCAAACAATAAAAACCTGCTCAGCCCTTCCCCTCACTTCTGGGAAAATGGCTTTGCTTGAGAAGCATAATTTTATTTTCCCTAATGCTGGGAAATGGAATTTTCCAAACCAGACTCCCCAAACTCTGCCCTTCCCCAGGGCTGCTGGAAGCATGAGGATGGCTCACTGCTTGCTCTCTGCCCCCAAAACATCTTTTGCCTGCAGCACATTTGACTGCAGATTGCTTCCAGGAACAAAATGACCATCTTGAAGGCAGATTCTTGGGGCTTCTGGTTCAAGAATCTCTACTGTCCCTGGAAAATGGAGCAATATCCTGGAGGATTTTACCCATGACAGTCTTGTTAATGAGACAAGGGTCTACAGTTCTGTATCAAAATATGTTTTTAAGCGTGTGACTTTTAGTGACAAGGACCTCTGTCTGTCCTGAGCACCACAACCAGGACGCTGATCTCACAATGTAGTCCTGAGCACCAGCAAGGGAGATCAAACACTGCAAGCAGCACCAGCATAAGCTTGGTAAAGATTTTCTGAGGCAGTTAAAGACATTCCCAGTCCTGCTGGGGCTCCCGGGTGCTGCAAGCCCGGCAGCCAGGCGGGCAGAAGGGAATGCAAGCTTGTTCTGGGCGCTCCCAGCAATGCCTCAGCCGAGATGTTGTGCTCCAAGGGCAGCCACTGGGCTGGGGCATGAAGGGAGGGCAATTTCTCCACCCACCATCACTGCTCATCAAGTAAAAAGCTGGAGCTGTAAGTTCTGGGTGATAAGCTGAGGGCAGTTCAGTACGCACACGAGGAGGGCAGCAACGTGTCTTTGTGAAATTCAGTGGTTCCTGCCACACTGCTGGAGTTTAACCCAGCTGGCACAAAAGGACTTCCCTAGGTGCTCTTTCAGCTGATCAGATGGACAGCTGCAAGGCTGTGATGCCAAGTGCAATTCTGCACGAAGACGATTTGGAGAGACATAAAGAGCAAGCAAATTTTGAAAGCAACGGAAGCTGAGAGCCTGAACCCAGGATGTTTCTGCAAGTTCAAGTGGACCCTGGCTCTGCAGATGATTCTTACAGCACTCAAAACAACGGCCACAAAACACATCGTGGCAACTGCTTCTTCTCAGACTTAGATCAGCTATAAGGCAAAATGACAGACAATCATGGTAAAAAAAACCCAACAACAACAAAAAATAAAGAAATAAAAAACAAAGGCAGCTCCACAAGCCATTCAATTGTGGGGTACTTCTAATGCCTTAAAAGCATAAACCAGAACTTTTGAAGTGTTTCTTCCTTACAAGTGGTAACACCAATTTTCATCTTATCACTGAAGAAGCTGTTTGAGCTCAGTGGCTTTTGCAAGGAGAGGCTGGGGTGGAGGAGAAGTCTTGTGCCACCTTAAAACAGGGCCACCAACTGGAGTTAGTGGCAGCAGTGCCAGGGGCTGGGAGCACCACGGGTGCAGGTGATGCTCCCGTTCCCGTAAGCGTTTGGATCCCTGCACCGAATTCAGCGCGGCTGCCAAGGTAAGCGATGTATTTTGGCCACCAGCAGGTGGTCTGGGCTTGAAAGAGCTGCGTGCTCTAAGGCAGGCAGGGCAGCTGAATGTCTGCTGGGTTTTGTGGGGAGATGTGGAGCCCGTCAGCAGAGGCACGTTCACCCACCTGGGGCTGACCCAGAGCTGCTGCCGCTCGCCCCACGCAGGGCTCAGCTTGGCTGGAGACATCAGCTTTGCACAGCTCCCACTGCAGCTGCATTTCCTCCCCTTGGGGACATCAGCTGGTCTCCCCCAGGGCACCTGCGACTCTGTCTTTGGAAGATCCTAGTGGAGTTTCTAAGCATCACACTCACACTTGCAGTTTTACAGCACCATTTCTCAAGTCAGCATTTGCTCTGGCCGTGCAGAGGCTACAGCTGGTCCTGAGAGAGCTGTGCAAGCTGCACACAACTCCTGGCTGTAAACAGGAGAAGTGCTGGTCCATCCTGCTCCCAGCCCTGCTCCATCTCCCTCCGAGATTCTCTCCTTCCCATGAGCTGTAATTCCACCAGACCTGCTTTAGGAAACCTAAGAAGTCTGATCCAAAACCTAATGAAGTTAAAAGGAAAAAAAAAATCCATTTCAACAACTCTCAGAGTGAAATAAACTGATGAGAAAAGTCCCAGGGTTTGGCTAACCCCGGTGCACCATGAATTTATTCCAAATTATTTGACTACATTTCCAAATTCTCCACCCTCTTCACCACCAGCATATTTTGGTGGAAATTCCCCCAAAACAGGTTAATTTATTAGTAGCTATATAGGATTGGAAAAGCTGAGATTCATTGAATCTGTGTTCTTCAGCATTTTCCCTACTCCTGTTTTTTTTCCAAATAAAGCAAGGTAGCTATAAATGTTCTGTTCAGACATGAGTTGTGGAAATCAGTACTCAACCTTTTGAAAGGGTTGAAGCCCAACTGACATTTGTCAGTGCCTCAGCAGAAGCATTTGCAGCTTGAGCTGAATTTTGTGATGCCCCTGTAAAACCACAGGAATCTTAGAAAACCTGGGCTACTTCTAGCTAAGGAGTTTACCCATAGCATCACCAGTAAAACCTGTAGTAGTTAAATCAGAAGAGCTTGGTCCTGGGACCTTCTCTGCAGCACCTCTCTTTTGGCAGGGCTGGCTGTGATAATGACAGAAAGAAGAAACTGTTCGCTCTGGCTTCTTTTCATCCAATTTGCCTCTTTCTCAGCAAAACATTCTCTTAAAGAATGAAAATACTGGGAACAAACCCCACAGCAGTCACTCCCTCTCCAACTATATTGTGCAAAACTTGCCTGGCCAGCCTGCCCTTCTCTCTGATCTGTGGGAAGCTCCTCTGACTCCGTTCTTTTGATGCAGGCAGCGACAGTGGCACTGAGGAAAAGCAACATCTGCACCAGCTCCATGAAACAGAGCTGTGCTTTCTAACACGGCAATAAGATCCCTGCAGGAGCCTGCTCATGTGTGTGAGCACGAGGAAAATCTCCCATTTAGACAGCAAGAACTCTTTAAATTAGCTGGAAAACCTGGAAAGCTGTTCTAAACTGGCTTTCTATCTACTGACTGTACAATTTGGGGTGCATTTTTACATTGACTATGTTGGTGAAATTTAATACAACCTCTCATCAGTCACGGGCAAACTCTTGAAGTCACTCTTACCCTTTCACGGATTTTGTGCCCATTACAGTTCTTAGAATGGAAAAACTGAACCTAGGAACACAATTCAAAAGCCAAAGGGTTGTAGGTCCAAGTCTCCACAGCTGGGGCAAACAAGGAAGCGGGATTGACTTGCATCAACTTCCTCCTGGGTGTAAAGTGAGCATGCAAGGGAAAAGCCGAGCAGTCAGCGTGCCAGTTCAGAGAAAACGCAGAGCAGTGAGAAACTGCAGATTCACTCTCTGGCCACCACTGCACAGGGAGTGTGGGCCAGGGAGGGTGTAAAACCTCATCCTCAGGGTGAGTCCCATCCTGCTCTCCCCAGGACAGACAGGGCAGAGGGACAGCCCCGTGTGCGTGAGGGCAGCCCTGGGGGCTCAGCCTCTGCCTTTCCTCGAGAAGGCGACCCACGTCCTGCAGGCGGGTGAGGAACCAGCAGGGCCAGTTGGCTTGGAAACTCAGAGAGGGGAGGAAAAAAAGCAGGAGGGGATGCTTGAAAAGCTGGGGAAGGTGCGTGCTGGAGGTGACCCCCGCAGCCCGCCTTGCTGAGCCCCGGATTAGCTGGGAGAGGCTCTCCCGGCCCGGGGACGGTCCCACCCGAGCCAGCTAGGTGCAAATTTCACTACTCTTTTGCTTTGTGTTCTGTGCAGAGGTGAGGGACAGAGAGGGCAAATAAACCCCAAACCCTCCAGCCCTGCCTTTGGGGAAGCGGGAAGCTACTTCTGACAAAACTGTTATCCATTAACATCCAATTATCACTTGGTCCAAGCCATTAATTATAAATCAGCCTCCTAATTGGGATAATTAGCTCTCTGCTACTTAATGGAGTATGACTGATGCGTTTGGAAAGAAGGTAATCAGTCCATTTGTTTAGCGTTAGGCGAACAAATCCAACTCTCATGGTTTAATTTCAGCCGCAGCCTTCCCATCGCCCTCCCTCCCCCTCGGCCCACCATCAGCATTCAAAGCTCATTGCAGCTCCATTAATTGTTTGGGAATCACGGCGGGGATGGGCACACGCATCTCCGCGGGGCTTTCGGGACAGCGGCCCCCAGCCGGAGGATGCGACCGGACTCGCCACTCCCTCGAGGGGAACTGCGGGGGTTTTGGGGAGAGGGTTAATGAGAGGGTTTGAACCTGAGCGCGACCCCACAGCTGGAGCATCCCCCCGAATCCCCTCGCCACCTCGGCCGGGCCTCGCTTCGAGAAACCATTTCGGGGAGAGCGAAAAAACTTTCCTTTTTATTTTTTTTTTCCTCTTCTCCTTTCCTCCACTTCCCCTGGATGTCTCATTAATGCCGGCTGCTCGGCGAGCCGCCGATAGCTGCGGGACATGATTAGATATTTATTACTGTCATTTACATGGAAAACTTGAGCTAACCAAGTGGAACTGGAGGGGGCCGCCGGAGGGGACGGGATGAGTCGGAGCGGGGACATTTCTTTTTCCCGGCGCTGCAAGCGCAGCCGGGATGCGGGACCCAGCCGGAGCGGCGGGTGCGGGGCAGCCCCGCAAAGCCCCAGCCAGGGACGGGGGTGCCGGGCCGAGCCATCCCCGGGTCTCGGGCTTCGGTGCCCCCGCGCTCCGCCCGCGTTTCGTTTCCAAAGGGATCGGGCAGCGCTCGGAGCGGGAATCCCACCGGCAAACGGGGGGTGCTGCCCCCTCCCTCCTTTCTGCTGACGGCCTCGCCGAGGCGACCCTCTGGGACACCAAGGACCTATCCCGGGATGCGCTGACCCCTTTCCATCCCCAGACGCCTGAGATCCCCGCCTGGAAATAAATGGAAAGCACAGCCAGAAAAGCCGCCGAGCGCGGGGAGCGGATGGCTCCGTATGGGGCGCTCCTTGCCCCTTCTCTCCCCAATAAAGGGAGAGCCACGGCAAGTGTCGCGGTCAAACCCCATCTCCGCCAGACGAGAAACTTCTCCGAGGGCCTTGCTTTGGATTAGAGGAGCCCGTGTGTCCCGTGCCCCCCGCAAAGATTCTGGGCAGGTCACCCTCGCCTTCTCCTCGCCCCCTGCAAAGGGGACGGGTCCGGGTGCCCCGGGCAGCCAGCACCGAGCGGGGACACGGACTGTTTTCCGCTCAAGTGCTGGCCACGGCGGAGCGCAACCCACCCCCCTTCCCTATCTGTTATCCCATGGCCCGAGGGGCGACTCTGGCGGAGATGTATGAGATCTCTTGCGGTAAAAATATGCATGCGGATCCCCATTTGGTTAGCCCTGTAATGGAGGTGTAAATAGGTTTCGACTGCGAAGCCCTTAATTTATCACGAAGGGCTGACAGCGCAGGTCCGGGATTTATACACCCCTTAAAGAGGGAGAGCGGGGAGGGGGGGCCGCAAACCGGGCTGCGCGCTCCTCACAGGCGTCCCCGTGCGTTTTGCCGTCTAACCTCCGAACGGGGAAGTGTGGGGCTGTGATTTGTCCTAGAAAGGCTTCCTAGCGCTGCCGGCATCTCGCCCTCCCTTCCGCACTCAACTTTCAGCCGCACCAGAAAGGAAAACCAACCCCGGAGCCACCCCCAGCGGGGCCATCACCGGCCTCCGCCGCTCCCGGTCCCGCTCGGGGGGTTCTGCCCTCGGCAGCTCTCACCGGGCTGCGGAGCTCACTAAAACATCATTATGTAAATGGGGGGAAAGTTGCGCTCTCCTCCCGCGGAGCCCGGCTGACGGGGGGATGCGCGTCCCTGAGCCGGGTACAGCCCTCGCATCCCCGCCAGCGGCCCAAAGCCGCACCGGAGCGGGCTGGGACTCGGAGTTCATAGCGAACGAGGCC
>VZRZ01008463.1:880756-896471 GCA_013398175.1 Climacteris rufus | reverse complement strand
GAAGCGTAGCGTACTCCAAATAAACAAAACAAAAAAGAAAGAAAGAAAGAAAGAAAAGAGGGACAGGAGGAGACAGGATTTGCGCTGGAGCTCGGTCTGGGCTTCTCCTCCTCGGCGGTGCGCGCATCCCTGCCAGCGGTCCCTCCGCCGGCCGCGCATTCCCCCACCGATAGAATTCCCCCTCCTCGCACGCAATCCCCAAACTCCTCTTCTTTCCCCGCCGGCATCCCCAGCCCACCCGGAACCGCGCTGCCCGGGGTGCGGGGGGGTTCTTACCTGGGGCGGCGGGGCAGCCTCTCCGCCCGCCGTGGGAGCGGTGACACGCGTGGGAGCGCGGCGCTGCGCCCCGGCCCGCCCTACTCCATCCGCCCGCGCTGCCTGCGCGCTGCCTGCGCGCCCGGCGGAGCTGCCATCTACCGGGAGTCAGCATTGGAGAAGGATTTTTAAAAGGAGCTTCATAGCGACCCGGGAGCTACCCAGCAAGATTTTCAATGGTCCTCCACCCTGTCAATCAAAGCGGGGCTGCTGATACACCCCCCACCCCCCAACACTTACTAGTCATTTACTCCAAGCCGAGGTGTAAACGCCTAATTAAATCCCTGGAAGCGGACGGGATGCCGGCGGAGGGAGGAGTGCTAGACCCAGGGCCGGGGGGGTGATGGGGTCCGTAAGGCACAGGGAAGGGAAGCCGTGCCTCTCTCCGCGCCCCCCGCTTAGCACCACGCTGGATCAGCCCCTGAAGTTTGCCTCGCCCCCGACGGCCCCTGGGTGGTGATGCTGGTGGGGGATAATCTCTCACCCTTAATTATCGAGCCCCCGCGGCCCCCCACTCTCCTCCCGGCCGTCCCGCTGTCCCAGCTTAGCCTGCTGCACCCCTCGACTACTCTTTAAAATGGGGGGTGGGGGAACGGACACGGTCACAACACGGAGAGATAAAACTAGGAGCCGTGGAAGGAGCTCAGAGGAGCGTGGGGCGACAGATCTGCCGCCCGCCCCGTCGGGAAAGCTCCGCTTGGGAGCCGGGAGCGCAGGGGCGGCCCTGCCGGGCCGGGGGAGCCGGGGAAGGCGGAGGGAGGGACAGCGGGCAAGGGGGGTCCCCGCGGGGCTTCGACGGGGAAGGAACGAGCAGTTAATGCATCTCCCCGCTTCTGATTTTTTTAAAAATATACTTTCCCTCGGAATACTTTTTTTCGGTATGTAAAAAGTGGAAAACCAGCACTTCATTTTCTTTTATTTCGTTTCCTTGCCCTCTGCGGGATTTTCGCAGGTACCTTCCCGTCTAGCGGCCGGGCTGGTTATCTGGCAGAGCTCACTAACTGGAGCGCTGGTTGTGTTTGCTTTTCAGCTTTGCCATGCCTTCGCAGCAGAAAGAGCAGTTTAAAGCCTTTAGAGAGATTGCTAATAGATGCCAGTTCCTTGCCTTTAGATTCTCTCCCAGCCCAGGAGGATTTAGGATGGGATTGGGAGACGAGACGCCATTTCAGGCTCCAAAACACCCTGTTTTAAAATGACTGCGGGTAAGAGGATTAAAACAATAATACCCTTCTCTTCTTGAAGGTTTTTTTTTCCCCTCTCTCCCTCCTATAGAAAAGATTTCTTCTCCCAGAGCAAAACCGTTTAGACAGGAATTAAGGGAACAAGAAAGAATAAGAGGGGGGGGAGAGGACCTTTTAATTTGAGCTTGATATTTTGTACAAATTCTGACCAAAAAAAAAAAAAAAAAGAAGAAGAAGGGATTGGTTTGGCTCGGGACACCAGAAGGCTCGAAGTGCCACTTTTTTTGTATTTATTTTTATTGTATATATTTATTCTTTTTTAAAACAGAGGTTATGGGGTACCAAGTGATCGTCTCGGGAAAGAGAGGGAGGGGGTGAACCTATTGAAATCTATTCCAACCTACTCCTGCCCTCGCTCCGCCGAAATCCTGCTCGCCCCCGGGAGCCAGGAGAGCCCCTCGCCCTGCCTTGCCCCCGCACCCTCCAACAACCACCCGCCCGCTTTCGGCCACGAAACCGATTGGGCGAAACTCGGCGCATCGATGGCCGTGATGGCTTTTCGGGGACTTTTTTCGGGGGACCCAAAGCCGGCCCGGCCGGGGCAGCACCCCGCAGAGCCCACGAGGAGTGGCCCTTCGTGCTTTTTCCGAGGTGACTGTGCCGGGGACGCCCCCGAGTTTGGCGCCGGCCCCGTCCCCGCCGCGCTCGGCACAACGAGATGCGCCGGGGGGCGGCGGGGAGCGGCCAGGCCGCGCTTCCCAAAATTCTGCGAGCCCCCTGGAAGCGCCTCCGCGCCCCTCAAAGCGGGTTTGGGAGCAGCCCCGCCGACCTGTAGCTCGCGGGACCCGGGGCTCAAATCGCAACCCCGGGGGGCGAAAATCTGCTCCAAACCCCGGCAAAGTTTGCAGGGCTTCTCCCTCCCGTGCAGCGGGGAGGGGGCTCCCCCAGTGCCGGGGCGGCTGTGCCTGTCGGGGGTGGGGGCAGCGCGTCTTCTCAGTTGTTTCTGAATTGTCGCTTGCAGCCAGGCACGAATTCCCAACCTCTCCGACCGCGGTGTCACCGTTGTCTCGACTCTCTCTGCTCGCCGAGAGCACGGGAGATTTTGTAATGACTTCGACGAAAAAGGCTTTTTTAATTCCCCCCTGCCCCTCGAAGAAATAACGTGAGTTTCCCCTCTGTCTTCAGAATATCTTCCCGAGCTCTCCAGCGACGGGAATTCTGCCGTTTAACCAGCCCCCATAAATAAATAATTGCGTTTATTTCAGCTCTTCTTCGCGGAAACGAGTAAACAGCGCATTTAGCGCAGCGCGGAAAAGTGACCCCAGTTTGTCTGCAGAACTGATTTATCACATCTCCCCCCCGCCCCGAGGTATCGATGGGGGCAAAGCATCAGGGAATCGGCACCAGTCGCGTCGAGATTACAGGGGTTTCTTCTCCAAAACGCGGGGAAGCCAGGGAGGGATGCGGAATGCACAGGGGGGGAGGCAGCCCCGGGAAGGGCCCCCCAAGAGCCCCCCGCTTCCCTCCCGAGCTCCCCGTCCATCCCGGGGCTCTGCGAACTTGTGTCCGGCACCGGCTCCGACACAAAACCTCGGCTCGGCTGGGCGAGAAATGGTTCTTTTCACCTCTGCCAAAATAATAATAATAATAATAGTAATTGTAATAACAACAACAAGAATTATTGTTATTATCATTATTATTATTACTATTATTATTGTTCTTATTATTTTAAAGCGGAGGAGAAGGAGGTAGAAATCGTAGCAAATTTTTTTTCCGTAAGTTTTGCCTCACGGAACAAAATGAAATATGAAAATAAATAAATCTGCCACCCAGACTTGATCCTGCACTACAAGCCGGGGTGGGAGGAATTTATTAGTTTGCCGTGTAGAAAGGACGTTTTAAGTTTCTGTGATATTAACAGTAATATTTTTGGCAAACTGTCTGGGTCTATGTACCAAAAAATCCCTTTCAAAGACCATTTTTTATGTCTTTCCTAAGTGAACCGTGAATTTCAGGTTTTCATGCAGGCACTAAGCACCCTCACCTGCATGACAGGAAGAACAGCTGCTACTTTTAATTTGAAAAACTACTTTTCTTTAGGAAAAAAACCAAACAAAACCCCATCCAAACAACAAAACAAACAGTGGAACGATCAGGATATAATGTTGGAAGAAAATTGTGGTTTTTTCATTTTATTTAGAAATTTGTGCAATTTCCCTGTCTTGGATATTTAACACGCACCCTTCCATCCCCATCCACACAGAATTATTTGTTTGCATTTGCATAGAAATCGTGGTTGTTTCCTTCAGACCAACTAAAATCAAAGCCAAGCTGGTTATGTTTTAAACAGCTAATGCATTAACTCCCTGCTTCTCTCCCTCTCTGTGGTTTTGTTTGTTTGGGGTTTTTTTCTGGTGAATTTTTTCACACCTCTTGGCAAAACAGTAAACTGTGCTAGAGAATTGGAAATTAAATTTTAGGTTGAATAAAGAAATAAAGCTCCATCACTGGAAGATGATCAAGGAAGAAAAGTCAGAACACTGACAAACCTCCTTACCCCTGGATCTGTGGCGAATACAGTGCAAGCCATTTCTACTTGCCTCAAATTATAATGGCAACAAGGTCTTAAAATAGCTACTTAACTAAATCAAGACCACTTTGCTGCTTGGTTTTGATTTGGATTGTTTTGGGTTTTTTTTCTCCCCCTCTCTCCTTTTTTTTAAATTTTTTTCTTTTTTTTTTGGTATGGGGCATCTTTTGGGGGTTTGAAATGTTCCAGACATTGTCCAGTACTTTGTCCCCGACGCCAACCGCATTCGTGTGAGACCGAAAGGGGATTAACTTGTGAACTTTTAAAAATCAGAACTTAAATGAGAGGCAAATCTAGGCCACAGCTCATTGTGGGAACCGTTTCTTAAGCAATTAAAGCGAGAAGAAATTCCTCGCAGCCTTTTTCCTTAAAGCAGCTTTCTGAAGGATTTAAGGAGGACTAGTGTCCGGTCCATCAAGAAAGATTTAAACTGCACAGTGATATAGAAAATCTCCACTTGCTCTTATTTAAAGGGGCACTATCACCATTTCCATAAGACCCTTGACATTGTTTCTTTAATCTTGTTTATAAACTTAAACAGATTTAAAAAGTTTTTTTTCTCTTCTCTGCCTCCTTTTTTTTTTTCATGAATTCATTGAAAATATATTTGATGCAGCATTTGAAAAGAGACCAAAACAGGCTCACAGTTGGCTCACAGTTAAGGATTTTCTGTTACTAAAAAGTCTCAAGCCACAGCTTGCTACATTTCTCCTTTTGCTCTTGGAGGTTTGGAGGAAAGTGAGATTAGTGGAAAGAGGAATTTATATTTTTTTCCCTCCGGGGTCAAGTATGCAATAAAAGTTTCTTTCTCCCCAAATTAAGAGGACACAAAGCACCTTTTCCCCCCCAAATCGACTCAAACCTTCATGCAATGTTTGCGGTTTAGCACAATTTCCTTTGGCTGAGGGCAGAATTATATTCTAAGCAGCCTCCTGCAATGCCAGGTTTCTTTCTTTTATTCCCTCCTTTCCCTTTCATTGCCCCACTAGTGCTCCCTCCTTAAGTCCTGGCTGTTGGGGCTGGTGCCTACCCATATTTAGAGGTCAGCCAGCATTTCTTACTGTTTTTCCAATTTCAGCTACTTGACAAGGTTTTCTGCACAGCATTAAAAAAAATACCTGCTAACCTTATTCCAGAAAAACCAGTTGTTCCCCCTTAAGTCTTAAAAAGAAAAAAAAAAAAAATAAAAGTGAACACCTTGGAGTCACCAAAGCTTTTGGTGCTTATAGCTAATTAATAGCCCTAATGATATTTTTCCAAGTCCATGAATACATTATGTTTGCAATCCAAAAAGCGTTAGCCCCATTCAAGGGTACTTCAACATCTGCTCATTTAAGGGCAATTAATCATTTTGATATATGGTTTAAAATTGACTGCTTCCAAGGGACTTTTTTTTTTGACAAGAATAACAAAGCAATTTGCCAGGAGCCATCTTCTGGACATGTTATTAGCAGAGCCTTCATCTTAAAGAGGGTTTAAAAAAAAATCCTCAGATTTAGGTACCTGCTTTAAAGGGAACCCAACACCTTCTCTCTCCTGCTTGCTTCCTTACACTCCCTCCAGTTCTTCATCCTGCCTTTCATTCCTCTGTAAAGAGTTAGAGAACTCCTCCATCTAGACCTAAAGTTTATACCTGGATCACAGAGCCATGTGAGTTTATAATTTTGCCCCTCAAAGAGAATATGAGTTGAATATTACAAAATACAGAGCAAGCTCAGCTCCTCCTCCCATTTCCGCTCTTCCTTAATTGTGATGATCACACTGGTTCTATATTTTTGAGTAAAAAATGCTTCATATTCCCTCATGGGTCTCAACCTTCTTGCAAATACAGCCAAAGGATTTTTTTTTTTTTTTTTTTTGCTATTAACTGCAGTTTGTAACTGTAATAAGCCATTCCTTAGTTTAGCCTATTTTTCAAAAAAATACCTGTAAGGAATCAAATCTACCAAGAGCATTAGGTGAAAACAGCCAAAAAGATCAATTTTTTCAGCCTGTGGTTCCTGGTAAAAGTGTTAGCTGAGAGAATGTAAAGGGGAAGTCTCTCCCGTGCAGGGAATTTAAAGTATAGTTATGACAGGCAGATCTACTTATTTATTTATTCAGTGAATCCCAGCTGTGTTCAGAGGCTCCTGCCAAACAGGGGGCCCTTTCCAGCCCAGGAGCTGCAGATGAAGGAGGGCATCCAGGGCAAAAGAGATAAGCAGGAAAGGTGATGAGAAAAGGCAAATAAATAGAGGAGTGATGTGCCCAGCAGAGGCAGAGTTGGGAGGAGAGGTCTCTCTCTAAACCGTGTCCCTGCCCTCCTGGGAGAAATGGATTTCAGGGCCCATCTTCCCATGGGGACACTCCATTTCTGGGCTGCTCTGTCACAAAGGCACAGGTGTTTCTCTTCCTGTCTTTTCACAGGCTGCAAAATTGAAATTTTGCAATAATATATCAGAAGTGTTCCTGTTTGATTTAAAATGTTGTTAATTTTATTTTCTGACTTGATGCACCCAAAATTCCCTGTGTGTTAACACCTGGGTTGGATTCAGAGTCCTTTTTCTGTGGCTTCATTCTGGTCTGGGGCCATCCAGTTCTCAAGCTGCTGCTATCATGGAATTTTAATCCATCAGTCTGTAGCCAATAAAATGTCATTATTTGCTTAAAAAAAGGTTATCTGAATGAGTGGAGGTAGTTTAAAAAATGTCACACTTACAGAAGATTTGGATTTTTATCAAGAGTTTGAAGACACCTTTCAAGTAACTAAATAGCCTGGAAAGGAAAATAGCTAACCAGGGAAAACATGTGGGTGGTTCTGAGTGGACTCTGCTGCTGTGGTGTGTTGCAGTTGTAGTTTGGGTATGAAACATCTCTCTGAGAGTGGAGCTCTGGGGGCAGGTGACATCACCAAGGTGATGTGGGGACATAGCATGGGTGGGAGGTTGGTCCATCAGCCACCACATGGCCAGAAAGACCTGGTAGCTCCTTGCTTTTGAGACCTTCTGAGGAAAATATTCTTCCTCCCCAGTGAGGCTGCAGCAATGACTACTGAATATCATTCCAGACCCTTCACTGTTGTATTTTGCTGATTTATTTTTTGTTTTTCTATTTTTCTGTATTTTACAGAAAAAAGGCAGTGAAATTTCTAAAAATATGCCACTTTTCAGTCAGGCCTGCAGTTCAGGAGGGCTTGAGCACAGGCTGAAAGTTCAGCCCATCTGCTGCTACCAGAGGAGGAACTGGGGAAGCCTGACCTGTCCAGCCACTCAGTGAAGGGTTGGCAAAGTGATGTTTTGGTGTTTTTTTTTGGTGTCTGTCTCATCCGTGGATTAATTTAGGGGGAAATAATCTCTTGGGGCTTTACAATGGTCATACTGCAACCTGGCATGAACTCATCCACCCACGCAGCTTCACAGACCTCCTCTATGGCTTGGCTCTGCCTGGAATTTTAATGTTCTCTGCACTCATTGGATGCATGGTGGGATGCTGCTGCTCCTCTGACAGGCGTTTCCTTGCCAGAAAAGCCTTTTCCTGCTTGTTTGAGAGGTGCAGAGCTCTCCACGTGGCCACTGCGCTCTGGTTTGTTATTTAAACCCAGATGGGACTCGTGGAAAGAAATGTTAACGTGGAGGAAGGCTGTGATAGGGATGTTACAGCTCACAGAGCCGCTTCTCCAGCTCCTGCAGTGCTGAAATTTTTATCCAAGCAGAACAGAAACTCCAGAAAGTTGCTTAAATTCAGGTCCTCCCCATGACCTTGGCATGGAGAGACTGCATTTTCTGGGCTGAGACCCTTCCCACATGAGTAGCAAAGGCAGTTAATAGCAAGTCAGTCTCTGCTTGGCTTCCCCTTGCAGCACCCTGTGATTTGGGCACCTGTCAACAGCTGGGGGGATTTTTGTTTGTATTTAAGAGCACAAGGTAAATACATAGCAGGACTTGCTTTCTCTGGGAAGGACATGATGTACCTACTTGTGTGGGCACAAGTCACGTAAACAAGTTTGGGGCAATGAAGGTGTTTCCCAATTTTTCTGAACCCTTAGGCCACTGTTGTATCAGCCCCGTGTCCCATTAGCTGAGGTCCAACTCTGCATCTGTGGGATGCTGTGAATCCAACATCACTGCTGTGGTTTATCTTCCAGACAGCTGCTTCTCCTTATGCTCGGGAGGGACATTGCTCTTGCAGCTTGGCTGCATCTAAGTGTGCACCCAGGCCCAATTTGTATTGAGAGCTGAGTTATCCCAGCTTCCCACCACTGAAACCAAAGGAGGGCTTTGCCATTGGGACTACAGATTTGTCTCTCACTTATCAGATCAGACCTGGAGCTGGATCTCCCCAAACATCTTTTCAGAAAGCAGCCCAAATATTGGTCTCTTGGACATCAGTGCAGGCTCTGCCTGTCCTGGCAGTGAGGCTGGAGGCAGTTCAGTGCTATTTTGCTGGTGTAAACCCCAAGTAATTTATTCAAAAGCGATGATATTTGTCTAGATTTACATCATTTAGCACTAAGTTCGGTCCTTCAGTAACGGATGCTCAAATGCATGACTGCATTTATTTTGTACCTACCTCTGAGCAAAATGACAGATACGTTTCCTGGGGGATAAAATCCATCTCCCAGGCACACAGCCAGGCTGGCTGTGTTTCCTACAGCAGAATTTTCAAGGACATAGGAGGACTGGGGAAAGCGAACTTTTCCTGCCAGACCAGGAGCGTGGCCCAGTGGCCTCCTCCACCAGCAGCTGTGCACCAGTGGCTCCAGCCCTGGTGCTGGGTTGTTTGAGCACTGGGGGAGGTGTCTCAACCCAGCTTCCCTGCACTGGTCCCTGTTTTGGGGATGTGCTGGCTGCAGGCACCAAGGCAGCCAAGGTGATGCCATCTCCTGTGCCACCCCACCACTGTGGGTTTCTCCAAGGGGGTGATGGAAGAAGGGAAAGGAAAGTGAGACCCACTTAGTTTTGTGTAACCCATGACATGAAATATGTTAGGTAAACACCTTATTAGAAATGATTTGTCATCCCTCTGCCTCTCTCAGCTGCATGTAACTCTATCTCCAGACTATTATAGTATCAAATATATTTTACAAGAGTTTTACCTACAGGTGACTTGCTCTTTATTACTGGATGTAGGCAAAATCAATACTTTAGTAACTAGAAGATCATTTATTTTGCTTTTTGAAACATTTTTCAACAGTGGGAGAGCAGCTAAAGCCTGCGAAGCTATGATTAAGAACCCCAAACTCTACCTTCCTTTCCTTCTCTGCCTACTAACCCATTTATTGACTTAAATAGGTAATTTCCAAACCCACAGCATCATCCTGAACAGCCACTGCTGGTGCACAGTTTTCTTTTCTTCTTCTTATTTTTTTTTTTTTTTCTTTTTTCCCCTTGCAGACAGATAATTCTTTAAACTTGGGTAATTTCAAGGGGGAATCAACTTAATATAAATGTACCTGTCACTGGTTGAAATAGAAGCAGATTCTGGCCTTTCAATAAGGCCACTTCTGCAGTCCCACACTGGGGAAAAATCAAAAATTGCTCGGAACTGATAATGCATTCCTCCAGCTCCACAGCCCTGATGGAGTTCAGTCAGGCCAAATACCCCGGCTGCTTCTATGTGTTTATTTTACCTTCTGATTTGTTTTGAAGGTCGTATGATGCAAAGATGTTGGAGAGAAAATGTTGTTTAAGGAGGCTTGTCCCCGAGTCACAGTGCTCTGCTGCTGGCAAGTGCCCACAAGGAAAGGAAAATGCTGCTGGGCTCCTGCAGAGGACAGAGAGGCTTCTGCCTCTTCTCCCCAGCCACAAAGACTTTGTTATCCTTCAGGTTTGTGGCTCCTCCTGCAGTAGCTGCAGTTGATAGAGCACTTAATCAATAGTGAAATAATTTCAGAGGGCAGAAGTGTCCATGTGTTCTGATGCTTGGGAGGACAGGCTCAGAGGGAGGGAGCAAGTGACATTGCTCTATCCATGGGGGTGAGGGCTGCTTGGATAAAAACCTCAGACTTTAGATGTGCAAGAAACAGTTGAACAGCTACGCTCCACATCATTGGGGTTTTATTTGCCTGCCTGCGAGCCAAGGAGAAGGGGATTCCCCCACACACAGGTGGGGAGGAGTGGCCAGGCACCAGCCAAGGGTGAGGAGGAGAAACCTTCCTCCAGAGCAGCATCTCTCCAAGCACCTTTCATCCACTCTGGGACGCACTTCTCACCCACCCCACCACCTCTGGCCACTCTGCTGGTCCAGCAAGACACCAGCATGTGGTCACTTTGGTGTCAGACAGCCCACCCAGGGTCCTGCTCCCATCTCATGCTCCCTTCCAGCAGCAGGAGCAGGACTTTTCTTATGGCAAAGCAAAGGGAAAAGCAATACAGAACAGATTTTCAGAGGACTGAAGTGTTATTTTTTCCTCCTGAAAAATTAAGTGCTTTGACTTCTCCAGGTGTAGTTCTGTCCCCTGCAATGACAATTCTGCAGGAAACATGGCATTCCCCATTTCTTTACTTCTACTTTGGACTGAAAAAGTGTTGAAACAGTTTGGTTTCCCTTGGGGTGGGTGTTAGGAATCCCACTTGGCCCAAGCTGCTGTCATTATTTCTGATTTCTAGCCTGAGATGGAATGGTGAAGGGACCATCTGAGGACCAGAAAGGTGAAAACATGGCCAGGTGAGGGGACAGGCTCATGGCAGGGCTGAGAGTGGCTGGAGCAGACTGGGGGTGACAGACCTTGGCAGCAGTGATGAGCCAGATGGAGCCTGGGTTGTGAGAGCCCATGCTGCATCTCCCCTGGCTTGGGTAAATCTTGGGTTTTTAGATAACACCACTCTTAAACTGTTCTACAGTGGTGGTTTTTTTCTCAAATGTTGGCTCTATCCATTAGCTGTAATGGCTTAAAACAAGATAATTTGCCCTAAGTCCTCCCTTGGGTATTTTTTCCTGCCTGGGCTCAGCATGCCTTTGGTTTTAACAAAATTTGTCAATCAGCCATTTGGTATCAAGTTAAATGAGGAAAGCTGTTTGCTCAAAAAAGTATATGTGCACATATTTCTGTGCCCATGTTCAAATACATGCACAAGTGCAGCTGTATAACCTACAGTCTTCAGAGTATAACATTTATCATCTGCAATGTCTTTTGATAAAGTCAAAGACATTCTGAGCCACTTAATTTTCCATAAAAATCAGATTAAATAGTCTGTGACACGAGGGATTTTTAGGGTTTCTTTTTAAGGGGTATTATCTCTTTTAGTAAAACATAATTTCCTGTTTTGGAGAGAAGAGCTTGATTTTCTCACTCCATATGAGCAAGGATGTTTCTTTTTTCATTCTGGCACAGCTGGACAGGGTCACACACACCAGTGTTTGGAGGATGAGGAGCCCCCAGACCCTGCAGCCCAATGTGGTGCTGCACATGCACTCTCACAGCTTTGCTACAAGTGCTGTGAGTACCAAGGCATGGTCCCATGTCCCCCAAAACAGAGGAACAGCAGGATACCTACATAAATTACTGCAGGATGGAAATAAGTTGTCTGTCAGGAGTTTGGCTGGATTTAAGTTGGGGTTTATTTTTTTCTTGCTCCTCGTCCCTGCTTTTGAAATGACCTTGTCATGCAGGAGGGGTTGCCAAGTGCAATGACCCTTTGTATTTCGATTTGGGTTGGGGTCAATCTCCCACACATGTAAAACCTTACGGTTTTGGAGGTTCTCTGTCTCCTGCAAAAAACCCCCACAGTCTGTTTCCTAATGCTTGGAAGTCCTGTGGGCAGGGAAAATGAAGTGCCATCACTGCATGGTGCCTGGTCTTGGTTTATTTCTATTTCACTTACAGCTTTCTTGGAACAATATAATTATATGAAGCTTTTCCAGTTTATTCTGCTCCCTGCCAGAGTCATGGCAGATGACCTGGGTCTGGCTGATGGGGACATCAGCACACACAAAGATTCAAGTACCTCCCAAAGGTGGGAAGGCTGAGTATCACCATTCCCTTACTCAGCTGGCTGGTGTTTGAATAAATGAGATTCCTTCGTCTCCTCATGCTTCCAGCATGTCTGGAGCAGCGCTGTGGCTTCTTTTCATCAGGGTTTGCTGATGATGGTCCCAGTTTCACTCAGGAGAAATGCTGCCCAAGCCCCGGTGAGGTCTTGCCTTCCCCTCGCTTTTCTCTTTCCAGCCCCAGGTGAATTTTTGCTCGTTTTGGAGGAAAGTCAGTGGCAGAGCCTGGGAGGTGGTGGTTCAGGCGGCCTCACCCCCTCTGCTGAACCATCCACCGTTCCCACTCCAGGTCTGGCCATCTCGCATTCACAACGGGTCCAGCAAAGTTTGTGTCAGGGGGTTTAAACTTTAGATTTGTGTGACCAAGGAATTCCCAATTCTGTTGCATGTGTTCCCCTGTCTCTCCCTCTCCCCCCGTCTTTCTCTTGGCTGTGAAACAGCACAAGGAGACTCTTTGTATGCTCCTAATCCTGAAGCAACACAGCTTTAGCAACATCCAGGGATAAAAGCACCATCAAACCACAACTTTATGGGGGCAAATCTCCTCTAATCCCTCGCTTTAGCTAAACAAAGCTTCTTGCCCTAATCCGCTATCGCTTTAAAAAAAAAAAAAAGCTCAGATTTTGTTTTTAGTAAGAAGATGATCCAAAGGACTAATTTTAAGAGAGACTAACCAACTCTGACAGCTTTTAAAATAGACGACAAGAAAATAGATGCAAACTTTCCTCTCAATTCAAGGGTTTTCAGGCTGTGCAATAAGAAAAATATCCAGGGTTTAACTGCTTTCCTTTAAGCTCACTTTTATTGTATTAAATGCTCTGACCAACTCAGATTCAAATCACCAGGCCTAAATGCCATTTGATCTTTAAAAAGAGAGTTAAAAAGTGTGCATATTATTCCCAGGAAGGCAGTCCAAGGAAAATCAATTATCATAAACAAGGATTATATTACACAGACGGTCAATATGGAAAAACAAACATGATGCTGATAATGGGCCATGGACGTGGCTCACATCTGAAGCCACTTTGACTGCATTAAAGATAGTTCTTTATTAATTTCAGGATGGGTGTGTGTGAGTATGGTAGTGAGGAGTAATTAGGCTCCTAAATAGTCAGGCCAAGCTTTCACTCCAAACATGAACCAAATGTGGACTTTTATTCCTTTTTGAAATTTTCTTGGTTGTGGGATGTAGCAGTGTTGCAATTAAGTTGGGGGCTTAGCGTGTGTGTGCAGCGTAGCACCGCTTGGCTTCAGATGTAGGAAAATCCTGGGCTTGGAGGAATCGTGGGGAATCACTTGTTTCCCTGGGGACCCTGCTGGTTTGAGTCTCTGCACTGAGCAGGTGCCTGTCTCACTCCCATCATGTTCCCTGGGTGTTGCAGGAAACCAAACCCATTGGTTTCTTCCTCTGGTTTATATCTCAGCACTTGACAGAGTGGGGAATCCATCAGTATGTAGTCTGACATTCAGCAATCTGGATGAGGGATGAGGAGGATGAAGAGCGGAATTGTTACACCATCGTGGCTTCATCCATACTCATGCTTTTCTCCCAGGGAGCAGGAAAAATCTGTACCCACGCTGTTCCTTCATGTCTGATGCAGCTTGACCACCTTGCTTGTGTGAGGAGGGGAACATTAGCAGGTCTTTTTGCTCAGCACACCTGGGTGGGAAAGGATGGATGGATGGGGTTGCCCACCCATCCACTCCCATGCTGTGACCTCACCCCAAAGTGGGGATGGGACCTTCTCTTGTCACAGATCCTTCCTTCAAGCTGGCTGGGGAGCAGCAAAAAAAAACCAAAATAGCATTTCTGTCCCCAGGGGAATTCCAGGACTATGAAGTGTGCTTTGGTGTGAATATCACTGGGAAGTCAAAATTATCTGTGGGTAATTTTGGCGTTCTGACGTCAAAGGATGTGACCAAATACTGAATACAGCATGAACACGGCACTAAATAAAATTGAAATTGAGGGAATATTTTGTCATAGCATAAATGCAGAAGTTAAATAAAGCGAGGAAACTACCCCCCTGTGGAAACTTGCTGAAATTAAACAGTTTTGATTCTCAGTCTGCTGAGAAGGTCTGGGCGGATTCTTTGGATGTTCTCCCATTATGAAAGGCTGTTGAGCATGACATCTTTTTGCCACGTGTTGTCTGATTGCAGTCAGATGGGGGACGGTTCTGCCTGAGTAGGGAACATTCCCCATGCATCCAGCTGATGGGGGAGCCCCACACCCCTTCTTGCTGCTGATCAGTCCTGCCTGCACCAATGGCCGTGGATCCTGTTCTGCCTTTGAGGAATCTCTGATATCTCCCAGATGTTCTGCCTGGTCCCCTGTGCTGGTACTGCACCCACTGCACTTGACTCCCTGTGCAGCTGTGACAGGAGCGTGCTTCCCCGAGGCCCTGGGCTGCCCGGGAGCTTTGTCCTCGGCCACAGAGACGTGGATAATCTTTGGCTAAGCTCCCCCAGCACCCCCAGCCTCTCTCTGCTCAGCCACTCTGAAAGGGCCCTTTTGAAGTCCGCCCGGCGTTGCGGGGTGTGTTTGCCCGCGGATGGCGTATGAAACCACTAAACACCATTTCTGGGCAGAAATCTCCAAAGTCCATATCCTCTCAGCCTTCAAGTTTCCCTTTCTCATTGACCTATGCCCAGAAGTGACTCCTGATTTGAATAGCAAACAGGAGCTGTCTTTCCCTCCACAGCTAAGCTGTTTTCTTTTCTTCTTCCCAAAGCAAGGTGGGAGCTTTTCATTACCCTCTTAAGAGCAGCCCAGGGGAAGGGCAGGCAGCAGAGATGGTGGGTGCTGAGTGGAGCCCCTGGCTCATGCAAAGAGCCTTTGGTGGACCTGCTTTTCCCTCTGCAGACCCAGGCAGTAGTGGTTTTACACCAGGTAATTGTGACCCTGCAGAAGCCTAGTGCCACAGGGCTGGGATTTTTTGAAAGTAGTCTTTGGTTTGGCCAGCGTGGTACTGGACTGCTCGGCGACAGATTGATTTTATGGCACCTCGTGTCACCTGCTGATTTGTTGTGTATTCAGCACCAGACATAGAATAGCGAAACCCCAGTGGAGGAGAGGATGATCAGCAGGAAGCTTTAACACTTTGAACCTCAGAACAAAGCCAAAATAAAAATACACCCCCACTCCTGTCCCAGCTCCACACTGCAGAACAGGAATGAGCCAGTGGGTCGGGGCTTGTGGCCCATAGTCAGGTCCAGGAGACCAAATGTCAGGTGGACCAGGCTTTTGAAAGGCAATAACTGGATTTTTTTTGCCTAATGTGCTTCTCCTCCCTGCTGGCCTGTGTGATTTTCACAGGCCCTGAAGGATGCAGCCCTGGGGCTGAGGACTCTGCCTTTCCCAAAACAGCTGCAGGAAGCTGACAGGTAAGCGGGGCTCAAAACAGCTCGACTGAGAGCTGTGGAGGTAATGGGATATTTTCTGTCCCTCTGATGGAGAAGCCTGGGAGAGTTTCCACAGGTCACTGGCACTTTGCCTTTTCAGTGCTCTTCCACTGGAGCAGGACAATGGGGAAAGCGCCTTCATTTGCTTTTGTGCTAATGAAGTCAAACAAGCATCAGGGAATTTGCACTGGGGCTCTGTCTTAGGGGTTTGATCTGTATTAAAAAAAAAAAAAAAAGAAAAAAAGAAAAGATGGTT
>VZRZ01008463.1:868665-880493 GCA_013398175.1 Climacteris rufus | reverse complement strand
GGGGTGATGGGATGTGGGAATACCCAGTCTAAGCTCAATGCTGGTAATCAATCTGTTCACTGAAAAGTAAGTTGCAAAAGCCTACAGCCTGGCGAGCAATCCCATTTGTTCTCCATCCTTAAATCTCCAGGTCCAGGAGTCATGTGACAGTGCTAGCCTCTCCACTTTGACTTTTAATCAAGCTGCAGGAAGGGACCCATGTATCATTTCAAAAGTCTGAAAACCATAAAGGAAATGTGTGATGTTATGCTTTATTTTTATTTCTTATCTCTTGACTTTAAAGTCCAAGCTATGGACAAAGGCACTGAACAACATGGTGGGAACATTTTAAAGCTTAATGCAATTATTCAGCACGATGAGATATTTTGCAAAATTGTAAAATCCACGTCTTTTTTGTCTAGATGAACCCATCTGAAATCTGTGGAGTTCACTGTATCAGTACTACTTTGATACAATTTCTATTTTGCACCCTAAAAAATTGACTGGGAGCAGAGTTTCAGCTCCAGGTTTTGAATCTGCAGCTCAGAGCATCCAGCTCTCTCCTTCAGCCTTTTCTACTTTTTATTGCTTTCTTAACATTGGATGTGAATAGCTCATAAAACCCCCTGCAAACAGCAGGCAAGCAGCAAACCCAAACATGTCCCCATTGCAGCAAATGCTGGAAGAAATAAATTTAGCTGAAAAATCCCTGTCTTGGTTTTTTGTTATATTTCTTTCTCTTGGATAAGGCAAAAGAAGGGGGAAAAATTAAAATCCCTTGGTTGCAAAAATGCCTTCAGTCAAGTTCTCTCTCTTACTGACAGCTCAGTTCCAGCTACAGAAGTCTTAATGATATTTTGGCCATAATGCCGAGAGAAGCAAGAAAGCCCCTTCAGACACCCGAGTGGAGCAGTAAGTAGACAGCTGAAATGTATCTTTGAACTCAGGCAGGGAAAACTAGTTTGTTGTGGTGTTCCTCTCCTGCCTGCATCCACCTCACCGTGCTGGCACAGGGGGTGCTGGTGGCACGTGTGCCAACAACTCGGGGCTGTCCCCACAGCGTGGTGAGGGACGGAGGGCTTGGTGCCATGGGTGCTCCTCTGGCTGAGGAATCTCCTTCATCCAGCCTGGAGGTGTTGGTGGCTCACAGTGGGGGTGGCCTTTGGCTTTTTTAATTGTATGGGTTGTGCAGGTATCCCATGGCTGCAGATCTCACTCTGGTCGCCAGCAACATGTGTTTCCAAAGGTTGCCATGCACGCTAAACAGTTGGACTTCCCCTGGCCAGCAGCTGGTCACCAGTGCCTGTCCCAGTGGGCTGTGGCCTTGTGGGCTTGAATGTTGGAGGTTTGTATTACATTGAGGTGGAACTAGGGGAGAGGAAACTGCTCTCCTCTTAAGTGTGGGTTTTCCAGGGCCTCCAGCTCCCCACTGGTTCTGGTGGACTTAGTTTGGATACTGGAAAAAGGTTCTTCACCCAGAGGGTGGTTGGGCACTGGAACAGAGAAGTGGTCCCAGCACCAAGCCTGACAGAGTTCAGGAAGCATTTGGACAGTGCTCTCATGGTGTGACTCTTGGGGCTGATCCTGTGCAGGGCCAGGAGTGGGACACAATGATCCTCATGGATCCCTTCCAACTCAGCTTACTCTGTGATTCTGTGATCTCCTGCCCCAGAGCTCTGCCCCACTGCCCTAAGCCCTCAGTGGCTCTGTCTGGCAAATGAGACTGATCTTGTACCTCTGATTTTGGAGTCAGGGACCTATACTGATCTTGTACCCCTGATTTTGGAGTCAGGGACCTATACTGATCTTGTACCCCTGAGTTTGGAGTCAGGGACCTATACTGATCTTGTACCCCTGATTTTGGAGTCAGGGACCTATACTCCTTTTTTTCTGCTGGGGACACCAAACCTGCAGGCTGTTTCTCATGGTGACCCTGTCCTTGGAACAACCCCAAGGTAATGGGGTGTTGTCTCTTTGTGGGGACAAAGGCAAAGGGCCTCGCTGTGCAGACTGTGTTCCCTCCCTGTACCTCTGCCTTTAGAGGATCTCAGAGATGTTCCTTCCTCTGTCCGCCCCTTCCTTGTGTCCTTCCCAGGGCTGAAGGCAACCCCAGGCAATCTGGGAAAGGTGTTTAGAAGTGACATCTTGGTGCTCCCCGATGCCCTGTGCTGCTGGGTGCTGTCTCACCCGTGCTGGGTTTGGCAGGGGATTGGGGTGCTCAGTTAAGACCCCAACCACAGAAGGGGAGCCCCAAGCCGAAGAGAAGCCTGTTGTACTTGCAAGGCTTTGGGTGCTCACTGAAAGTAATTTTCAAAAATGATCTTTTACCCCTTAATCAAAGTCTTTATCCATATGTTTTAGTTGCCCTTAAGCCCCAGCTGGAACCATTTGCAGATCTCTCTCAGCTATTGGCTGATCCTAAGTAATAAGCACTAATGTTTGAGCTTCAAAATCACTTGCAAAGTTGCAGTCTGGTAAAGCCATCTGGTTGAAATCTGTCAGTATTTATTATCCACTGGAAGTTTCTCTTTGGACAGCCCTGATGCTGCCTTTCATTATCATGGAAGGCTGATCATATTAAACTAATTACAGGGAATAGCTGATGACAAGTTCCTCTTTAATCTGCTATCTTTTTTTTGAATCAGAATTAAGGTCATTCTCCAAGGCCTTGATTTTGGAAACTCCCTGGCAGCAGTTGTTAGCTAGGTTAAAATATTTACAAATCCGTACATCTTCTCTTGCTCCCATTAGGAATGAATAAGCAGAGATTTGTTAGTGGGGCTGAAATTCACCATTGTTTTAGAGGTACTAAGTATTGTTCCCATGTACTGCTTACACCACGTGGGGTGGATAAGAGGGGCTTTCACACATTCAAGCTTGCCAAGTCAATTTTTCTTAGGCAATGTTAGGTTGTCGTTAAATCAACATAATTTGTTTCCCATCCCTAGACTTGGACATACCAAAATAATGCCAGTCTGGTCTGCAGAAGCAATGGGACAAGGCTTTCTGGGCTAATAATGCTTCTTCACTGCCAGGCTGTGAACTGAAACAGCCTCTGTGCAAACTGGTCCCTGCCTGAGTCCTCACAGGCACCTGCAGGTAGATGGGGTAGCCTGTGGGGCCAAGGGGGCCAGCTCATGGAACCTCCTGAACAGGAGGTTTGTGACCTTGCAGGGAATGGCAAAATGGATAGGAAGGAGCCACCAAGACCTGTGGATCGCTGGCTTTGGCTCTGCCTCCCTGGTCTGCTTACTGGTGGGTTGTGTGTGGGATGATGTCACTGCTGCCTGCCTTAGTTTCCTTGGAGCTGAAGTCAATCCCCTGTGGGGAGGTGGGAAGGAAATCTAGGCACTTAGAATCCATTTGCTTTGGACAGAATTTTTATTTAGTTGTTGATTGTCTATGTCCAGAGTTTGGAGGACACAGATCTATCCCTCTCTATTGCCTTCACCAGTCTAATGTTACTGCATCTGCTCAGGTCTGCTGTGAGACCTGGATAGCAGCTTCCCTGCCATGGCAGGTTAACTTCTCACCTGCCTTCTTCCTCCCATGTGGATTTACAGGATATTTCTAAAGCCTGGTGAGGACACAGCTTTCCAATTACCTCCATACTTTACAAATTACTTTCCTGTAATATGATGTAATTTATAGCTCGAGCTTACTGCCAGGTCCCTGGGATGTAACTTGGTATGACTGCCTCCATCCATGCAAACAGGAGCCACTGGAGTCCTTCCCTTAGGGCTTACTCAAATACACTATATTTAATAAGAGTTAATCCCTTTAACACAGTTGCTGGCCTTGCCTTTTAAAATTGGATTAAGACTGATGCACTATAGAGAGTTTTTAATGCCAATGAACTCAACCTATTCTAGAAAATGGAAGTTGTAAACATGGTACGGATGCTATGATCAGTCTAACCTCAGGAATTGGCCTTGGGAAGAGCTGCACAAAGGCCTCTTTCACACCTTTAACTCAGCAGGACCTGAAGGCAAATCTGCAGACAGATGAGCAAGGCTATGAGGAGTCCAGCTGATTCTCTGCTGCTCTCTCAGAGGCACAATTAAATGGCAGCAAGGAAGAGAAAACACTTCCAGTGCAAGCGTCCTGAGGAGGAAAAGCACCAGGATTAGGAGACTGGGGAAGCCAAGCCCTAGAAGTGACCTTAAAACTGAGTAAAACTGATGCAGATCTGGATAGGAAAAGGGAAGCAAACACAGTGTGTGTGTGGTGATTGGCAAAGGGTTGTGACATCTGTGGACTGAAAAAAGCTGTAGAAGAAATAGTTCTCATTCTCCAAGAAAGACCTTTGAGAAAAAATGCTAAGCTACATGCTTTTGAGTTAATTTTCTGAAAAGTTTAGATATCCTTTTATCCTGTATTTGGGGACAAAGTATTTTACCTATAAATTTTAAATTTAAGTGTGGATTCATACTTGAGCTTGAAGGGAAAAATAAAGCCCTACTTAGCCCTTACTTTTTACCAAGGCTGGTTTCTTGAACTCTAGTTTGCTCCCCTCCCTAGCTCTGAAGTTTTCCATCTTACCTCTATTTTTCAGAGCTATAAAGAAGAAGAACCATATGAATTGTGACTATGTCTGGATCTCAGATGCACATGGGGCAGGATGGAGGCTGTCCCATGGGCAGCACGTGGACAGCATGACACAGTCAGGACTTGTGCACAGGCCTGGGCTCCTGGTGCTGAGCAAGGCTGTACCCACGGGCAGCCAGGGCTTGGTTTGATTTATTTCCTCCATACCTTCCATGCTTTTCCTAATATCTTTGACTTCCTGAAGCAATAAGGGGAAAGACGTGTTTGCTTAGCCTTCTCTGCTTGCCCAATCACTTTTAATATGAAGCCATACAATTAAACCCGGGACATCTTCAGCCTATTGATAGGCATTGGCAGTCTCAGATGCCTTCCCCTAAATGGAAGGGGCTGCTCACTGACACAGGCAATTGCCAGACTGCAGTGGTATTTGGGTGGGTAGAGGGGAAAAAAAAAAAAAAAAGGAATGAACAGACCTGGGGAACTCCATTTTGACATAAAAAACAACGTGATGGATAGTCCACAGTGACCACTGGCTCCAGTGGCTGGAGGACAAGAGGAAAAAAAAAAAGCAAGCAAGAAAAAAAAGCCAGGACAAGCAATCTGCAACCAGCCTAGGAAGATTACTGCCATAAAAGCAATGCTGGAAGGGGCTAGTTATCAAGTGGAAAACAAGAAAGTACAACTCACTCCCCAGTCACCAGATTTAGGGGACTCTGGTTGGAAGGTTCATACTCTGGTGGGCCATTAGAGCAGAAACAGAAATGGATGCAGTAATCCAGAACATATTGAGTCTCTAGGTTGCCATGAAATATAATGCAGGGAGAAATGAATTATTTTCCAAGGGAAGCTGTAGAAAGCACATATATAGACTTTTTTTTATTGGGACTGTGTTATCAACAGTCTCTCTTAATAGTCGAAAACAGCTTCTTATGTTTTTTATAGAGTTTTAAAGATCCCTCTGGACGTGTCTGGAGGGGCTGGATGGGGGGACCTTCAGGAGGAGGGAGCAGGGGAAGAGGAGAAAGGAGGGAAGTGCTGTGAGAGTGAGTGCAGTGCTGATTTCCCTGTGCTGTCTCAGGATTTGGGTGTGGTGTTGCATTATGTTAATTTTGCCTCATTCTTTGCACAGAAGTAATGTCACACATCAACGCTGTTACGTGTGGAGCCACATTGGCCTGGGTGTTTTCCTTTGCAAGAGGGTGAACCAATAAAATTAGACAGAGGCAAAAAAATGTGACATAATGCTGTTTCCATCCACCCTGGAGCACACACAGGGGATGGTAAAAAGGCAGCTGGAGGAGCCCAAGGAGAAGTAAGCCCCTCCTGGTTTTGGAGGTTGAGGATCATCTCCTTGTTCTCCTAAGCCCACATTTAACGAATGAAAGAATCTTGTGAAAACCCTCTCATGATATTGATGGAACTTTATATGTTTGGCAGTGAAAATGTTAAGGCAGATCTAGGAGGTTTTGATGGTTTTTTTTCCCATGCACAAAGAAGTTTTATACTTTAACACCTGTATCTGCTTGTAATACTAACATTTTTTGAAAGAGCTGCTGCTGGTGACATGAAGGTGTCACAAAATGAATCTCGAGATTATAAAAATAAGGTGTCTCTTTTGCCTTGTCGTCTGACTTTGAGGCTCTGTCCTGTGTGCATGTCATGTTTACAAGGCTTTTTGACAACCGTGGGTAAAACAAAGAGAAAAGGGAAGAGGAAAGGAAAGGGACAAGAAAGGGGTAGACCCCAAGCAAGCTGAATTGTCTGTCTTACAGGGGCTGAGGTTTGAAGAGATCAGAGCCAGGGATTCAAATCATAAGAGCTCCTAGCAGAGATTTTTAGTCACAGCAAAGTCCTTCCAAAAAAAAAAAAAAAAAAAAAAAGAAAAGCTGAGTTCCCATGACAGACAGAGCACACAGAAGCATGAAAATCACTTTGCTTTGCAATAGCCCTGCCTGTGTCTGGAATTGGGAAGCTGCCTCTAGAAGCAGCCTCTGAAATGTAAAGACTGCTACATGCAGGAACCAATCCACCAGCCAGGAGTGCAGGGATATTGTCCTCAAAACACAAAGTTGGACTACTTGGAGTAAGAGATTAAAAAAATAAAGAAGAAGAAAAATCAATCTGAAACTCAGAAATTTTTTGAAGAAATGAATTATATTGGTTAGAAAACATGCCTGATGCTCTCTCTCTCTGGCCACTTAACACTCCTGTGCTTTCTTCTTCCTGTTACTCCACAAAGCTGTTCAGCGGAAGAGCTCATAGCTGCAGTCTTTGCTCTGTTTCAATATTTTTAAAAAGTACCTGTCTTATTAGATTTCTTGAAGTCCAGCTGTTGTTATACATAATATATGTAAAAGAATTTGGCAGAACAGTAAACAGAGTTCCACTTCATCCCTCTATGGAGAGATGTTGGTGGCAGGATGGATTAATAGATGCAAAGTGAATTTTTCACTAAGCACAGATCAAAATAATTTCAGAGACCCAGGCAGTGATCTGGCACACTTTACAGTCCAAATCACCTTTTTTTTTTTAATAGCCAGAGAGGTGCTTATCTCATCTTAGCACTCACCTGCTGGGCTGTACCCCTGCCAAAACACCAGCTCCTGCCCCAGGAGCCAGCCCACAGCCCTGTGGGTGGATGGGGGCCGTGGCAAAAGCCCATTGGGAAGCTGTGGGCTGTGGATGCTGCAGTGTGGTGGCTGAGTGGGCACACGGGTGGCTGTGCTGTCTTCCCTGTGGGGAGGGGGCTCCTCCAGCTGCTGGGTATCCCAAGGAACAGAGATCCTGGTGTGGCACGTGCTGGAATTTCTTTCTTGCTGTGCCAGTTTTCTAGGTCTTGTGGGAGAATTTGGGGTGGCAGTAGGGGCAGATTGGCACAGATTTATATGCCAGGCTTGTCCCTAGCTCTGACTCTGCTGTTCCGCCTGGGCTTCCTCCATTTAGAGTCCTTTGTTACCAAATGTAATGGATATTGCCCTAGGAGCCGTTTTCAATTGCTCGTGACGACGCAAGAAACAATTAGGCAAAGCATATTTTTGTTTATATCCTCACTGCCTCCTTTCCTAGGAGAGATTTAGACCTGGCTGGTTGGGTTATTAAAATGTTGCTCAATCTGAATCTCGCAGGGTGGGTTGGGGTTGTCGCTCCCCCCGAGCTGCGTAGGGGTTGGAGGAATAAGGTAAGGGGAGAAGCAGGAATTGGAAATAGCAAAATAAGTGGGAAACCAAAGAATTCTATTTTTCATTTTCTTCAAAAATGTTTCCAAAGCTGCCCTAAGGGTGGTATTTTTCTGCTGAGAAAACCTGCACTGGGCACTTAAAACTGTGCCATGTTTGGACCTGGGACTGAAATCCATATTTCAGTGCCAGAGCTGTTTGGCAGATGATCCATGCAAGGGTGGAAAAGCAAAGGTGTGGGAGGAAGGGATGGCAGTGCTGGTCCCTGAGCTGCAGAATAGTGATGCTCAGGGAATCTCATGGATTGGGTTGTCCCTCCCAAGCTGGGTTGAAATCTGAAGGCAGTGGGATGTGCCTGGACCTGGGATCCTGGTCCTCTGTGTGTGTTGAGGGCAAGTCCAAGAGGAAGAGGAGCTGCTGACTGAGAGAGAGAAAGAGGAGAAAGTCCCACCTGCTGCCTTGGGAGAGAGGGAACAAAAGGTGGCAGATGCCTAAACAGCACCAAGAGCAGTGGGACGTGAGTCCCTGTCTGAGTTTATGGACAGGCTCAGTGTCAGGATGTCTGAGCACATAATCCCAAAAGTTTCTGCATGCTGGGACCTTCCAGAGAGAAGCCAAGAAGCAGAGATTGCTATCACATGGGCTGTGGGGACACCAGGGCTGAACCAATCGGACTGATCACTGCATCCTTCTGACGTGGCACTGATCTCTGGTGGGTGTTACTGTATGGCCTGTCTCCTTCAAAACAGCCCAAATAAAGGGGTTGCTGGAGTCACCCTTTGGGAAGATGGCTATCCATCTCTTAGACATGTTGCTGTGTTTGGACCCTGCTTACAAACACAAAACCAGCCAGGAGCAGGCAATGCCAGTGGTGAAATACTCCTGCTATGTCAGGCAGAGCCAGTGCAGCCCCTGCCCCCATTAGCGAGGGCAGGCCCCTTCATCAGCTTAACGAGCCCAGCGATCTGCATGCAAACAAGGGCGGGCGGGGGGCAGCATTCATCACTGAAGAGAAGGGCTCGGAGATGCTCGAAACACATGGCTTGTCCTTGGGAAATTGTAGCCTGAGGATAGCTCAGTATTCGGACCTTCATCTGGCACAGGGAATAAACTGGAAGCTGCCTTCCCCAGTCATTTCAAATAAATCTCAGTTACTGATACAAAAGGCTCTCAGGGGGTCATTGATAAACCTCAGTGTGAAACCCAAACAGCACAGCTACCTCCTGGTGAGGAAGGAGCAGGTTTAGAATGGGTTAATTAGAAAGATAATGAGCTAACAAGGCTTCATTTCTGTTCAGTGGCTCAATGAGGAATTCATTAGAAAGGCTTAATCTAACTGAACAATCCCAGGGCTTAGAGAGATTGCCCATTGATTGCCAGCCCAAACTGTTTATTTACAGGTTTTTGCTGGCTGAAAGGTCTCATTCCTTTATTTCTAAGGCCATTCGGATGTGGCATAAGGATGCTGTGTGTTCCCAGCAAAAAGCAGCAGCAATAAAAATCTGGCAGTAAAGCCAGATGGGAACGAGAAAGGGATCGATGATCCCAGGAACACCAACCATGTAATTTTGGTGTTTTCCCCTAGCTAAAGATGAGGCCAGGGGAATTTATACGTAGGATTTGGGTGCTACTGGAAAAAGAGGAGGATTGAAACGTTAAGAGAGAAAAAAATGGAGCACAAACACCATGTAAGTGGGGAGAGGGGCTGGAGCTGATCCCTCCAGGCTTTTCTCTGTTTCTCACTTCATATCATAAAATGGATGTCATTTTGAAAGTCTTTTTCAGGGGCTTTCAAACACCCTGGGGAACCTCCCCATTTTGGGAGTGTGAGGTGCCTCCACAGGGTCAGAGAGAAGCCAGGAATGTGTCACTGGAGGAAATCTCATAATTAAATCTCTGCAGACAAATCCCCTTTTCCCTTTGCCCTCTAGCAGCTCCACTTCTCTCCCTTCCTTTCCAGCAGGAGGTGGGACTTTGCACTGGAAGGGCAGAGGGATGGGCACCTTTCCCACCACAGGACACGAGTCTCCAGCACATCAGGCACCAGCGAGATTCTGTGCAGCTCTTCACCGTTCCCTGTAGTCTGCTTTTCACAGTTTTACAAACTGAGTTAATGCTGGGCTGGGCTGCACAGACAGCCCAGGAGGATTCCCTAGTTGAGGTCAGCCTCTGATGGTGCCTCTCTCCTGAGAACTGATAGATTGGTAAAGTTTCAAGCCAGAACCTCTGTTAGTGCACCTTTTGGTGATCTGGCTCTGTTTGAGAGATTTTTCCTGAACTATTCTGGGTTGTTGGTTTGTTGGTCTGTTGGAGTTTTTTTTTTTTTTTTCCCACATGGAAGCAAAGCTGTGTGTACTGCTCCTGGAGATTGAACCAATGTGGTTCATGTCCAGGAAACTTGGGCCAGAACCTCATGAGTTTGTTCATGAGCTCACACCCCCATTATACGGTGCTTTTTAGCAGCATGTGACAAGACTGTGTTTAGTAGGAAAATGAGTGTCCTGGGCGAGCGTACAGGCTTCCTAAGGCAGACAGCACCTTTGACAAGGCCATCTGCCACCGTCAGAGAAATGACAGGATGATGAGCATAGACATGAGCAAAGCTGAGAGTTGGAGGCTTTCAAAGATCCCTTGGGCATCTTCCAGTGGTGTAAAAGTGAAAAAACCTAGGGCACTTTTAAGTAAGTAGGAGACGGCTGCTGATGTGCCTCCAGTCTTTGTAAGCTCTCTGTGGTTGGTGAACATGACCTGTCGATCAGGACCATTATGTCTGCACCAGTGAGCAAGTGTGGTGGTGCTTTCTAGATGGAGTATGTTAGAGTCACATTATATTTGCTGAGCTTTTAAAAATCTTGCTAGATTAATAGCCTTTAAAAAAAAATAATCTTAGTGCCACATTAACCACAGGCCACAGTGTATTAGCTGACAAAACCCAAATTGTTCTTTAATATTCCTAAAGCTGGTGTTAAGCACAATAAGAACAATTTTCACTTTCAATAAGAAACTGACCTTGGATTTGCCCTCTGCCCTGACCTGGGTCTTTCTCTACAACCATGAGGGACCATGTGGAGTCATTCTGTTCTCCCTTCAAATGATGATAATTAAAAAGCATTTGCTTTCAGATTTTTCTTCCATCTGATTATCACTTCCCCTTTGGTCTCTCTTGCCTTTTGAATGTGCAACTGGATTTTCCATTTTTTTTTTTTTGTGCATTACCGGTGAATTCCTCTGTTCTTGTGGTGAATCACAGCACACAGAAGTACAGCTTTTATTTACTGCTATACTGGGCTTCCTGAGCTTTATTTATGGCAGAGAGAAACAGCACAGCCCACTATTCAGTGTGTTACTCTGTTGATGTGCTTGCTAAACTCAATGCAAGTTAGTGGCTGTCTCTCACCTCAGTTTCTTTGCCCATGCTGTGAAGTCTGAATACCCAGTGCCTGGAAAGCACTGGGAGAGCTTTTAATTGAGTAACTTTAATTGTAATTACAGTGAAGGAGGTGTCAAAAGTAGGAAAAATTTAAGAATAAGAAGCAGGGTGTTTTCCCTCTCCACAAAATGTGTTATTAAAAGGAAGAACTTCATATGTCCCTGGTGCTGATATCTGGACATTTTTTTGTTAGCTTCAATGACAGTTAGTGATTTGTAAGGGACGTGAAAGCTCTTGCTTCAGGGTTTAAACTGATCTCCAGGTGTTAGGATATTTCTGTGTAGTCATGGTCTTTTTGCCATTGAACAGTGTTATAGCACCTGCTGAAGTGGCTGGTGCTGGTTCCTGGTTGGGATTGGAGATGTGACACAGAATGTGCTAACTCCTGCCTACCTAAAACTGCAACCACAAGGGGAACATGTAGAGGAAATAATTAACCATATATAATGAAGGAGACCTGCAGAAACCTAGGCACACATCAGTTACATCATTGTTTAGCAAAATCCAGCACCATGACAGCTTGGGAAGCAGTCACCTTCCTCCCTGTCTACTGTGCTGTCTTTTCCTGCCCTGTCAGTGCTGGGGCACTGCTGTTATCTCAGTGACCAAAACAATGAAGCTTAAAAAGGCCCTCCTCCTTTGCTTTTTTTTTTTTTTTTTTTTTTTTACATGTTTTTTTCAATTCCATTTGGTCA